>JACYXH010000851.1:0-75000 GCA_026745465.1 Lota lota
CACAACAAAAAGAATGAAAAAAATACATGAAAACATGCTAAAATGAATCAAGATGAAAGAAGGGACGGGAGAGATGGTGTGCCAGTGCACCAGGGTCGGGGACTGACCAACAAAAAACTGAAATATAACATAAAAAAAACCTAACCTCTCCTCTCTCCTAACCCTCACCTTAACCTCCCCTCTCACCCCTTCCCCCTCTACCTTAACCTCCCCTCCCCCCTCCCATCAACCCTAACCGTAACCTCCTCTACCTTAATCTTAAACTCCCCTCTACCCTCACCTTTACCTCCCCGGTTGTGAGCGGACATTGAGTCCCAACTAGCACTGTTTGTTACCACCAGGAAGGCGTGGCAGAGGGAAGCTGATGGCAGAGCCGTGCTGGAGGACCTGCCTGGTGAAGGACGTCCTTGTGGGGCGAGTGACACCCGACTCTAAAGGGAAAACCACTGAGGAGAGAGAGCTGAATGTGGTACTGGTGGTCCTCGTACAGGGCAGGATGGGGTGACATGGTACAACCCACACTGATTGGTGATTTAGTGTCGCTAATGAGGCTTTTGTAAATGTAAAAGCGTCTTAAGCCAAATGTCTTAATAGTGGGTAGGGATTGGGTCTCTGCTCAAAAGATACATAAAGGGATACTTACAGGGCTGAGAGTAGAAATCCCTCACCCCCACACATTTACCAAATCCCATTGTGCTGTTTTGTAAGCTGAAAATCTAATAAAAACCAAATGACTCTTTGTAACACTTGATAACTGTTTGGGACATCAGTGGAGATTAGGGTGAATACAACTGACGGATATTAATTATTAATAGACTACGTATTCATTCAGTCAATCATTGGTTCGGGTGCATTAATACATTCCTTAGTGAAGTCCAATGATAATATTCAGATGGCTATGCAATAACAAGGTGATAGACTAGTAGTCTGCTAAAGCTGCTGCATGTCCTTTTAATCTTGTAATTAATAAGTGACTCTTTATAACACTTGGTAAATGTTTCTGACGTCAGTGGAGTTTAGCGTGAATAAAAGTGACTGAATGAATACGTAGTCTATCAGTAATTAATGTCTGTCAATCATTCGTTATGGTTCATTCATTCATTACTGAATTCAAATGAGTGTGGTGTCTGTGTGTGTATTGTTCTGCTACAGATGTGTGTGTGTGTATTGTTCTGCTACAGCTGTGTGTGTGTATTGTTCTGCTACAGATGTGTGTGTGTGTATTGTTCTGCTACAGCTGTGTGTGTGTATTGTTCTACTACAGCTGTGTGTGTATTGTTCTACTACAGCTGTGTGTGTGTGTTCCCAGCCCTCCCCGTGCCTCAAGGTCCCCATCCTGTGCAGCCTCCTCCTCCTCTGCCAAGAGGCCAGCCTGCCAAAGACCAGCCCCCCCACTGTGAGGCAGGACCACCAGGACCCTCCTTGGTTTGTGGCCCACGTCCCCTCGCTGAGGAAGATGTCATTGAATAATGGATTACAGCCATTCAACTGTCATTTATTAGTGCCATTGTGGTGGATAAGCACTTTAACAAAATAAGAGCGGTACAGAAGACTTTATTGTCACTTGGAACGAGTAACAACAAAAGCTGAGTTAGTTTGTAAAAGAACTAACTGGCCTCTCCCCAGACTTTGGCCTATATGCTCCATTCTGCACATCCATACGTCACTACCTCATCCTATGTGTAAATCCACTGCTCCCTTATTGTCCTCTTGGCCCTTGTCTGATACTATGTATGGAAATATACTAGCTGTATACATACAACATAGCAGACACACACATTCACCTCTTAGTATCAAGAGTGGTACCATGATCCTTTGTTTTTTCTCCACACTTATTTGAGAAGAATTCTACATTTCTCCCATACCATTCAAGATGTTAACAATATTGTTGTGTTCCACAGACCGGCTCACCAGACCTACCGATGACACCCGGAGCGTCCGGACCCCAGGGCCCAGGAGCCGGACGACGTCTCGATGCACCACCTCCGGCCCCCGCCACGCTCACCGTGTAAGAGGACGAGTCCCTCGCCCACGAAGGACATCAAGGACATCATAAATAATCAGTGTGTTTTAGTGTAGTTGTAGAGTCATCTATGTTATGTAGACATGGATCTATGTTGTGTGTTAGTTAGTAAAACTAACCAGGAGAAATATTAACCCAGCAAGTGATTTATGTACTTTATGTGTGTGTGCATGTGTGTTCCCACATCGGACCCCACGGACCAGAAGGGACGATCTGTCATGAATGAAGAGTGTTTTTATTGATTAGTTTAGAGACGAGTGTAGTTGTAGGGTTTAGTTTAGTCAGGTTATGTAGACATGTATCTATGCTGGGTTATATTTCATCAAACTAATCACAACAAGTGATGAATACATTACAGATAATGTGTACATGTATCACCCTGAACACACAGGTGTTACTTTGGTGCATGTTGCTGAATTTGTGCTTACAGGAAAGGAGGCCTCCACCACGTGTAACATTATGAATGTTGTGGCTCTAGCCCAACACCAAGTGAGTTAAATGGGTAGGTCAGAGGTCATCACAAGATCAATTAATAAACAGGAGCACAGAATTACTTTTCAATGGGGGGGGGGGGGGGGGGTTATATGACTCTGGGTATTCAAATGTAATATATATCCATTTGGAAGCTTGTAGAACGATCGTGCATTTGAATAAAACTGACCCTAACTGGGCGATAGAATGTACCACATAAAATGTACTACGTAAAATGGCGTCTGCAATATAAACAATGTATTGTGTCTTTTAGGAGTAAGCTAGAAACCTGGAGTCTGTTTTAAATGCCCGACTTTAGTATCTATGTTGTGTTTTTAGTGTAGTGTTACGGTTTCATTTAGAGACCAGCGTAGTTGTAGGGTTTAGTTTAGAGAGTATAGTCTGTTATGTATACAGTTATTAAAACTAAGAAGAACAAATATCCCATCAAGTGATATATGTACACGTTATCTGTAATGTATTCATCACCCTGAACACACAGGTGTTGCTTTCGGTACAGGTTGGTGAATTTGTGCTTACAGGAAAGGAGGCCTCCACCACATGTAATAATATCAATCTTGTGGCTCTAGCCCAACACCAAGTGATTTAAAATGTGTAGGTCAGAGGTCATCACAAGATAAACACCATGAACAGGAGCACAGAATGACTGGAATAAGGGGGGTATTTAATATGACTGGCTATTCAAATATGTATCTAGACATTTGGAAGGTTGGAGAACCATCGTACATTAGAGTAACAGACCCCAACTGTCTGATAAAATGTACTACATCAAATGTACTACCTATAATGGCAAAACATTAAAGAGGTTAGAGCTTGTTCTCACAACCCTGACTTTAGAAGTCAGAACGAATGTCATTTACGTCAGTTGCATAGTTGATATGTTGCATGAGATCGTTTTTCGTTGTTACAATAAGAACTTGTTTTGTGTTGCTTTATCCCAATATTGGCATTATCTGATAATACAGCACATGCTGCACTGTACTATGCACTGTACTATAGACTACAACGACTGTGTGTAGAACTTTATAGAGTGTCATGCCTTTACTCCTATAAAAGCAACGTCTCTGTGTTATGGCAAAGTCATTGTACGGGTTAGTTAGATGACCTCTGACCTGGTCGTTTGAATGACTTCCATTTGGGCTAGAGCCACCAGATCTATAGTGTATGATGTTGTTTAAGCCCTCTTTAATTTAAAACAGACTGGATGTTTCTAGCTTACTCCTAAAAGCCACAATTAATAAGTTGATGTTGTGCCCTCCCTTTGTGTAGTACCCTTTTCGGCCAGATGAGGGCAGGGTTTGACAAATGTACGATGGTTGTAGCACCTTCCAAACGGATAAATATATAACATTTAAACAGCCAGAGTGATATACGACTCCACCCAACTCAGCGAGGTCATTTCCCCGTTCATGGTTTATTAATCTTCCACATAATGTCAGTGGTAAAACGGAGCCAGGAAGGCGCTATGAGTCCAACCGGCAATAACCCCAACCCTCCCAGGATCCTTTGGGGCACCTCGCCACTTCTTCTCCCTTGTGGTGGAAACAGCTAAAGACAACTTCGTCACAAGCTCTGCCCTCTGGTGGCGGAACTAGGTAACGACAATCTATTGACTCCTACCGCAGAACCCAACGTGGGGAAAGCTTTATGTTTAGAAGTTATTTAAAGCTTTTAAATAAAGCAGGGACGTTTTCTGCAAACCAGTTTTTTTTACAATGAATGAAGTTACTTAATGGCTTCTTTACCATGGTAATGGGTCAATTTAGTAATTAGTTGCTGTGGCAGGTTTTCATAGCAACCCTTATTCGACAGGCAGACATTGAGAAACAATGCCAGTTACCTTGACTATCCTCCAGTAAGCTGAAACAAAGTTAAAGAAATTACTAGAGCACATTTTCTTTTAGAAAGGCATTCAAATGTTCACAAATGAGGGGATATATGTGACATTATTTTTGCTTGACTACAATTCAAGATGTGTGTTAAACAAATCAAAGCACATAGTGCCGTCTTTGCCTCCTAAATATAGAAGAAACGTTATTATTTTTATTATTATTAGGTATTCAGTGTATCTGTGGATACCTATTATTAGAATTATTTTTCTAGTTGATATATTATTTGTCTTGTTCCTTATCAGTTGCACTTCCAGCCCGATAGAGGGCAGTGTGATTCAGATTTCATCACTTCTTCTTCTGAGTCCTGACAGCTGATTGGTTCACGCTGTTCTGACAGCTGATTGGCTCACGCTGTCACTGGTGCTGAGACAGAAGCTCTCTTCTCGTCCTACTTTCAAAGTCCATTTAATGCAGGTAAGAGCCATAAAACAGCACGCTTGTTTTTTGGACCTTGATGTCTGGATTTGTTCCTCATGCACAGTAAAGTCACTTTGGTACTGAGATCTGGTTGATTCGTCTGTTGTGCATTGTAGCTCCATAAGCTAACGCATTAGCTACTGGAACTAACGGGCGCTTCTTTAGTTAGGATTTAGGATTCATGCTTTTTAATTGCAGGGTAAGTGCCCAGTAGCCGACCTTTTTAAAATACCAACCTGTGCTTTTCTCCGTCCTCCTTGTCTAGTCCCTGATCATGACTTCCAAGGACGCTGTGCAGAAAGCTGCCAAAGACTTCCTGCAGGTTGTCAACAAAGGGGTCTCCCCATACCACGGTAAGACTCTGCTAGACCTCGGTCTTCATGTTTGCTTACCTCCATGTGCAAGTACTATGCGATGCAATGCATTCATTTTGGAGTACACTGAAAGATAAAGCTCATCAGAGTCCTCTGCCACAGTTCCCATTAAAACTTAGAAAATGAGTGTCTGCTGCTGTCACTGCCGAATGAAGAAATGGCTGAAAAGATTTCCTTTATATCCACTTTATTCTTGAGCAACTTTCTAGTTCACATATTATTTGATGGAGTAAATGGCTGCAGTAGAAAAGTTAAATAGTGCCGGTTGAATCATTGTTTCAACTGAAAAGTTGTTCATGTTATATTTTCATTCAAACTTGGGTGGAATAATCTTTGATGGTCCAGGATCATGCTCTACATTCTCATCTGTCTCTGTCGTGTCTGTCTCTCTATCTCTCTCTCTGTCTGTCTGTCTGTCTGTCTCTCTCCCTCCCTCCTCCAGGTGAAGCCGCGCTCTAAGAAGACCTCCCAGGGATGTCTCCAGGTGGGGGTGGAGTGCTACGGCATCTGGAACACCTGGTTAGACCGTGACCTCACCGTGGCTGGCCTGGTCATGGTCTTTTAGATGTGCCAAGCAGATGTTACGCACGCACCTCACAGCAATTTGTGCCAATCGATGGACCCCATGAGCTAGTGAAAATATGGCACGCAAGTCATTTGTTGTACTTTAAATACAAAAATACAAATCGCCACTCGCACAAATTTCACCAAATGTTTTCCCCAAAAGAGTTTGTCTGTTAGTCTTTTTTTTTTTAAACAATGTCAAGTGAATTGTAAAGTCAATTATAAACTCTGACTGGAACACACACAGTGTCTCAGTGGCGCAGTGGATAGAGCAGTTAGTGATCTGTTCTGGAGACAGGGGTTCAACTCCCACCAAAGACACTCTCCCTTGAATCAAAACATTTTAAAACAAACAATGTCATGTGAATTGTAAAGTCAATTATAACTTCTCACCAAATCTAGTTGGTGCCTCTGTGGCGCAGGTGATAAAGCTGTCAAGTATCTGTTCTGGAGACACGGGTTCGATTCCTGCTGTGTGCATGCTTGTGAGAATGGCTGTATGGTGAATGGATGAGTGCGAATGGCCGTCTGTGAGGATGGATTGCGGTGAATGACTTAATTCACAGTAATCCATTCACCCAGACAGTCATTCGGAATGAATGGGTGAGTGGGAATGACTGTCTGGGAGAGTGAATGGCTGTGAATGAGTGCACTCATTCACAGCCATTCATTCTCCCAGACAGTCATTCGAAATGAATGTGTGAGAGAATGGATCCCTTCACTAGATAGTTGTTCCCACGAACTGCCCATGGCAGGAATTGAGCACAAGTCCCCAGAACAGATACAGAACAGCTAAATCACCTGGAGGCACCCGGTTTTGGTAAAAGTTTGACTTTAGATTTAACGATAATTTATGTAAATTTAAACATATTTCAACATTTTTACAATTTATTTAGCATTCAGAGGAGATTGACATTGGGTGGATTTGAACCCAGGTCTCCAGAACTGATATCCAACAGCTCTATCCCTTGCGCCACTGAGACACTTGCTATGAACTGGTCGAAGTTTATATATGACATTACAAATAATGTCACATAATGTAAATGCATTCAGAGGAGATTGTCATTGGGTGGATTTGAACCCGGGTCTCCAGAACTGATATCCAACAGCTCTATCCGTTGTGCCACTGAGACACTTGCTATGCTTTGGTCGAAGTTTACATTTGACATTACTTATAATGACGTTGTTTCAAAATTCCATAAGCATTCAGAGGAGATTGTCATGGGCTGGATTTGAACCCAGGTCTCCAGAACTGATATACAACAGCTCTATCCCCTGCGCCACTGAGAGACTTACTAGGATATGGTTGAAGTTCATATCTGACATTACTTGTAAAATGTAATTAAGTTTCAGATGAGTGTGTGGTTGGAGGGACTTAAACCCATGTTTCCAGAAAAGATAAAGAACTGCTCTCACAACTGAACCACTGAGTCATTGACTATTAGCTGCTCTCACTTAATAATTGATATTACTATTCACATGACATTGTTTCTAAAATGATATTCTGTTTCCATTGACGGCATGTTTGGCGAGACATGAACCCATGTCCCCTGAACTCCAAATGAACAGCTCTATGGACCGCACCACCCGGATGTCTGGTGAGACATGTCCTGAGGTTTTAATTGACATCACCATGACATCATTACATATCTCAAATAACATTTCCATATACAAACTTTCCTGCAGGAATTGAACCAACCTCTCCAGAGACGATAACAAACAGCTCTCTCTGATGCAGTGAGTGACTGGCATTGATAAGGTTTGATGCTTTGATTGACATTATGATTGACATGACATCATTTTGACTCTTGGCAGCCCTTAACACATGTTCTCCCAAACGGACAACCCACAGCGCTCTGGACTACGCCACCCAGATGCATGCATGCTACAGAATGGGAGAGAGAGAGACAGAGAGACAGGTAAATACATTTATATATTTGCATTTGGTCGAGGCATCTTAAAACACAGAGTGTGTCAAAGCTTGAGCAGGGAGGTGAACTGTTGGATGTGAGCTAATGTTGGATGACTCTAACAACCTCCCCCATGACAGAGGGACCTTGACCCCATGACCCTAGACTCTGGCTCTATGATGCTAGGCTATCCTCTGAACCCTGAGGTCAAGAGACTTAGGCCCAATCCCAGTTCCCTCCTTGTCCCTACCACGTAACACACACACACACACACACACACACACACACACACACACACACACACACACACACACACACACACACACACACACACACACACACACACACACACACACACACACACACACACACGTTCTCTCTTCTTCTTTTGTTGAATGTTGGATCGGGGCTGGATGAATACATTTAAATATAAGGACATTTAAAGGACTTCTGTCACGTCCTTCTTTTCATTTTGAGTAGCGTCAAGACAAATTAATCACTTAAATATTGAACGCAATGTTCAATTTACCACATGGCTCAGAAAAGAACAATATATTAAACATTTAACTAACGTTGTATTTCTCTATAGTAAAATGTAATTGATAAGCGTTACACGGAACCGTTTCCCAAGATTAAATCATTTAATATACCAATAACCTAAAGACAATATAAACTGTAGTAAACTGTAGGCTTACCTTATCTATTCCGTGATTAAAATGTGTTCCCATACAGTATAAAGTTATAAAAGTATAAATGTAAGGGAATAAAAGGAGGTTAAAGTGTTCCTAAATCAAGTAAATCAGGTAAAAGGGATTAAAAGTGGATCTAGAGAGTTTGAGCTTCAGGAATCCTCACTGCGGAAGTCTGAAGTTTGGGGAAGAACAGGAAGTCCAGACAGCCAATCACAGCCTCGGCTACCTCACAGGAACCGCCTCCTCTCCGTGATAGCCAATCGGGCTGCCCCGTTTGAGGCTTTCGTCAATGGTCACCTGTTTTCAGGAAAAGCCTTCAGACATGCGCACAAACACTCATACGGACGCGCGCACACAGCCACACACACCGACGCACGCACACAGCCACACACACACCGACCCGCGCAGATTCTTTATTCTTTATTATTCGTTGGTTCCTATAACTATATAAGCCTAATTATAAAGGGTAATGAAGGTTTAATAGAAGAGTTCTCAACAGCTTTATTCTTTATTATTCGTTGGTTCCTATAACTATATAAGCCTAATTATAAAGGGTAGTGAAGGTTTAATAGAAGAGTTCTCAACAGCTTTATTCTTTATTATTCGTTGGTTCCTATAACTATATAAGCCTAATTATAAAGGGTAATGAAGGTTTAATAGAAGAGTTCTCAACAGCTTTATTCTTTATTATTCGTTGGTTCCTATAACTATATAAGCCTAATTATAAAGGGTAATATTACTGTCTGTCATTCCTTTATTACTGAATTCAAATGGAAATATTGAAAATGCTATGCAATATTTGTGATGATCATTAAGCCTGGTTACGCTATTGACAAGGTGAGAGATTAAAGCACAAACTGTGTGCCTGCGTCCTCAAGGCGCACACACACACACACACACATACACATATGGCCCGTAAATGCTATTATGAATTATTATCATTCGTAGGACCCTAAATATACAAAATTGAATTAGTAATATAAACTACAGAATTCAACTGAAAATAACATGTATGTGTTAAATGCTCAATAACAGGAAATAACACGTATTTGTTCAATATTCATTAACAGCGTGACACACTTATTATTTTGTAATCTGTCATCTATTCATCACCCTCAACACACAGGTAGGTGTTTGTTTCTGAATGTATGCTTATATCAAACAATTACTCCACTACATACAATTCTAATATCAATCTTGTGGCTGTAGCCCAACAGCAAGTGATTCAAAGGGGTTCATCAGAGGTCATCACAAGATCAATCAATAAACAGAATGACTTTGGAATAAGGGGGGTCTTTTATATCACTCTGGCTATTTAAATGTTATACATTTATCCGTCTGGAAGGTGCTACAACCATCGTACATTTGTCAAACCCTGCCCTCATCTGGCCGAAAAGGGTACTACACAAATGGAGGGCGCAACATAAACGTATTAATTGTGGCTTTTAGGAGTAAGCTAGAAACATCCAGTCTGTTTTAAATTAAAGAGGGCTTAAACAAATCAATACACTATAGATCTGGTGGCTCTAGCCCAAATGGAAGTCATTCAAACGACCAGGTCAGAGGTCATCACAGGCCTCGACACAACGCAGCCATAACTAACCCGTACAATGACTTTGCCATAACACAGAGACGTTGCTTTTATAGGAGTAAAGGCATGACACTCTATAAAGTTCTACACAGTCGTTGCAGTCTCATTATAGTACAGTGCAGCATGTGCTGTATTATCAGATAATGCCAATATTGGGATAAAGCAACACAAAACAAGTTCATATTTTAACAACGAAAAACGATCTCATGCAACTTATCAACTATGCAACTGACCTAAATGACATTCGTTCTGACTTCTAAAGTCAGGGTTGTGAGAACAAGCTCTAACTTCTTTAATGTTTTGCCATTATAGGTAGTACATTTGATGTAGTACATTTTATCAGACAGTTGGGGTCTGTTACTCTAATGTACGATGGTTCTCCAACCTTCCAAATGTCTAGATACATATTTGAATAGCCAGTCATATTAAATACCCCCCTTATTCCAGTCATTCTGGGCTCCTGTTCATGGTGTTTATCTTGTGATGACCTCTGACCTACACATTTTAAATCACTTGGTGTTGGGCTAGAGCCACAAGATTGATATTATTACACGTGGTGGAGGCCTCCTTTCCTGTAAGCACAAATTCACCAACCTGTACCGAAAGCAACACCTGTGTGTTCAGGGTGATGAATACATTACAGATAATGTGTACATATATCACTTGATGGGATATTTGTTCTTATTAGTTTTAATAACTGTATACATAACAGACTATAATCTCTAAACTAAACCCTACAACTACGCTGGTCTCTAAATGAAACTGTAACACTAAAAACACAACATAGATACTAAAGTCGTGCATTTAAAACTGACTCCAGGTTTCTAGCTTACTCCTAAAAGACACAATACATTGTTTATATTGCAGACGCCATTTTACGTAGTACATTTTATGTGGTACATTCTATCGCCCAGTTAGGGTCAGTATTATTCGAATGCACGATCGTTCTAGAAGCTTTCAAATGGATAAATATTAAATTTGAATACCCAGAGTCATATAACACCCCCCCCCTTATTCAAAAGTCATTCTGTGCTCCTGTTTATTAATTGATCTTGTGATGACCTCTGACCTACCCATTTAACTCACTTGGTGTTGGGCTAGAGCCACAACATTCATAATGTTACACGTGGTGGAGGCCTCCTTTCCTGTAAGCACAAATTCAGCAACATGCACCAAAGTAACCTGTGTGTTCAGGGTGATACATGTACACATTATCTGTAATGTATTCATCACTTGTTGTGATTAGTTTGATGAAATATAACCCAGCATAGATACATGTCTACATAAGCTGACTCTAAACTAAACCCTACAACTACACTCGTCTCTAAACTAATCAATAAAAACACTCTTCATTCATGACAGATCGTCCCTTCTGGTCCGTGGGGTCCGATGTGGGAACACACATAAAGTACATAAATCACTTGCTGGGTTAATATTTCTCCTGGTTAGTTTTACTAACTAACACACAACATAGATCCATGTCTACACAACATAGATGACTCTACAACTACACTAAAACACACTGATTATTTATGATGTCCTTGATGTCCTTCGTGGGCGAGGGACTCGTCCTCTTACACGGTGAGCGTGGCGGGGGCCGGAGGTGGTGCATCGAGACGTCGTCCGGCTCCTGGGCCCTGGGGTCCGGACGCTCCGGGTGTCACCGGTAGGTCTGGTGAGCCGGTCTGTGGAACACAACAATATTGTTAACATCTTGAATGGTATGGGAGAAATGTAGAATTCTTATCAAATAAGTGTGGAGAAAAAACAAAGTATCATGGTACCACTCTTGATACTAAGAGGTGAATGTGTGTGTCTGCTATGTTGTATGTATACAGCTAGTATATTTCCATACATAGTATCAGACAAGGGCCAAGAGGACAATAAGGGAGCAGTGGATTTCAACATAGGATGAGGTAGTGACGTATGGATGTGCAGAATGGAGCATATAGGCCAAAGTCTGGGGAGAGGCCAGTTAGTTCTTTTACAAACTAACTCAGCTTTTGTTGTTACTCGTTCCAAGTGACAATAAAGTCTTCTGTACCGCTCTTATTTTGTTAAAGTGCTTATCCACCACAATGGCACTAATAAATGACAGTTGAATGGCTGTAATCCATTATTCAATGACATCTTACTCAGCGAGGGGACGTGGGCCACAAACCAAGGAGGGTCCTGGTGGTCCTGCCTCACAGTGGGGGGGCTGGTCTTTGGCAGGCTGGCCTCTTGGCAGAGGAGGAGGAGGCTGCACAGGATGGGGACCTTGAGGCACGGGGAGGGCTGGGAACACACACACACACAGCTGTAGTAGAATACACACACACAGCTGTAGCAGAACAATACACACACAGCTGTAGCAGAACAATACACACACACAGCTGTAGTAGAACAATACACACACACAGCTGTAGTAGAAGAATACACACACACAGACACACAGCTGTAGTAGAACACACACACACAGCTGTAGCAGAACAATACACACACACAGACACCACACTCATTTGAATTCAGTAATAAATGAATGAACCATAAGGAATGATTGACTGACATTAATTACTGATAGACTACGTATTCATTCAGTCACTTTTATTCACGCTAAACTCCACTGACGTCAGAAACATTTACCAAGTGTTATAAAGAGTCACTTATTAATTACAAGATTAAAAGGACATGCAGCAGCTTTAGCAGACTACTAGTCTATCACCTTGTTATTGCATAGCCATCTGAATATTATCATTGGACTTCACTAAGGAATGTATTAATGCACCGGAACCAATGATTGACTGAATGAATACGTAGTCTATTAATAATTAATATCCGTCAGTTGTATTCACCCTAATCTCCACTGATGTCCCAAACGGTTATCAAGTGTTACAAAGAGTCATTTGGTTTTTATTAGATTTTCAGCTTACAAAACAGCACAATGGGATTTGGTAAATGTGTGGGGGTGAGGGATTTCTACTCTCAGCCCTGTAAGTATCCCTTTATGTATCTTTTGAGCAGAGACCCAATCCCTACCCACTATTAAGACATTTGGCTTAAGACGCTTTTACATTTACAAAAGCCTCATTAGCGACACTAAATCACCAATCAGTGTGGGTTGTACCATGTGACCCCATCCTGCCCTGTACGAGGACCACCAGTACCACATTCAGCTCTCTCTCCTCAGTGGTTTTCCCTTTAGAGTCGGGTGTCACTCGCCCCACAAGGACGTCCTTCACCAGGCAGGTCCTCCAGCACGGCTCTGCCATCAGCTTCCCTCTGCCACGCCTTCCTGGTGGTAACAAACAGTGCTAGTTGGGACTCAATGTCCGCTCACAACCGGGGAGGTAAAGGTGAGGGTAGAGGGGAGTTTAAGATTAAGGTAGAGGAGGTTACGGTTAGGGTAGATGGGAGGGGAGGTTAAGGTAGAGGAGGTTACGGTTAGGGTAGATGGGAGGGGGGAGGGGAGGTTAAGGTAGAGGGGGGAAGGGGGAGAGGGGAGGTTAAGGTGAGGGTGGGGGAGAGGAGAGGTTAAGATTAAGGTAGAGGAGGTTACGGTTAGGGTAGATGGGAGGGGGGAGGTTAGGGTTAGAGAATATTGTGTAATGCTAATATATACGTGTATTAGTCAACTCATTATGGACATTTAACTTACCTCACAACATGCTGAAAAAGCAACACAACAAGGTAGGAGAAGTTTCTATTAGAAAACTCCATTAGTATACATTTGAACATTTTTGCACACATTGAAACATTTTGGGGAAGCCTTGTCCATTGTCCAGTCTAATTTTGAAACCAATTAGAGCGGTATATTGTGAAAGCAGCCCATGTATTCAACCATCTCACCCTAACTCTTTCCCTAACACTGAACCCTAACTCCTTGAAGGACAAGGAGCCTCCCACTGTGGGAAGGAAACCTTGATGGAACACAACATATGGTGACAAAGTCAAGTTGTGTGAGTGTGTAGGCCATGAATCCAGTCCAGCGATGACCTCAGCTCTGATGAAGCGCTGTTTGTTGGTCACTGAAATGTTGCAAATTGTTCACTTTAAGACTGTATTTGTCTAAGCAGTGTCAGGTAATCAATAATGAACACAATATCCATGTTATCTTAGCAGTGGACTACTGACCTGCAGGACTTGAGCTGTTCAGAGATACAGGTGTGATACAGCTCTGGTGTGTCTGCCCCAGACTCAACACAGTATTTCAACCGCGCCTTACAAAGATGGATGACACATTTTTCTCATTATTCAAAACCATCCAACATTCAGTTCTTCAGCAGACACTCGTATCCAAAGAGACCTAGTGAATTCAGATGCATTACATGTAGTCTGAGAACTTGGGGGTGGAACCCAGTACCATGTGATAGAGAGCCCAACACCCCATCCTGCCCTGTACGAGGACCACCAGTACCACATTCAGCTCTCTCTCCTCAGTGGTTTTCCCTTTAGAGTCGGGTGTCACTCGCCCCACAAGGACGTCCTTCACCAGGCAGGTCCTCCAGCACGGCTCTGCCATCAGCTTCCCTCTGCCACGCCTTCCTGGTGGTAACAAACAGCAGTGGTTTGATGGTATGGTATCAGTGGTAGTTTGATGGTCAGGTAACACACAGCAGTGGTTTGTGTGGTATCAGTGGTAGTTTGATGGTCAGGTATCAGTGGTAGTTTGATGGTCAGGTAACACACAGCAGTGGTTTGTGTGGTATCAGTGGTAGTGTGATGGTCTGGTATCAGTGGTAGTGTGATGGTCTGGTATCAGTGGTAGTGTGATGGTCTGGTATCAGTGGTAGTGTGATGGTCTGGTATCAGTGGTAGTGTGATGGTCTGGTATCAGTGGTAGTGTGATGGTCTGGTATCAGTGGTAGTTTGATGGTCTGGTATCAGTGGTAGTGTGATGGTCTGGTATCAGTGGTAGTGTGATGGTCTGGTATCAGTGGTAGTGTGATGGTCTGGTATCAGTGGTAGTGTGATGGTCTGGTATCAGTGGTAGTGTGATGGTCTGGTATCAGTGGTAGTGTGATGGTCAGGTAACACACAGCAGTGGTTTGAATGGTGTGGTAACGTTGGTCGTTTGCGGTCATGTCTGACAGTAAACAATACAGTTCAGCAAACTTACCAGTAATACTTGTTGGCAGGTAGATTCATGGTCTTGCCCCAGATGGCTCCTCCATCAGCTCTCCTCAGCCAAGGATTCCTGGTCTGGTAACAAACGCAGTGGTAGTAGTTGAGCCATGGGTGGGTGGGTTTATTCTTTGGACGCCCTGTTTAAACCAAAGTGCTGGCTGGAGTGTTAAAGAGAATGAAATAGGATTTTTCTTTCATTCCAACTTGCCCTTACATACAAACTGTGGCAAATGC
The DNA here is from genome assembly GCA_026745465.1 of Lota lota. NCBI lineage: Eukaryota > Metazoa > Chordata > Actinopteri > Gadiformes > Lotidae > Lota > Lota lota. The sequence goes on from JACYXH010000851.1 coordinate 15,296, forward strand.
CAAGCATCTTCAGTTATGGGTTAGTCAGAAAACGATGTGAATTCAAGAGCAGAACTTTTTAATTCAAGAGCATACCTCTGGTGGTCACATGACATGCAGAACACACTGTTGACCCACAGCTGGCTTTACCTTCCAAAGTCCTCAGCAGTCACATGGCAGTCCTCCACGCTGATCCTGGTGGGTCATCTGGGTCATCTAGTCACAACTCAATCAGGATATGAACAAAAGCCGTCTCCAACCTCATTTATCATTTATTAAATTAAAAAATACAACTTTTAGAGCTTATGTCAGAAAGTAGAGCAGACCCTACAGCAGTCACATTTAGAACAAAACTGAGTCGAAATAAATCCTGTTATCTCATAGCGCCATTAACCCAGGGAATGCTTTCTCAAAATCATTTGGATTAGAAGGGATGGCTGCAGTGACAGCTTTAGGACTAGTTGAGTAACTGTTGTGGAAATATTAAATCCTAACTATAATATACAATTATATACTAATTATATAAACCTTGTTTATATAACTACTAGTCAATTGAAAATGAATTTGTACACATTCTCCTTGGACCTAGAGATACCTCCCTTCCTTTCTCTAATTGAAAGGTGTTAAGCTAGTTTACATTTGCATTGCCACTGTAGCCATGAAGTCTGATACTGAGGCCATGCCAATCTACTTCTTTGTTGTGTAGATTCCTTTAACTGTCCTGCAGCCTTGTGGACATGTCCACTTCACCCATAGTGTCTCTCCCACCATGACTGACTTCAGCCATGGCCAGTCCTAAAGTCTCCACCATGGTCACTCCCCCTCACCTTTGTACTTCCTGCCCACCATGTGATATAAGAATCATGTGCACCCATTGTCTCATTGAATGGATGCTTGGTAGCTTTGCTGCCTGCATCTTCCCATGATCATGCTCCAAAATTAAATCAAATAGTTTGCTGTCAAGAAGTGTCTATAAAGAAGTTTTTCTTCATCAGTGGCTAGTTTAGTAGTAGCAGTAGTACTCTATTCCATTGAGGTGGAAGTGATAATCACTTTAGAGACGGGTGTCCTTACCCCCACGACGGGAAGTCCTTCACCAGGCAGGTCCTCCAGCCATCAGCTCCCCTCCGCCACCGAGTCCTGGTCTGGCAACAAACAGCAGTGGTTTAGTCTCAACGTCTGGTAACTACAGCATTATCTGGTCTGGTAACCAACAGTGGTAGTTTGTCTGGTAACTACAGCATTATCTGGTCTGGTAACCAACAGTGGTAGTTTGTCTGGTAACTACAGCATTATCTGGTCTGGTAACCAACAGTGGTAGTTTGTCTGGTAACTACAGCATTATTTAGTCTGGTAACCAACAGTGGTAGTTTGTCTGGTAACTACACCATTATTTAGTCTGGTAACCAACAGTGGTAGTTTGTCTGGTAACTACAGCATTATCTGGTCTGGTAACCAACAGTGGTAGTTTGTCTGGTAACTACAGCATTATTTAGTCTGGTAACCAACAGTGGTAGTTTGTCTGGTAACTACAGCATTATTTAGTCTGGTAACCAACAGTGGTAGTTTGTCTGGTAACTACAGCATTATTTAGTCTGGTAACCAACAGTGGTAGTTTGTCTGGTAACTACAGCATTATTTAGTCTGGTAACCAACAGTGGTAGTTTGTCTGGTAACTACAGCATTATCTGGTCTGGTAACGAACAGTGGTAGTTTGTCTGGTAACAAACACAGCAGTAGTTTGTCTGGTAAACACAGCAGTAGTTTGCTCTGGTAACACAAGCAGTGGTTTGAATGGTGTGGTAACGTTGGTCGTTTACAGTCATGTCTGAATGGAAGCAATGCAGTTTATGCAAACTTCCCAGTAATACTTCCTCCAGATGCACAGCTCCAGCATCAGCTCTCCTCAGCCAAGGATTCCTGGTCCGCTAACAAACACAGTGGTAGTAGTTGAGCCATTTATTCTTTGGACGCCTCGTTTAAATCATTCTGAACCAAAGTGCTGGCTTGAGTGTAAAAGAGGAATGGAAGATTCATTTGATATTTTAAACTTGCACTAAGAAACATGCACACTCTTGTTATTCAGGAAAACAGTCAAACATTGTGTGAATTCAACAGGTTGTCAAATGACGTAGAAAAAAGGTTGAGGTTGGTATACCTTCCAAAGACTTAAGCAGTCACATCGTAGGCCTCGTGTTGTTCCTGGTCATCAGCTTCATCTATTCACAATCCACTTTAAATCAGTATACAAATAAAAACCGTCTCCCACCTCAGCCCACAGACTCACTATCATTTGTTCAAATAAACCATACAACTTGTAGAACTTGTGCAGCAGTAGCACAGACTCTGTAGCCTTCACATTTAGGGGTTAGAGAGTCTAAATAAAACGTATTCACCCAGGGACTGTTTTCTCTAAATCAGCCACCATAAGTGATGGCTGCCCTAACAGATTTAAGAACAAAAACACTTCAGTAGCAGTGAGTGTGATAATCACTTTAGAGCTGGGCTTCATTCGCCCCGACCGGGACGTCCTTCGTCAGGCAGGACCTCCAGCACGGCTCCACCATCAGCTCCCCTCCGCCACGGCGTCCCGGTCTGCTATCAAACAGCGCTAGCTGGGTCTAACATCTGCTAACAAACCTGGGGATGGAAACATTTGCAAAGGGGTAGCGAATATCCAACTTCCTTAAGTTTCCAAGTTGACTTATTGAGAAATGTATAACTGGGAAATTAACTGAGAAATGTGTAACTATGGTAGTAGTAGTAGCAGCAATAGGAGCAAAAATAGCTCACGTGACTTAGATGACCCAAAATATTACCTCAAATCACAGCTTAGGAAGAATTCACAGTGAAAATTCACAAACTAAAAACTAATAAATCTCCCTCTACAATCGTTTACAAAAACTAAAAAGAACCTCCGGGCATTTAGCGTTTCAGAACAGCTTGGTGATGGTTACCCTCTGGTCCTCAGCCTCCGGTCCACCCTGGTGCCCCATGCCTGGTCCTCAGCCTCCGGTCCACCCTGGTGCCCCATGCCTGGTCCAGGGGATCTGGTTACCCTCTGGTCCACCCTGGTGCCTCATGCCTGGTCCAGGGGATCTGGTTACCCTCTGGTCCACCCTGGTGCCCCATGCCTGGTCCAGGGGATCTGGTTACCCTCTGGTCCACCCTGGTGCCCCATGCCTGGTCCAGGGGATCTGGTTACCCTCTGGTCCACCCTGGTGCCTCATGCCTGGTCCAGGGGATCTGGTTACCCTCTGGTCCACCCTGGTGCCCCATGCCTGGTCCAGGGGATCTGGTTACCCTCTGGTCCACCCTGGTGCCCCATGCCTGGTCCAGGGGATCTGGTTACCCTCTGGTCCACCCTGGTGCCTCATGCCTGGTCCAGGGGATCTGGTTACCCTCTGGTCCACCGTGGTGCCCCATGCCTGGTCCAGGGGATCTGGTTACCCTCCGGTCCACCCTGGTCCAGGGGATCCTGTAAAGTCAGACAGCATCTTTGTAAACACGTTTACACAGAGGTCTTGTTTTCTTCAATATGTACATGTAATTAAATCTCAGAAGACGACGTGCTATAACATATTAGCTGTGCTATAACTTATTAGTTTTATTTATTAAGTAGAGACATACAGGTTGGCCGTCTTCAGGAAGGCAAACTTCCACACACCGAGTCAAGGTACTGAACCAATCACAATCAAGCATATTCACATCCAATAGAAATCATTGTAACTCCATAATCATTAACAGTGATGTCAACACACGGTAACAAATATATTCTATGAATATCACAACAGCAAGTTCAATTACACTATGGAATGCCACTAACACTAGTGAGCCTGGTTCAACGCTTCCTCGACCACATCTACCTCCCGACCACTCTGCATAGATCACTTTGAGAAGGTCATATAACGTTACAGAAAAGAATGGGTAAATACGGTAGGTATCAATGTGAAACCGTCCATATCAAACGCTCACCTGCGTGGTTGGATTGACATCTTGTGCGTCATACAGGTTCAGGATAGCAAGGACTGGAGCTGCCCCCACTGTTAACACAAAACAATCATCCATTTAATACAAGACATCACACACTGGAATCACATGGGAACAACAATTACCAAACACAGGAAGTGATGCAGCAAATTTTAAATCCTTTCCTATAAAAACCTGTCCTGCCTCATTTTCCAAGTCAATGAGTGTACGCAAAAGATGTAGTATGTCTGAATGTGTCACTACTCTTCAATGAGCTTTACATCATGGCCTCACCAAGAATAAACTGAAAACCAATACAATAGTCAGGGTGCTTAAGAGGAACAACTGTTCTTAGTTTGCTTATGTTATGTGGGATTTCATCTACAGCCGCAGTTTTATGGTAGCATTTGGCAACAATTAAACTTATTTGACTCTTCTGAACAGCTATTCCATTAGTTTTTACACAAATAAGCACGTTTACATTGAACCCTTCCTTTTATTTCTGAAGTCTAGTAGAGACAACACAGAGAAGACAGAATTTATTCAGCCCAAGCACTGAAACTGAAAGTGCATTGACCTCACCGTTATGGAGTCCTTTTTAGCCCAGTGGGGAGACCGCAGCGAGGGATGGAGCTGGGTGTGGAGGCAGACACCTTGTGACACAAACTACAGTTACAATTTCAGCTCTGTAGGGTTAGGGTGAGGGTTTAACTGGGCCAATCACAGCCCAGATATTTAAAACACTAGCAGTATCAATAGTAATATAATAGTAAAATGATACTTAGCCATATTCAGCTGCTGGCTTGTTGTAGATCAAAGGAGCCGCACTATGGAAATAACAAATTGTAATTAAAATGTTGCAGCCTTAAACGATCTCTGCATCATATACGCGACTCGAAAATGTTTCCGCAACAACACAGTGTCAGTTGTAGAGAGCAATTATCAAAGTAGTTTTGCGGGATTTAATACAAATGTTATGTTTCATTGTGTGCACTACCTAAAGCACAATAAAGTGATCAAATATTGCAGATGGTTACTGATAGAAATAGGGAACCGCCAGATGACCTAATTAGGTACGCTTGTTAGTGATGAGGTTACGCAAATGTCAATCCTGAACATACTGCCAGATGCCCTACCAGGTGAATCAACATCCACAACTCATACAGTAATGCAGCATTAGAGGTTCACAAACTGCATATTTCTAACTACTAACCTTGGCAGAAAGCCCAAAACAGTCATACTGGAATCCTAACGTTCCAGTACAAACCAGCAATACATAACCAGCACCTTCACCTTGAGCTGAACGACGATGAAGATCTTGTGGTCCTTTGATCATCTTCGCATTTCAAAATACAGCCAACAGACTTACCTTGAGTTGATCTAGTAGTTTGATGCTGTTGGTATATGTACAAATAATTGTGACTAAACAGTTCCCCCATCTAACTAATTAACTACTACCAATAAACAAGGTTCACCAGCGTACAAAAAAACTAACTGATCTGATGCTTTTTGTCCACTTCCTTGCTACTCTCAAAAACATTGCATTCAAATTGCATGAGTGTTGCCTTATTGATCTGGGTGTGGTCTGAGTGGCCCGAGATGCATGCTAGGATACTGTGCTATCTTAAGTCTACAGTTCTGTAGATGTTCCCCCTCAGAAATAACCAAGTGTTCATAAGGCTGTCGTCACATCAGTTACATGAACAGGAACATCCGTCAGGACCGTGACAGGGACTGCCCAAGGAGAAATGCCAAGGGTAGGATGTGAGGGCTCGAACACTTAGCGACTAGAATACAACCTAACTCTTACAGTAGAGAACCATTGAGCACATTTCAATGTTCCTCTTCATAGATCTTGAAGCCCCAGTTAGGGTCTCTTTACGTCCACATCCGAAGAACAACACACCTGCAGTTTGAAGAGGACACTAGTTGGGATGTTTCCAAGATGGTTTCTGATTCAAGGGGACCCATCTCCCAGGTCCAGCTAGCCTCGTCCAATACATTACAATTCAGCCAGCGAAAGACTTGCGTCTCAGCACAGGAGTACAGAAGATCCACAGGTCATGGCAGCCATCGATCATGTCGGGGTAGGAAGGGCAGCCACGTCGCAGACTGTCAAGCTTGAATAACCATTTACAAAAATGTTCTGGTACATTTTCATCTTCTCAGTTGGTTTCCTGTCCATTCTGTCCATTCAGAATGCCATTAGTCCATCATCCATTGTTCCTAGTATCCATTGTTTGCATAATTCAGTCACACTGCAATCCAATCTGCATGACACTCAAGTCATCCTATCCAGTGTGTAGGAGGTGGAATAGAAAGCCAGATGCTGGATCGCTCCAGGCTCTTGATGTATACTGGATTGCAAAGGCAAATCGTTGATTTGGGCCACAGACTTAAGTCATCCAGAAACGTCGTCCCAAAAGATACTCAAGGATGTTTTAAATGGAGTAGCGTCGTACTGTAGCTGAAAATTCTAAAGATAAAAATGTAGCGATAAAATACACCACCACATTAAACCAACCTGTTAAAATCTTCAGGGGTCAGCCCACATCCCATGTCAAGACGCTCACACATAGTATGCTATGTCAGGTCGATCCCTGGCCATCCTTACATGTAATACCCCATGCCAGGTACAACACTGGCCACGCTCACATCAAGTACCTATGCCAGGTTGAAAGCTGGCCACACTCACATGAAGTACCTATGCCAGGTTGAAAGCTGGCCACACTCACATGAAGTACCTATGCCAGGTTGAAAGCTGGCCACACTCACATGAAGTACCTATGCCAGGTCAAACACTGGCCACACTCACATGAAGTACCTATGCCAGGTTGAAAGCTGGCCACACTCACATGAAGTACCTATGCCAGGTTGAAAGCTGGCCACACTCACATGAAGTACCCTATGCCAGGTCGACAGCTGGCCACACTCACACATTAAGTATTCCATGCCAAGTTAAACCATGGCCACGCTCACACCGTTTATTCTATGCTAGGTTGAAGCCCGGCCACACTTTCATGTAGTAAGAACCCCATGCCAGGTCAGCCTCTGGCCCGGCTCACACATGTATGAAAAAATACAAATTAAAGAATTAAACAAACAATTACCATACTTACCAAACCAGGTAACAAAGTAAGATAAGCGGAAGCAGAAGGAGAACCCAGTGGTAGGTTGGTAGGTCTTAAACAGAAGGACAGACCAGTAGTGGGTTGGTAGGTCTTGAGCAGAAGGACAGACCAGTGGTGGGTTGGTAGGTCTTAAACAGAAGGACAGACCAGTGGTGGGTTGGTAGGTCTTGAGCAGAAGGAGAACCCAGTGGTGGGTTGGTAGGTCTTGAGCAGAAGGAGAACCCAGTGGTGGGTTGGTAGGTCTTGAGCAGAAGGAGAACCCAGTGGTGGGGTAGTAGGTCTTGAACAGCAGGATCCTCATCATCCCATCTTGGGAGCAGGCCGATGAGCCCCCTACTGGCTCAGACACGAGCCTTTCTCAGGCTGAACTGCAGAGTAATGGGCCTGGAAGATGGGTCTCCTCAAATCAGCAACAATCCTGGAAAGATCCCAACAAGAACTGCAGTTGTGCTCTCCTCCAGCTGGGGAGGTAGAGAAACCGTCACCACGGCTTCAAGATGTATGAAAGAGAACGTTGCAATGTGCTCAATGGTTCTCTCCTGTAAGATCTAGGTTGTGTTCTAGTTGCTAAGGGGACGAGCCCTCACACCTTGCCCCTGGCGTTTCTCCTCAGGGGAGACCCTGTCACTATCTTGGAGGACATTCTAATTCACGTAACTGACGTTACGAGGGCCCCTTAAACACTTGGCTTCTCCCGAGGAGGCACATCTACAGAGCTGTAGATGTCAGACAGCACATTACCCTAGCATGCATCTCTGATCACTCAAACCACATACCCCCATCATTAAGACAAAACACATGTAAGAGAGAGGGGGCATGAGAGAGGGGACAGAGAGAGGGAGCATGAGAGAGGGGGGACTGAGAGAGAGGGGACAGAGAGAGAGGGGACTGAGAGAGAGGGGGCTGAGAGAGAGGGGGCAGAGAGAGAGGGGACAGGGAGAGAGGACAGAGAGAGAGGGGCCTGAGAGAGAAGGGACAGAGAGAGAGGGGACTGAGAGAGGGGGGGGACTGAGAGAGGGGGGACTGAGAGAGGGGGCATGAGAGAGAGGGGACTGAGAGAGAGAGGACTGAGAGAGGGGGGACTGAGAGAGAGAGGGGCATGAGAGAGGGGGGGCATGAGAGAGAGGGGCATGAAAGCGGGGGCATGGGGGAGGGGGGCATGGGGGGGGGGCACATGAGGGGGAGGCGGGGCGAGAGAGCCTCAACCAACCAGGAGGCCAAAATGAGGCCTCAGCATAAAAAGGAAAAATCAGGACTTACAGTTTGCAGTTTCTTCTTCATGATTCAGTTGTGATACTCACAGAATCTCCATTTCTTGTTCTTGACCTGTGAAGGAGTGCAACGAGCAGATTAGTTTTAGAGCTCAAATGAACCACTGAACACAGTGGCAAAGTTGCTTCCTGTTCAATTAATTATTCATGCGTTCCTTTCCCCAATCTTGGGCACTTGTCTACTTCCATATTTGTAGAGCGTCCAATGTATTACAAGTTTTAAAACCCAGTTCTTTATTATTAAGCTTTTGATATTTTTTTATAATTTGTAAGATACATTCACCTTTTTACAGTGGAAGTCAGTGGGCTTCAATCTAACTCAAAGTACTTTCACCTGTAGAAACTTTATTAAAATTAATACATTTTTTACTTTATTGCATAAAGGTGCAGTTGGAACAGACTTAGCAGATATAGATATAGCTTTATCAATATCTCTAAGTGTTTTAGTGAATAATCCAATTAAAAAAGCAAGTTGCTTAAGAAGAAGCAACTAATAGTGATAGATATCTATCCATCTATATCTAAACATATCTATATATTTAAATATCTATACATATATATATATATATATCCATCTCTCTATAGCTATATAGATATATAGTTATCTATATATCTATCTCTATATATCTATACCTATACCTCTATCGCTATCTATCCATCTCTCTGTAGCTATATCTATAGATATCTATATCTATATCTATATCACTATCTATCCATCTCTCTATAGCTATATATATAGATATCTATCTCTATACCTCTATCGCTATCTATCCATCTCTCTATAGCTATAGATATTTATATATCTATCGCTATCTATCCATCTCTCTGTAGCTATATCTATAGATATCTATATCTATTGACGTTTGGATGAAGAAACGTCAGCCCGTCATCATCATCGTGCCACCACAGAGACAAATCAACCGCTTAGCTTCAGCCACTCAACGGGCTATGGCCCGGTGGAACAAAACCAATGAACCCATCCCGACACACTGTTTATTAGTCCTTTACTCAGTCAACGCAGAAAAGAGGAAACAGCGCCCCCCGGTGTCACACATTACAATGGCTAACAGAACAGGGCCAAACACCGCCATTGTGTGACGTCATTTCCCCGCCTACTACTTGTGATGGCGGCCAATTGAAAGTGAATGAGGTCTGGAGGTTCTAGAAGCGCTAGGCTAACCATGACAGTCACGTTTATTTCAATATAGCAATAGGCCTATGACTTGTAACAATACTCATTTAAAACACTTTACGTCCCGTTACATCCACAACTAACATTATTTAACATATCAAGTAGGCCTAGTAGAAAAACAAATGTTCCTCACAGCAGGTCCAGCTACAGCAGTCGCTTTTACTTCGAAAAGTCTTCGTTTCCTTGCGGTTAACCCGGAAAACAGAGGACCACATTTGTCCTTAGTCACACATAGAAGTTGAACCGGAAACTTCCAACCGTGTTGTGGTTTAATTTGTAACAATTATTTAGGAAATGACCGTGTATTGGAGACAAAAGACGGCTACTACCAAGCTAGTTGCTTTACTGAACGGAAGTAAACAGCGCCACCTGCAACAAGCCCCGCGAACTCATTACCATGGCAACCTAATTAGTACACCTACATGCAGGTGTGCATGGAAGCAAATCATAACGTTTTGACATTTTTAAAAGCCATTTAATTTAGTATATATAAATGTAAAACACCATTGAATTCATAACATTGACATATTATACTTTGAAGCCAAAATCATCTGAATTCATTCGTTTTGAATTCACCTCGGCAATCGAGACTGAACGTGATGGAACAGACTGCTGTCATGGTGGTTATGTTGTGTTACGAGCTTTTTTGAAGCCCTGAAACCTGCTGTGCTTATTGAGGCCCGACTTTGATTATACATAACTGACATAAACCGTACAATTTACCTGAGCCCCGTCCTTCTCCCTGTTGGCCATCTTTGGGTTTAATTCTCCAGCAGTTTCAATCACATGACTGACGGATGGCGCTCTGATAGGCCGGCAGTAGATTCGATTGCATTCTCTCTCTATTGCTTTGGCCTTGGAAGGACCTGCTGCTGCAGTTTGATTTTTATGGCTTTAATTGTCTGGTCCATATTTTGACCACTTGAATATGAGTAATCAATATCGTATGTATGTATATATATATATACATATATATATATATATATATATATATATATATATATATATATATATATATATATATATAGATAGATAGATAGATAGATAGATAGATAGATAGATAGATAGATAGATAGATAGATAGATAGATATCTCGAATATATCAAATATCTGCAACTTGATTTTTTTGTATCATAAATAGTGAATGCATATTTTTTTTATAGTGTTTTTAAATGGTACAACTTGAAATGCCATATTTGAATTTCAAAGAGGTGATTTCAAAACGAATAAATTCAGATGACCTTGTTTTTAAAGTATAATATTTATACGTTATGAATTCAATTGTGTTTACGTCTCGATATACAAAGTATCATGTAACTACTTAGCCTGCTGATTTAGATATGAATTATGATGATGAAACGGCTTTGTGATTAAGGATCCTCAAGTCCTTAACTGAGTGATTAAGTGATTAAGGAGCATGTTATGCTCCTTAATCCTTAAGTGCGTGCTTTATGTCCTAATGTGTGTGCGTGTGTGCATGTCTGTGTGTGCGTGTGTCTGTGTGCATGTGTCTGCGTGTGTGTGTGCGTGTGTCAGTGTGCGTGTGCATGCATGTATGTCTGTGTGTGTGAGTGCGTGTGTCAGTTTGCGTGTGCGTGCATGCATGTCTGTGTGTGCGTGTGTCTGTGTGTGCGTGTCTGTGTGTGTGTCTGTGTGTGCGTGTGTGTGCGTGTGTGTGCGTGTGTGCATGTGTGCGTGCGTGTGCGTGTAGGTTCTCTGAGGTTCTCAGAGATGTTCCACTGAGGCGTGGATGCGTCCCTCATTCTCCCCGGTACGGGATGCACTACATGTGAACATGAACCTTTAAGAGCATTTCAAACCTGTGTCTGGAGCCTTGTGGATGCACTACATGTGAACATGAACCTTTAAGAGCATTTCAAACCTGTGTCTGGAGCCTTGTGGATGCACTACATGTGAACATGAACCTTTAGGAGCATTTCAAACCTGTGTCTGGAGCCTTGTGGATGCACTACATGTGAACATGAACCTTTAAGAGCATTTCAAACCTGTGTCTGGAGCCTTGTGGATGCACTACATGTGAACATGAACCTTTAAGAGCATTTCAAACCTGTGTCTGGAGCCTTGTGGATGCACTACATGTGAACATGAACCTTTAAGAGCATTTCAAACCTGTGTCTGGAGCCTTGTGGATGCACTACATGTGAACATGAACCTTTAAGAGCATTTCAAACCTGTGTCTGGAGCCTTGTGGATGCACTACATGTGAACATGAACCTTTAAGAGCATTTCAAACCTGTGTCTGTAGCCTTGTGGGTGGATTTGCATGTGCGCATGTGTGGAAGACTGTGTCTTCATTGTGTGCATCCAAATACAAGCACCACATAGAACAAGGACTCCACAACAAAGGAAGACAAAATATAGCGTTTGCGTTTGAACACACACACTAACACACACACACACACCACACGCATACACACACACATAGACACACACACACACACTAACACACACACACACACACCACACGCATACACACACACATAGACACACACATAGACACACACACACTAATATACACACACACACCACACGCATATACACACACCCAAAGACACATACACACACACTAATACACACACTCAGAAACAAACACTAATATACACACGCACACACACACCACACACATATACACACACACACACCACACGCATATACACACACACACACATAGACACACACACACACTAATACACACTCAGAAACACACACACACACACCACACACATATACACACACACCACACACATACACACACATATACACACACACAGAAACACACACTAACACACACACACACACATCTCTAATCTTTGTGAGCCACTTTTCAGTGTGCTCTATCCTCCGTGGGGCCTTGTGAGGACCTGTCACTTTTCCCAGCGTGTTCCACCCACTCCTGCTGTTGCCTGGTAACGCGCTCAGCAGGTGCTAGCGGGGAGGGACCAGAGACGCTGTAGCTTCCCCGGCGCGAGGCAGGCCATCATTCAGTCAGACGGCCCTCAGCGGCTCCACGCCCAGCGCCACCTGGCCTTCCCCAGAGGTGGAGGCTGTACCTATGTATACGTATGTATACGTACTTATGTGTATGTACGTATGTATACTTTGTATGCATACTTATGTATATGTATGTGTATGTATGTGTATGTATGAGTACATGTCTATGTATATGTATGTGTATGTATGTGTATGTATGAGTACATGTATATGTATATATAGTATGTATGAGTACATGTCTATGTATATATAGTATGTATGAGTATGTATGAGTACATGTCTATGTATACATAGTATGTACGTGTATGTATGAGTACATGTCTATGTATATATAGTATGTATGTGTATGTATGAGTACATGTCTATGTATATATAGTATGTACCTGTATGTATGAGTACATGTCTATGTATATATAGTATGTGTGTGTATGTATGAGTACATATCTATGTATGCATAGCATGTATATGTTGTAGCAACGTCCATTTACTACACGCCACCTAGCTGGCTTTTCCCCCTCCACCTAGGTGACTTTCCTCAGGCTCCTCCAAACCAATGGACACAGGGTGGTGCTGTTAAACCAGTTTATTGTAAAAGTTGCGTAGAAAGGTTGCATGCAGATGGTGCTCCATACTGCCATGTAGGAGATCTCTCCCTGAGTGAGTGCGGTGATGGCTGGTTTAACCTGTGCACATTGATTGCTTATTGTGCAACAGGTGTGCAGCCTCACCCAGCTCCAGACTCCAATCAGTCTGACTCGGGCCAGGTGAGGCTGCTTCAACCAGCCATCATCCACACACACTCCCACAGTCTGTTTTTAAAATGCAGCTGTACCATTGATAACTCTTCTATTAAACCTTCATTACCCTTTTTAATTAGGCTTATATAGTTATAGGAACCAACAAATAATAAAGAATAAAGCTGTTGAGAACTCTTCAATTAAACCTTCATTACCCTTTATAATTAGGCTTATATAGTTATAGGAACCAACGAATAATAAAGAATAAATCTGTTGAGAACTCTTCTATTAAACCTTCATTACCCATTATAAGTAGGCTTATATAGTTATAGGAACCAACGAATAATAAAGAATAAAGCTGTTGGGAACTCTTCTATTAAACCTTCATTACCCTTTATAATTAGGCTTATATAGTTATAGGAACCAACGAATAATAAAGAATAAAGCTGTTGAGAACTCTTCTATTAAACCTTTATTACCCTTTATAATTAGGCTTATATAGTTATAGGAACCAACTAATAATAAAGAATAAAGCTGTTGAGAACTCTAGCCATACTCTTGGTGCATGGCGATGCGTCTCATACACAGAATGCACTGATTATTGTATTTTTATATGTCTATATTCCTACAGTTTGAGAGACAACTTCTCGCTCTGGAAAGCAACCAGGGTTTTCTTTCTGCATTATGCGATTATTCTAGTAACGTTGACTAAAGACCATAGGTTACTAAGTTTAAGATCATAGAAGACATACTAAGACAGAACAAGATAAGTGTTAATGGTGGTAATGATAAGAATTGTAGGTTATATAATTATATAGAATATTGAGCACTGTCAATAACCTCCTATTTATATTACTCTACTTTTATATATAACAAGTATATATTTAAAGTAATAATAACTCAAGTAGAAGTAAAAGTAGTCATCAGATAATGACTTGAGGAAGAGTAAGAAAGTATCTAGTGAAAAGACTACTCAAGTACTGAGTTACTTAAAACCAAATGATTTATTGTTGTAATAAGCAGAGCAAGATGAACGTAAATAGACAAATATTACATTGTATATGCTTGTTTAATAGACATTAACAACACATAAAATAGCATGTATCCCTTCAAATAAAACAACACAGAATAACACATTAAATCTTTACAACATAACATGAAGGCAAACAGCCACACTAAATCTCTCTCTCTCTCTCCCTCTCTGACTTGAGTAAGAGTGAAAAGTATGTTACATTAAAACTACTCTTAAAAGTAATCTATTCAAAAAGTTACTGAAGTAAATGAAAGAGTAAATATAACCTCTGCGTGTATTTATGTGTGTACTGTGTATACTATGTGTGTACTATGTGTGTGTGTGTGTGGTGTGTGTGTGTGTACTATGTGTGTGTTTACTGTGTTTCTACTATGTGTGTGTGTGTGTGCTTCGCCGCGTGCGCATGTTCTTTTTTTCTACAACCGACACAGAGACACTGAGGCACCATTCCTCCCTAACCCAAACCCAGGGAGGAGGTCCTCCTGGGTGAAGGTGGACTGGAAGGTGTGGATGTGTGTCAGTGTGTCTGAGGACCCTCCTACATCTGGGGACACTCTGTAGAAGGACAGAGTGCCAGCAGGCCGGTCCAGATACACTCCTACTCTGTTAGAGCCAGCGGGGGGGAGACGTATGGCTGTTATACTACCGTTGTACCAGGCAGTGTAACGACCATCATCACACTCAAGACTCCAGGACTTGTTGTTCCATCCAAGGCTGCTGTCACCACCGCCTCCTCTCCTTGTGATTCCTCTGTATGTCACTCCTATCTCAACAGCTCCTTCCCTCTCTACCTCCCAGTAACAGCGGCCAGTCAGACCCTCTCTACACAACACCTGGGACTGGGAGTCAAATCTCTCTGGGTGATCAGGATACGACTGATCCTCTCTAACCCGCGTCACCTTTCTGTTGTCCTCAGACAGAGAGAGTCGTATGTAGGCTGTGTTTGGGTCCAGTGTGAGTTCACAGGCATCTGATGGGAGAACAAGACATGATTAGCTGCTGAACCATTCTTCATCATCATCATCATCACTAGTACTGTTCTCTTGCATACTTCTTATTCCTATCCTTTTTCACGTGCCCTATACTCTACAAACATTAACATAAAAAGACAAAATAATACAATAGTGTGCAATGAGTATTAGATTAAAGTTAATAGCAAATCCCATGTGTGTGTGAGTGGCTGTCCCAATCAAAACATTGAAACCAAGGAAGATGTATAAACTGCATTTACTCCCTCAATATTTACACTACATACACATGTTGTACATCAAAATGTTCGGCATTAAGAGCTAATTGCCCATATGAAATAGGTAAGCAATACTTGTAATATCTTTCAAGATATTAAACTGTTAGATTTCCCAATACACATACATTGCACTCAACCTTCAAAGGGACACCTGTGTGAACAACAGACTGAACAAGCTGAGCTCACATACAGGCTGGAAATTAACTGTTGGAGCCATAGAACTGGTTCATACATACCATATATACATAGACATGTACTCATACATACACGTACATACTATATATACATAGACATGTACTCATACATACACGTACATACTATATATACATAGACATGTACTCATACATACACGTACATACTATATATACATAGACATGTACTCATACATACACGTACATACTATATATACATAGACATGTACTCATACATACACGTACATACTATATATACATAGACATGTACTCATACATACTATATATACATAGACATGTACTCATACATACACGTACATACTATATATACATAGGTAGGCATGCATATGCATAGATAGGTAGGCATGCTTAGGTACACATACATACGTATACATAGGTACACATACACACATATACATAGGTACACATACATACGTATACATAGGTACACATACATACGAATACATAGGTACACATACACACGTATACATAGGTACACACACACTGTGGTAACCCGGCTCCAGCACATCGCCCCAGGCAGCCCAGGGGCCACCGCTCTGCCCCAGCTGGGGCCCGCATTAGCGCTGGCCCCATTGTGCTGAAACACCTGGAGGAGAAGGAGGAACGCGAGCAGACACGGGACTCGGGGTGAGTTGTGTCAAGAGGCTTTTGCAAAACGTGAGTGTGTGTTGCAGAAGAGAGGACGCACCCCGACGATCACGGAACAAGCCTTTGAAGGATGTGTACGCTGCTTGAGGACGTCTCCCCCCTGCGCTAGACGGGAGCTGCCCTGGGGGGGTCGACTACTGGCTGTCTAGCCCCCCCCTACGTTGGGTTGGATTAACTCCTCAGAGACAGAGTGAAGCTTCACCACAGAGTGACTTTTGTGTTTATGTTGCGTACCACCGGAGGAGACCGGTGTACGGGAACTTTACCGGAGGTTTCTCCGTGGAGGCGGAGCCTAAACCTTTTTCTTTGTTCTGTTTGGCAGAGCCCAGGGCTTGTTACGTTTCTGTTTAGAAAATGACCACTTAGGCTTAAAGAGACCTTTGACTTGTGGAAGGCAGGCCACACACTGAGCTGGGTTACCACAATACATCAACAACAATGTTATGAATACATCAACAACAATGTTATGAATATATCAACAACAATGTTATGAATACATCAACAACAATGTTATAAATATATCAACAACAATGTTATGAATACATAAACAACAATGTTATGAATATATAAACAACAATGTTATGAATACATCAACAACAATGTTATAAATATATCAACAACAATGTTATGAATATATCAACAACAATGTTATGAATACATCAACAACAATGTTATAAATATATCAAGAACAATGTTATGAATATATCAACAACAATGTTATGAATACATCAACAACAATGTTATGAATACATCAACAATGTTATGAATACATCAACCACAATGTTATGAATATATCAACAACAATGTTATGAATACATCAACAACAAACATCTCTCATTGGATCCAGATCTTACCAACAACGAGCAGCTCTGCGGTGTGATTGGCCGAGCCAGCGCTGTTGGTCGCCATGCAGCAGACCGTGTTCACACCATACTTCACACCTCTGACGTAGAGGAACCCCCTCTCCACCCAGGCCGCAGGCTCTGATTGGTTGTCTGTGCTGTCCCTCTCCAGGGGCCTGCCGTTGTGTAGCCACTCGACGGTGGGCTCCGGCGTGCCGCTGGCATTGCAGGAGAATTGGGCCGTGTGGCCCACGGGCAACACCTTGGTAGAGGAGTAGAACTCTGTGATGTTGGGGGCCTCCTCCTTCGGGGGCCTCACTGAACCAGAAGAAACCAGGACGAGATGAGTGATAACCAGAGCTTATAATCACTACTGTTATTATTGTAATTATATTCAGGATGATATGATTTAGACTCACTGAGGCACACGGAGATTACGAGAATACTCAGCAGTATGACGATCAGAATGACAATGATGACCGACTTTCGACCTGTTCAGGAGTAAGACACACACACACACACACACACACACACACACACATGCACACACGCATTGTAATATACACAGATATATTCGTACTGCGTGGCTATCATTCACAGTCTCCCTACGGTCTGCAGAATCCCTCCCCATCTACAAGAAACATCTGATGACCTCTACTGAGAACACCTCAATAAGTGATTAATGGTACTAGCCTTACATATTTATTATTCCTGTATTATACACATACACACTTATACAGTAATACATACAGTAATAGATACAGTAATACATACATACATGTACAGTAATACAGTAACATATACAGTCAAACATCCCCGGCACGCACAGAAAATATTATATATCTAATTATATTTAAAGATATGTTCATATTAATTACAAACATTATGTAATTGTGTTAAATCCATAAGTCCACTTGATATCACTTCAGTTATATCAGTAGCCTTTATTAAAAGACAAAAATGTGGATTAAAAAAACATTGCACTACCACTAATAATAAGTAATGAAAATACTAAACTTGTGTTCTGCTCCCTAAAGCTACTTTGCTACTCTTGTTCCACGTATATTACGAACATATTTCATGACATACACAACTACTTGAGAAGCCTAGTAATAGTCCGTACCTCATGGCCGTAATCACTAGAATAT
Organism: Lota lota; assembly: GCA_026745465.1. Classification (NCBI taxonomy): domain Eukaryota; kingdom Metazoa; phylum Chordata; class Actinopteri; order Gadiformes; family Lotidae; genus Lota; species Lota lota. The sequence goes on from JACYXH010000851.1 coordinate 33,716, forward strand.
ACACATGTTGTTATTTAGGAGAATAAATCTGTCTATGTGTGTTGTTTGTCTAGAACATACACATGTTGTTATTTAGGAGAGTAAATCTGTCTGTGTGTGTTGTTTGTCTAGAACATACACATGTTGTTATTTAGGAGAATAAATCTGTCTATGCGGTCGCTGGTTCATCAGGTTGGTCACTTTGGCTAAAAACGTTTGCTAAATGTAAATCTTAAATGTATGGAGATGAAAACATCTTTCTTTACTGGATTATTTCTTTTAAATTCTCTAAAAAGGGCACCTACCAAATCTTGTCTTCCAGGTCTCCTCCTGGTCCAAAGACGTGTCCTCAGGTTCCTCAGAGAGTCCAGGGTCCAAAGACGTGACCTCAGGTTCCTCAGGGAGTCCAGGGTCCAAAGACGTGTCCTCAGGTTCCTCACTGGGTCCAGGGTCCAGTTCATTGATGTGGTCCATGGTTCCTCTCTGTCAGCTTCCACTGCTTCTGCTCTCAGGCTTCAGCTCTGCTATATCAGATGGAAAAACGTCACATGTTTGAATTCTGACCAATCATCAGCTTACAATCTGAACCATCACTGTCAGGAAATGTTTTTCTTGTACTCTTATCAGACGCCATCATTTTACACACACACTCATGCACGCACGCATGCACACACACACACACACCACATTATATTTTATATCGTATGAAGATACATATAGACATGTAGAGGAAGAATAAAGCAGATAGCGTCATGTCTAGGAGTGGTCAAGCTGTATTCTAGAAGGTAGTGGACATGTCTAGGAGTGGTCAAGCTGTATTCTAGAAGGTAGTGGACATGTCTAGGAGTGGTCAAGCTGTATTCTAGAAGGTAGTGGACATGTCTAGGAGTGGTCAAGCTGTATTCTAGAAGGTAGTGGACATGTCTAGGAGTGGTCAAGCTGTATACTAGAAGGTAGTGGACATGTCTAGGAGTGGTCAAGCTCTATACTAGAAGGTAGTGGACATGTCTAGGAGTGGTCAAGCTGTATACTGTAAGGTAGTGGACATGTCTAGGAGTGGTCAAGCTGTATACTAGAAGGTAGTGGACATGTCTAGGAGTGGTCAAGCTCTATACTAGAAGGTAGTGGACATGTCTAGGATATACCATACAGTCTACAAATTATGATGTGATGTAAACACCATATAGTCTACACACTATGTGATGTAAACACCATATAGTCTACACACTATGATGTGATGTAAACACCATATAGTCTACACACTATGATGTGATGTAAACACCATATAGTCTACACACTATGATGTGATGTAAACACCATATAGTCTACACACTATGATGTGATGTAAACACCATATACTCTACACACTATGTGATGTAAACACCATATAGTCTACACACTATGATGTGATGTAAACACCATATAGTCTACACACTATGATGTGATGTAAACACCAAATAGTCTACACACTATGATGTGATGTAAACACCATATAGTCTACACACTATGATGTGATGTAAACACCATATAGTCTACACATTTTGTGATGTAAACACCATATAGTCTACACACTATGATGTGATGTAAACACCATATAGTCTACACACTATGATGTGATGTAAACACCATATAGTCTACACACTATTATGTGATGTAAACACCATATAGTCTACACACTATGGTGTGATGTAAACACCATATAGTCTACACACTATGATGTGATGTAAACACCATATAGTCTATACACTATGATGTGAACACCATATAGTCTACACACTATGATGTGATGTAAACACCATATAGTCTACACACTATGATGTGATGTAAACACCATATAGTCTACACACTATGATGTGATGTAAACACCATATAGTCTACACACTATGATGTGATGTAAACACCATATAGTCTACACACTATGATGTGATGTAAACACCATATAGTCTACACACTATGATGTGATGTAAACACCAAATAGTCTACACACTATGATGTGATGTAAACACCATATAGTCTACACACTATGATGTGATGTAAACACCATATAGTCTACACACTATGATGTGATGTAAACACCATATAGTCTACACACTATGATGTGATGTAAACACCATATAGTCTACACACTATGATGTGATGTAAACACTGTGCCAATACTCTAACAAACCAACAAACTACTGTCTGGACCAGAGCTCTACTGGTAACAAACCACTGTCTGGACCAGAGCTCTACTGGTAACAAACCACTATCTGGACCAGAGCTCTGCTGGTAACAAACCACTGTCTGGACCAGAGACAGCGGACCATTGGTGTGAAGACTATCTGTTCTGCTAACATCATCATAGACATGACTTCCTTCTTTTCATTTTGAGTAGGATCAAGACAAATGAATCACTTGAATATCGAAAAGATAAAAGCACAACATAGTTGAACATTAAACTAACGTTGTATTTCTCTAAATTAAACTGTCCAAAAGTGTTAAGCGTTACACGGACACATTTCCCAAGATGAGATCATTATAATATACCAATAACCTAAAGACAATATAAACTGTAGTAAACTGTAGGCCTACCTTATATTTTCTGTGATCAAAATGTGTTCCTCCCCACAAAGTGTAAATTTATAAAAGTATAAATGCAGGGGAAGAAACTGAGGTTAAAGTGTTCCTAAAACAAGTAAAGCAGGGAAAAGGTGTTAAAAGTGGATCTAGAGAAAGATTGAGCTAAGGGCTCCTCACTTAGAAAGACTGAAGTTCAAATGAGGAAGTAGACTTGACCACTGAGCAAGCTGACAGTACTTTTTTATCTGGGAGACCTCCTAGGAACCGCACCCTCTCTGTGATAGCCACATAGGGGCTGTGGTATGTGGTTGTTGGGTCGGTTGCAGTATGACTCGCATCCTAGGAAGAAAGCGATGTTGTCAGAATAGCATGAGTTCTCAGGGCAAGCGAAGGCTCCACACACACACACACACACACACACACACACACACACACACACACACACACACACACACACACATAAATATACACAGTGGTGTAGTGGTGCCTGGATTAGTGGGTATACTCTTCATTTTTTAAGCAGCCAGTCCAGCAAAGGAGAAGCGCCCTGTGTTATAAACACTGACATGTAAGACTACTCTTGCATATTTAGTTCACCTAAAAATGGGCCTGTAGTATGTTCACATTGTCACTTAACTATTCCCTCACCTTGTAAGTAGTCTATGGGCCGGTAGTTTATTTTGTCAACTGTCTCTTGCAACAGATAGCGTAGGCCAGAGTGTGGCACCATTATAAATTTAACTTTTGTCAAGGGGCAGTTTGCAAATGTTACTGGTCCTACACAGGCCTAATGCACGAATAGAAGATTTATTAAAGATGAGACAAACATGGTGTTTCAGTCAGATTTGTTTCAAATATCATCATCATTCAAAAAATTCAACAACGTATTCAAAACAATATGTTAAAAAATAACAGTATTTAGTTAACAATGAACACAAATATGTAAATTGTACAACATATTCATGAAAAGCACAATGATACACTCTCTGGGTTGATATTACGGACACCATTGGAAAACAGCGGTTGGAGTTGCTTTATGTCAAGCTGCAGCTCTATCAGACTAGAACACACGAGAAGGCTCTAAAATGATTTAATAGCCAACGTAACTGTACGGTCCAATATGGAAAGATAAACACTACATTCAGTCATTCATACTGAATAGAATAGTCAGTCTGAATCAGGTTTAGTTTTTTATCATGTGACCCCAGAGGGGCTCCGTATATTTCGGTCACTGTTTACGTGAAGATAACCTCTTTATTTTTTATTTTTTTTTGAGAACATTTCCATTTATTCACATGCGTTTGGATTAGCTACTCATGTGCTGGACTACATGGCTATTGCAGGACACTACTGAATGATGCGCATCAGAGGGGATTTTAGTGTTTAGGGTATGACTATCCCTGCACTACACCACTGGTTATAGGAACAAACAAATAATAAAGAATAAAGCTGTTGAGAACTCTTCTATTAAACCTTCATTACCCTTTATAATTAGGCTTATATAGTTATAGGAACCAACGAATAATAAAGAATAAAGCTGTTGAGAACTCTTCTATTAAACCTTCATTACCCTTTATAATTAGGCTTATATAGTTATAGGAACCAACGAATAATAAAGAATAAAGCTGTTGAGAACTCTTCTATTAAACCTTCATTACCCTTTATAATTAGGCTTATATAGTTATAGGAACCAACGAATAATAAAGAATAAAGCTGTTGAGAACTCTTCTATTAAACCTTCATTACCCTTTATAATTAGGCTTATATAGTTATAGGAACCAACGAATAATAAAGAATAAAGCTGTTGAGAACTCTTCTACTAAACCTTCATTACCCTTTATAATTAGGCTTATATAGTTATAGGAACCAACGAATAATAAAGAATAAAGCTCCAGCCCCGATCCAACATTCAACAAAAGAAGAAGAGAGAACAGATCTGTTTATTGCCGATACGCTCGCTGCAGGAACGCGCCCCGGCGTGCACGCGCACAGTGCACACACGAGCAGCAGAGCTATGAGAGCAGCAGACAGCGGATTCAGTCAGAGGAGGAAGTAGAGGAAGCAGCGCTCCGGGTTTGGGGTGTGTGTGTGTGTGTGTGTGTGTGTGTGTGTGTGTGTGTGTGTGTGTGTGTGTGTGTGTGTGTGTGTGTGTGTGTGTGTGTGTGTGTGTGTGTGTGTGTGTGTGTGTATGTGTGTGTGTGTGTGTGTGTGTGTGTGTGTGTGTGTGTGTGTGTGTGTGTGTGTATGTGTGTGTGTGTTCGGTAAAATTACATTCTATGGTCATATTTTGAACATTCCTTCGCAACTATACAAATCCATTTTAAAAAGAGACTCAACTATATATTCTGTATTCTTTATATAGTCTGTATATATTTTTATATATTGTTTCTTATTTAAATGTTTATATTTTTATATGTATGTTTCTTTGTTGTTATAGTTTGCAAAGTTTGCACTCATGACACTGCCAATTCTGCTGTGTGTGTGTGTGTGTGTGTGTGTGTGTGTGTGTGTGTGTGTGTGTATGTGCGTGTTAAATAAACAATGCTAATTAGTTAAATAAGTCACTTCTCTTCCAAGGCGCGGGCATCAACCAGTAGAAACAGAGTGAGGAGTCAAACAACACAATGTTAGACGCTGTGGAGACAATGTTGGTGGTTTCCTCTTGACAAGTTAAGACCACAGACAGGTGTGTGTGTGTGTGTGTGTGTGTGTGTGTGTGTGTGTGTGTGTGTGTGTGTGTATGTGTGTGTGTGTGTGTGTTATAGGAACAATGAGTAAAAACCACTGCGCTAGCTGGCAGGGGAGGACAGGAAGTCTTGTTCAGGATACTAAAGTTATGTTTTAAACTCAAAACCAAGGTCACACGAAGTGGAGGCCCTTCTCTCTTTCTGGAGACAAAACAACACATTTTAAACTACGTAGTCTCACAGAAACATTATAAGGTGAGTCCAAAGAATATAAAAAATATATTTTTTACTTGATATAAAAAAGGTTTTCTCGGAATGGCCTGTGCTAACACTTCCTGGTCTGAAGTATGTTTGGGTGGTGTATCCAACTGACTATGTTTGGGTGGTGTATCCAACTGACTATGTTTGGGTGGTGTATCCAACTGACTATGTTTGGGTGGTATATCCAACTGACTGTGTTTGGGTGGTATATCCAACTGACTGTGTTTGGGTGGTGTGTCCAACTGACTGTGTTTGGGTGGTGTCACCAACCCATGTATGTTTGGGTGGTGTCACCAACTGACTATGTTTGGGTGGTGTCTCCAACTGGCTATGTTTGGGTGATGTCTCCAATAGACTACATTTGGGTGGTGTCTCCAACTAACATTGTGTGTGTGTATGTGTGTGTATGTTTTAGTATGTGCATGCATCAGTATGTGTGCATGCTTGCGTGTCTGAAGTCTTCAAAAGCTTTCCCTGTAAACACGTGATGAGAGATGACGGTTAACATCGCTTCCTCTCTGAGACGTTAAAGTCTACTTCCTCATTTGAACTTCAGTCCTCCGCAGTGAGCAGCCATGAAGATCAATCTTTCTCTAAATCCACTTTTGATCTATAAATAATTAATATATATAAAAAAATATATTTCCCTGATTTACTTGTTTTAGGAACACTTTAACCTCCTTTTCTTCCCTTGCATTTATACTTTTATAACTTTATACCGTATGGAGCAGAGCACATTTTGATCACGGAATAGATAAGGTAAGCCTACAGTTTACTACAGTTTATATTGTCTTTAGGTTATTGGTATATTATAACGATCTCATCTCGGGAAATGTGTCAATTAAAGACAGTTCACTTTAGAGAACTACAACGTTAGTTTAATGTTTCACTATTGTGCTTTTCAAATGATATAATAATATTATATTACATATATTTTTACAAATATGTAAACAAACCAAAATCACTATTAAAGCTGCACAACATAACTTTGGCGATAGACAAGGAGTATAGGAGAAAACGGTGAGAAAGAAAAGACAACTTTGTGCACTGTTCATTTGAATCTTCATTCAGATTATGTCCTGTTTGCAGAGAACATTAAGAACTTAGATTAGACTAAAGAAGCAATATTTTTCCTTGAACAGGTTATGTGCAGGTTTGACACAATTATTAACAAAGTCAGTAGTTAGAAGACAGAGAAAGACAGAGAGAGACAGAGACACACACAAAGACAGAGAGGGAGATAGACAGAGACACACAGAGACAGAGAGAGAGAGACATAGAGAGAGACAGAGAGAGATACACAAAGAGACAGAGAGAGAGATGCAGAGAGAGAGAGTGTGTGTGTGTGTGTGTGCGTGCATGCGTGCGTGTGTGGAAATAAATAAACAATGCTAATTAGTTAAATAAGTCGCTTCTCTTCCAAGGCGCGGGCATCAACCAGTAGAAACAGAGTGAAGCATTTGAGCCACTGCAGCAGTCAGAGTGGCCATGTTGAGTCAAACAACACAATGTTAGACACTGTGGAGACAATGTTGGTGGTTTCCTCTTGACAAGTTAAGACCACAGACAGGTGTGTGTGTGTGTGTGTGTGTGTGTGTGTGTTACAGGAACCATGAGCAGACAGAGAGAGGGAGAGTGAGACAGAGAGAGATAGAAGGGTAGGGCAAGAGAGAGAGAGATAAAGAGAATGAGAGAGGGGTAGAGAGAGACAAAGAGAATGAGAGAGGGGTACTGAGAGAAGAGGAGATACAGAGAGGGGTAGAGAAAGAGAGAAAGAGAGATAAAGAAGATGAGAGAGGGGTACTGAGAGAAGAGGAGATACAGAGAGGGGTAGAGAGAGAGATAAAGAAGATGAGAGAGGGGTACTGAAAGAAGAGGAGATACAGAGAGGGGTAGAGAGAGATAAAGAAGATGAGAGAGGGGTACTGAGAGAGATGGAGATACAGAGAGGGGTAGAGAGAGAGATAAAGAAGATGAGAGAGGGGTACTGAGACAGATGGAGATACAGAGAGGGGTAGAGAGAGATAAAGAAGATGAGAGAGGGGTACTGAGAGATATAGCCATACAGAGAGGGGTAGAGAGAGAGGCAGAAAGAGGTCGTGAGACGGAGAGAAAGGTAGAGAGGGGGAGGTAGAGAGAGTGAGGTGTAGAGAGAGTGAGGGGTAGATAGGGTGAGGGGTAGATAGGGTGAGAGGTAGATAGAGAGAGGTGTAGAGAGAGTGAGGTGTAGAGAGAGTGAGGGGTAGATAGAGTGAGGGGTAGATACTGTAGAGTGAGGGGTAGATAGAGTGAGGGGTAGTTAGAGTGAGGGGTAGATGGAGAGAGGGGTAGATAGAGTGAGGGGTAGATAGCGAGAGGTGTAGAGAGAGTGAGGGGTAGATAGAGTGAGGGGTAGATGGAGAGAGGGGTAGATGGAGAGAGGGGTAGATAGAGTGAGGGGTAGATGGAGAGAGGGGTAGATGGAGAGAGGTGTAGAGAGAGTGAGGGGTAGATAGAGAGTGTGCGGTAGAGCTAGTGAGATGTGATACACTCTGACATGTACCAGTAGTGTGACAATATGTGGCTGCTGTTGGCTCAAAAGTGACTAGAGGTTTGTGTGAAAACTAAAAGCTGTGTGTGTGTGTGCATGTGTGTGTGACAGGAACCATGATAAGTTATAAGATGGCAGAACCACTGCGCTAGCTGGCAGGGGAGTACAGGAAGTCTTATTTAGGATACTAAAGTTAAGCTTCAAACCCAAACCAAAGTCACACGAAGTGGAGGCACTTCTCTCTTTCTGGAGACAAAGAACAACACCTTTTAACCTAAATAGTCTGACACTAACATTATGATTTGAGTACAAAGAACAGAAAAAAGTGTCTGATCATTTTTTAACCGAGTTAAAACACGGAATGGCCTCTGCTAACACTTCCTTGTCTGAAGTATGTTTGGGTGGTGTCTCCAACTGACTATGTTTGGGTGGTGTATCCAACTGACTATGTTTGGGTGGTGTCTCCAAATGACTATGTTTGGGTGGTGTCTCCAACTGACTATGTTTGGGTGGTGTCTCCAAATGACTATGTTTGGGTGGTGTCTCCAACTGACTATAATTGGTTGGGGTCTCCAACTGACTGAATGTTTGGGTGGTGTCTCCAAATGACTATGTTTGGGTGGTGTCTCCAACTGACTGTATGTTTGTCCTACATGGTTAACTGGCTGTGTGATGGTTGATTCACTTTATTCAGGGTTCTGGTTAAACTGGGTGGGTCCCCCATGAACACAATCACACAGCCTGACAGAGACATGTACAATACATCCCACTCCAGGAGGGCTTAATCACAGCTCAGTACACAACATACAGAAGTAATTGTTCTGGTTACGGACTAGGACCCAAATGCAAGACACCAAGACGAGAAGGGAACGGGTTGAAAGGGATTTATTATCGGTAGTCACGGTACAGGCAAGGGCTAGGCAGGCGGGCAATGTTCGGCAACGGTAGGCAAGCAGGCAGGGACTAGGAACAGGAACGGGAGCGGAACCCGGAATAGGAGAGACTAAAGGCTGGGACGAAGTTACTGTGAGAGGTTAACAAACAAAATAGCACTGGCTCTGTGGGGAGCCAGTGCTTAAGTACTGTGGTGGGTAATTGCATATGGGCTGCAGGTGTGGGTAAACTGAGGGAGCACGAGGGGTAATGGAGGCTGGGTGCCACTAGATGGCGGAATTGGACAGAAACGGGAGAGGATGTGACAGTAATAAGATAAAGCCCTGTGATGGTACATTTGATGTGTTAAAGCAGTAAGAAGCTTTACAACCAACAGGGCTACCAGAGCCTATAGAATATGATGCACGTGTTGGACATTTTAACAGCAGGAGACACAACCGACCTCCTGAAACGCTCAGTGGAACATGGACGCAACAGCCTCACCCAGCCCCAGAGTCCAATCAGCCTCAGCCAGGTGAGGCTGCTTCAACCAGCCATCATCCACTCATACCTAAGTTAATGAATAACTAATATCTCTGACTATTAAACCCAGTTGTAAGATGACCTACGTTTATGAATAACTAATATCTCTGACTATTAAACCCATTTGTAAGATGACCTAGTTTAATGAATAACTAATATCTCAAACTATTAAACCCAGTTGTAAGATAACCTAAGTTAATGAAGAACTAATATATCTGACTATTAAACCAAGGTGTAAGATAACATAAGTTAATGAATAACTAATATCTCTGACTATTAAACCCAGTTGTAAGATGACCTACGTTTATGAATAACTAATATCTCTGACTATTAAACCCATTTGTAAGATGACCTAGTTTAATGAATAACTAATATCTCAAACTATTAAACCCAGTTGTAAGATAACCTAAGTTAATGAAGAACTAATATATCTGACTATTAAACCAAGGTGTAAGATAACATAAGTTAATGAATAACTAATATCTCTGACTATTAAACCCAGTTGTAAGATGACCTACGTTTATGAATAACTAATATCTCTGACTATTAAACCCAGTTGTAAGATAACATAAGTTAATGAATAACTAATATCTCTGACTATTAAACCCAGTTGTAAGATAACCTAAGTTAATGAATAATATCTCCGACTATTAAACCCAGCTGTAAGATAACATAAGTTAATGAATAATATCTCTGACTATTAAACCCAGTTGTAAGATAACATAAGTTAATGAATAATATCTCTGACTATTAAACCCAGTTGTAAGATGACCTAAGAAGATGTGTTCAGGGGGTTGGAAGATCATGGAGGTCACATCAAGTTGGGGCCATCAGGTCTGGTCCCAGTCAGTCAAACTGTCAGCCAGTCGGTCTGTGTTCAGTCAGTGTGTGTTCAGTCAGTGTGTGTTGAGTCAGTGTGTGTTGAGTCAGTGTGTGTTCAGTCAGTGTGTGTTCAGTCAGTGTGTGCTCAGTCAGTGTGTGTTCAGTCAGTGTGTGTTTAGTCAGCGTGTGTTCAGTCAGCGTGTGTTCAGTCAGTGTGTGTTCAGTTATTGTGCCCGCTCACTGTTATATGAATTTAATTGGTTGCAAAATGTTGTCAAAATAAAACTGCTATTTTACTAATGAAAGATTTAGCAGATGCTTTATCCAAAGTGACTGACAGAGAATTCAGATACAGGTCATTAAGGAGCAGGTAGGGGTTAGACAGTACAGAGACAGGTCATTAAGGAGCAGGTAGGGGTTAGACAGTACAGAGACAGGTCATTAAGGAGCAGGTAGGGGTTAGACAGTACAGAGACAGGTCATTAAGGAGCAGGTAGTGGTTAGACAGTACAGAGACAGGTCATTAAGGAGCAGGTAGGGGTTAGACAGTACAGAGACAGTTCATTAAGGAGCAGGTAGGGGTTAGACAGTACAGAGACAGGTCATTAAGGAGCAGGTAGGGGTTAGACAGTACAGACACAGGTCATTAAGGAGCAGGTAGGGGTTAGACAGTACAGAGACAGGTCATTAAGGAGCAGGTAGGGGTTAGACAGTACAGAGACAGGTCATTAAGGAGCAGGTAGGGGTTAGACAGTACAGAGACAGGTCATTAAGGAGCAGGTAGGGGTTAGGGTGCATCTTGCTGCCTACAGGTTGGGCTACGGACATTGGGGATCGAACCCGGAACCTTTCAGCTGGGAGTCAAGCACCCGGTTATCGTTGAAATAATAGTTTTTCATTCTTCTGTTTTAGGATTGGTCCTAAATCCTAAGTGTCCCTGGGTGACTTTAACGGTAGGCATCTTATTATTATTACTATACCATGGGATACTTTATTTACATTATAATGATTAAAGAATTCACCCTGTCATGACTATTTAAATAACTTCCCATGTTGTAGACAGTGTGGTTTTGTGTCATTAGGATAACATTGTATTTGATGCTGTAGATAGTGTTCAGGGACTTACAGAATAAGTGCTTCCATGTTAACTCCTATCTCAGACCTCTGAAAGCGTTGTGACACTCAGCTGTTTCAGCTGGGCAGGAGTCAGAGACTGCTCACCCTATGCTAACGTTGTTTTAGGACACATCGTTACCTTATTGTAGACAACAATTGATAGAAATGTGCTTTGAGAATGAATTATTACTTTAATTTAAATGCAAAATGACCAAAGTAACACGAAGTGGGGGCACTTCTCTCTTTCTGGAGACAAAGAACAACACTTTATAAACGAAATAGTCTGACAGAAACATTATAAGGTGAGTCCAACATTTTGACTATAATCCTCATGAAGCTGTCCTGTCTGCAGGGCTTCATGTTGTACCTCCTGTTGGATGAAGATTTCTGCTTGAAACAACACCAATATATAATACATAAAACCCACACATTAGAATGATTTAAAACCTTTATTTGACCATTGTTATACATTATGAAAACGAATGTAATGGTGACTTGATTTAACTTGATTAAATTGTTTTCTAGGAATGGCCTCTGCTACTTCCTGTTATGAAGAAGACTTTTCATGTTCCATCTGTCTGGATGTGTTCAACAGCCCAGTTACCACACCATGTGGACACAACTTCTGTAGAATCTGTATTACAACGTTCTGGGATGACAAAGTCCAGTACAAATGTCCTGTTTGCAACAAGCTGTTCCACACAAGACCTGATTTACAGGTCAATACCTTCATATCAGGGATGGTTGATCGGTTTAGAAGTTCTGTAAGTGTCAAAGAGCAGCCTTGTATTGAACCAGGAGAAGTTCCCTGTGACGTCTGTACTGGGACCCAGCTGAAGGCCGTGAAGTCCTGCCTAGTGTGTTTTACCTCTTACTGCCACACCCACCTGGAGCCTCATCAGAGAGTCGCAGGCCTAAAGAAACATCTGCTGGTCGACCCTATGGACCGTCTGGAAGACAGGATGTGTAAGAAACACGACCGACTTCTGGAGCTCTTCTGCCAGACTGAACAGGTGTGTGTGTGTCTGTTCTGCACAGTGACGGACCACAAGTCCCATCCTGTTGTACCTCTAAAGGAGGAATATAAAGTAAAGACGGCCCAGCTGGGGAAGATAGAGTCTGAAGTTCAGCAGTTGATCCAGGAGAGACAACGAAAGATACAGGAGATCAAAGACACAGTAGATCGCAGCAAAGCAGACGCAGACAGAGAGATAGCTGATGGTGTGCAGGTCCTCACTGCTCTGAAGCGCTCTATTGAAAAATCCCAGAATGATTTCAACCAAACGGTTAAAGAGAAACTGAAATCCACAGAGAAACAAGCTGAAGGCCTCATCAAACAACTGGAGCAGGAAATAAAAGATCTGACCAATAGAAGCTCAGAGGTGAAGCAGCTCTCACACACTGAAGACCACCTCCACTTCCTCCAGACCTTCAGATCCCTGAAGAATCCTCCACCCACCAGGGACTGGACAACGGTGGAGGTCCGTCCTCCGTCATACGTAGGGACCTTGAGGAGATCCCTGGATCAGCTGGAGAAGACACTGAACATGGAGATGAAGAAGGTGCCTGACCTGAGATCAGCTCTAAAGAAGTGTAAGTGTCTGTTTTAGTTTGATTTAGGGCTGTCAAATGTAAATTCAATATTCCAATATTCTTTATATATATATTTTTTTTTTTACATTAGAACTAAATTAAACATGTAACTCGAAAATGCATTTCCTGAAGAAAATGCGGTGAGTGCTGCAGTGTAAAGTGAGGTTGAAAACATGCTTAAGAAAGCTACATAGTTTAAGACATATGGAAAAGTTAAATAGCTGAACTCATGTTAAATATTTTAACAGAGTTTAAAATATGTATGGAGTAAGTGTAATAACGTAAACATACAAACCATTAAAAAATTTCAAATAGTTGGACTATAAGAGTTATAACAAATAGCTAATCTAAAATGATGAGTGGATACTGCCTCTCTACACTCAGACAGAATTCACTCAGTGTCTGTGATGTGAACCTCAGTCTCAATGTGGAGTCAGACGTCATATCAATGAACTGGTCCTCCTCTGCAGAGCTGAAACCAGTTGGAGCTGGTGCATTGAAAGGATCTCTCACCCAGTCATATTGTGAACTGTTTTCAGGGAAGTACTTTTTAAAGAATCCCACCAGTGATGAAATATGCTCCTTAATATGTGGAATCACTGAGGTGGCATCATAGTCAGTAGTGTCAACAAATTCATGCAGGTTCTCGAATGAATCAGTATTTCCTTCATCAAGTCGCCTGCCCCACATTGCAAGCTTTCGAGTGAAAGAGCTGATCTTGTCTGTGACCTGAGGGAGGTGTTTATCTTTCCCTTGAAGCTGTAGATTTAGTTCATTTAGCTTTCCAAATATTTCACTCAGGTAGGCCAGTTTTGCCAGGAAGTTCTCATCACAAATTTTTTCTGCGAGGTCATACTTATGCTCCTGCTCCGAAAACATTCTTATCTGCTCTCTGAGGTCAAAAACTCGGGACAAGACTTTTCCTCGTGACAGCCACCTTGCTTCACTGTGAAACAGCACAGCTTGATGTTCAGCTCCCATCTCCTCCCAGATAGCAGAGAAGACTCTTGTTTTTAGTGGTCTGGTTTTTATAAAATTTACTGCACCTACAATGTCAGTCATAACCTCACTTAATTCAGAAGAAAGGTGCCTTGATGCCAGTGCTTCTCTGTGTATAACACAGTGTGTCCACTCAGCATTAGGTGAGGCCTTCTTGATGAGTGCCCCAAGTCCTTTTCTCATCCCTGCCATGGTCTGTGCACCATCACTGCAAACACCAATGCAGTTCTCCCACTTTAGCCCATTCTCAGTCAGGAAGCAGTCCAGCATTTTGAATAGCTCTTCAGCTGTGGCTCTGTCTCTGACATATTTACAAAAAAGTAGATCCTCACACAGGGAGTTTGTCATGTCAAAACGTACATAAGCGATAAACAGTCTTTGTTACTGTCAGTTGCTTCATCGAACTGTAAAGCAAAACGTTTGTCTTTGAGTTTATCTACCAGCTGTTCTTTAAGATCGTTAGCAATGTCATTTATACGTCTGGCGACAGTGTCATTGGACAGCGGGATCGTTTTTATTTTTGCAGCACTTGCATCATCCAGCATGACAGAGACCATGTCTAATGCTGCAGGCAGTATCAGCTCCTCTGCTATGGAGTGTTTTTTTTTGTTGCACTGAGCAATTTTTCTTTCTTTTCATCCCTGTTAAATATTTTTCCATGGTGTCTCTTAAGAGTTTGTTATCTGCACTTCATATCTCCTGCTCTGTGCTGTGTGCTCTTGTTCGGTGCAAAACAAACCTTCCCCCTGCGGCAAAAAGAAGCATCTTCCCCGGGGTCACACACGCCCCCCCCCTGGCATCGCTCCAAGCCCCCCCAGGGGTGCGCACTCCACTATATGAGAAAGACTGGGCTAGAGCGAGGTGACGTCATCACGCTCTAGCAGGGCTCAACGGAAGTCAAGGAGACCAAAAACTAAAAGTGTTGAATCTTAACAAATATAAATTATATTCAAAATCAGTTTAAAGATCAAAGTGTGTTGATTGAACTGTTTGAACAAAGATTAAAGGTAAACAATTTGCAGAGATGCAAAGTCTGAATCAGTTGAAGTCTCAGAGAATGGACATTGACTTATAAAAATTTTATTTTAAAAAGTTAAATAATAAACAAATGTAATGATAGCAAGTGATTCCAATCAAAGCTGAACATATTTAAGGTCCCAAAATTTGTTGAGAATAATAAAGAATAATAATATAGCCTAAGCATAACAATAATATGTAGTAGGGCTGCACCAAATACGTATGGTTTCAGCATTGTCATTGGGATGTGCGCATGCACAATAGTCTCATGGCAGGACCATGCGATCTCTGACTTTGTTGCTGCTTTATGCAAAAAGAAAACTCACGGTTCCAATTTTCCATGACTAATCTAGAAGGAGGCCTGTCTTCTAAACAAATGATATACACTATTGCTTCTAAAAAACATAGCAGACTAGTCCACTATAGTACCTATCATATTATATATTTGTTGTCACTCTACATTGTTGTTTGTACTAGTAGAGGGAAAGCGAAATAGGATAGAAGTAGGAACTAGACATCGTACAATTCCTGAAGAAATTGTACTTGCACTGCCACTACATGCTTATGTGTGTGTGTATATTTGTATGTTTGTTTATGTATGTATATGTATGTGTAGGTATGTTTACGTGTATGTATGTAGGTATGTTTATGTATGTATGTAGGCATGTTTATGTATGTGTACATATGTGTACATAAGCTTATGTATGTTTACATATGTATGAGTGTGTACACATATGTAAATGTACTTATGAATATGTATGTGTACGTATGTGTTTGTATGTGTATGTATGTTTGTGTATGTATCAGTGTGTATGCGTATGTATACTATGTATGTGTACGTATTTACACATATGTGTACATATGTATGAGTATGTATACATATGTACGTATGAATATGTATGTATGAGCATGTATACGTATGTTTAGCTATGTGTATGTTTGTATATGTATGTATGTGTACTTATGTTTATGTGTGTGTACTTATGTATATGTATGTGTACTTACGTATGTGTACTTATGTATGTGTACTTATGTTTACATATGTGTGTGTACTTATGTATACGTATATGCCTGATTATGTTTGTTTAGCTATGTGTATGTTTGTATATGTATGTATGTGTACTTATGTTTATATATGTTTGTGTACGTATGTATGTATATTGTGGTAACTTGGACGGGGATTCAGAACAAACAAGCCGAGTAAACTGCTGTGGTTAAATCCCACACAGGGAATCCTTTATTTTAACCACGCAATAAAGCAAATAAGGCAACTAGGGTTCTTCTCGGACCGGGGTAACTTCCTCGTGTATCCAGCCTTCAGCCAGGGACTGGGGGGAATAAAGCTCGTCGGGTTTCCGTGCGTCGTTCAGCGTGCTCTTCCACTTCTTCCTCCCCTGCAATCATTTGTCCTCTGGCTTAAGTAGGCCTTGAGTTGATTGTTAGCGCCAGGTCTGCAGCAGCTGTGAATGATAGTACTGATTATCAATTATCTTGCCCAGCTGCCTTTTATCTTCAGACCTGGAGTGTCTCTTCTCAGCCCTTTGGGGGCGCTGAGGTTCTCCTGGTACTCCACAGTATGTATGTATGTATGTATGTATGTATGTATGAATGAGTATGCATATGTATGTATATTAGGTATGTGTACATGTACTTATGTATGTGTATGTGCATATGTATGTGTAGGTATGTATGTGTATGTATGAGTACATGTCTATGTATATATAGTATGTACGTGTATGTATGAGTACATGTCTATATATATATAGTATGTACGTGTATGTATGAGTACATGTCTTTGTATATATAGTATGTACGTGTATGTATGAGTACATGTCTATGTATATATAGTATGTACGTGTATGTATGAGTACATGTCTATGTATATATAGTATATACGTGTATGTATGAGTACATGTCTATGTATATATAGTATGTACGTGTATGTATGAGTACATGTCTATGTATATATAGTATGTACGTGTATGTATGAGTACATGTCTATGTATATATAGTATGTATGTGTATGTATGAGTACATGTCTATGTATATATAGTATGTATGAACCAGTTCTATGGCTCCAACAGTTAATTTCCAGCCTGTATGTGAGCTCAGCTTGTTCAGCCTGTTGTTCACACAGGTGTCCCTTTGAAGGTTGAGTGCAATGTATGTGTATTGGGAAATCCCAAAGTTTAATATCATGAAAGGTATTACAAGTATTGCTTAGATATTTCATATGAGTAATTAGCTCATCATGCTGAACGGTTTGATGTATGATATGTGTATATTGTGTACATACTGAGGGAGTTAATGCAGTTCATACATTTTCCTTGGTTTAAATGTTTTGACTGGGACAGCCACTCACACACACATGGGATTTGCTGTTAAGTTTTACTTTAATTATCTTAAAACCAATATGCGCTACTATTTCTAAACCTATAGCACACTAGTCCACTATAGTACATATCATACGATATGATTTTGTCTTTCTATGTTAGTTTGTAGAGTAGATGGCATGTGAAAAAGGACAGGAATAAGAAGTATGCAAGAGAACAGTACTAGTGATGATGATGATGATGATGATGATGATAAGGAATGGTTCAGCAGCTAATCATGTCTTGTTCTCCCGTCAGATGCCTGTGAACTCACACTGGACCCAAACACAGCCCACAGACAACTCTCTCTGTCTGAGGACAACAGAAAAGTGACGCGGGTTGAAGAGGAGCAGTTGTTTCCTGATCACCCAGAGAGATTTGACTCCTGGCCCCAGGTGTTGTGTAGAGAGGGTCTGACTGGCCGCTGTTACTGGGAGGTAGAGAGGGAAGGAGGTGTTGAGATAGGAGTGACATACAGAGGAATCACAAGGAGAGGAGGGGGTGATGACAGCAGGCTTGGAGTGAACAACAAGTCCTGGAGTCTTTATTGTGATGATGGTGGTTACTCTGCCTGGTACAACGGTAGTAGAACAGACATACGTCTCCCCCCCGCTGGCTCTAACAGAGTAGGAGTGTATCTGGACCGGCCTGCTGGCACTCTGTCCTTCTACAGAGTGTCCCCAGATGTAGGAGGGTCCTCAGACACACTGACACACATCCACACCTTCCAGTCCACCTTCACCCAGGAGGACCTCCAGCCTGCGTTTGGGTTTGGATGGGGATCAATGTCTCTGTGTCGGTTGTAGAAAAAAAAAGCACACGCAGTGGCGGACACACACAGTACACACACACACACACATAGTACACACACACAATACACACACCTAGAACACACACATAGTACACACATTAACTCACAGTACACATACATAGTACACACACACACACATACACACAGTACACACACACAGTACAAACACACACACATACACACACAGAGTGCTCACATACACACACATAGTATACACACACATACACACACATAGTACACACACACAGTACAAACACACACACATACATACACACACACATACACACATAGTACACACACACAAAGTACGCACACACATAGTACACATACACATAGTACACACACTCAATGTACACACACACTTAGCACACACACACACACAGTACAAACACACACACATACACATACACACACACACACACACACACATTGTACACACACATAGTACACACACACACACACATAGTAGACACACCTAGTACACACACAGTACACACACACACAAAGTACACACACACACAAACACACACAGTACAAACTCAAGGACTGTTGATTCATCATGTGTGTCCAAAAAAACAGAAGGCATGGGACGTAAGGGATGTTACTCATTGTTTGTCATTATTATACATATATCATACTCTATACATTTCCTAAGCACTGTTTTATTATGCAACTATAAGCACTTAAAGTAATACACTGGTCATTGATTGACTTAGTTATGTGCAGCAATAATGGTACATTAATGAAACCTGTGAACATTGTATGTTTTATTATAATGCACTCAGAGTATCTTATAAGATTGAAGGAAACACTTTATGATAGGAAAAGCACATGTACTGCATATGATGTCAGTAAGCCCTGTTGACATGTGTATATTGCACTATGTCTAGTGATAGGATAACACTGTTAACTAACGGTTCATGGGCTCACCATCCAGGTCTGGTGTGACTTACAGGTCTTGGGGAATAAATTATGTTTTTATGTGTTGTGACATAAGTAATGCATTGTTTGACGCACAGTTTGATTGTCTTACTTGGGGCGGCCGGCCTGGCTTGATATGGGTTTAGAAAGTACCTATAAAAAAAACACCAAAAACACCAGATAGTAGAATAGCTGGCATCAGCAGAAGGACACCAGCTGGGGTTCATGTGAGGACAAAATAGAGCGTAGAATAGCTGATGTCAGCAGAATGAATTATTCATAAAGGGCGTGGAATGGTCAAGGCCAAATCTTACTCTATAAAATGGCCTACCCAAGGTAGGAATAGCTAGGAAATCCTAGCCACGGGGACTCCATGAAGGACGTCCACCTAGACTTCAGAGGAGAAGTGAAGACTATAAAGACTTTGAAAAGAACTTGGAAAATAGGAGAAGAGTGTTTCTTCTCAAAACCTCTATCAGCCTCGCATTCTCACCAGAAGCTAGCCTTGACCACCCACCCTCCGAAGAGAGGATTCCTCCCTTAGCCCTAAGAAGCTATGAAGGCTACAGCTGTGGGCACACAGAAGAATTACGGACAGAAAAAAACTAATAGAACTTTTTCGGCCATGTTTCAGAAAGGGATTTTCCTTTTCTCCCAGGCGATTGATAATACTCCACACCACAAGTAAGCCATATGTGTGATCATTGTTTTAACCTTTTCTTTGGATTGCATATAGAGAATGTCCTTTTTATCAATATATTCTTTGCCATATTACTTTTTATTGATTGTTTTTTAGCTTCTTGCAATGTTTAACCCTGTAATCCCTCAACTAAAATCATTTTAACCTTTTCTTTGGATTGCTTCTTTGCCATTAATGTTTACTGATTGGTTTTTAAGCTTTTTGCAATGTTTCACCCTGTAATCAATCCCGCAAATAAAACATATTTTGATCAGCCAACCCCCTTTTTCTCTCAGACAAAGGAACCGATAGAGGAACCAGCAAATAAAATCATTTTAACCAGTTTTCATCGGCCGACTCCCTTTTCTCTCAAACAAAGGAAATGGTAGAGAGGAACCAGCATCATGATTCTAAGAGGTTACTTAGTCCTCGTTGAAGAAACATATCCCTAGAGTTAGTAATTTCCAAACTCCTTAATAATCCCATTAAACTTCCAAGTGCACAGGTCCCAGGGGAGAGCTACTACACAGACGCGATCGGCAGCCACGGTTCTGGCCCGGGTTATGCCCAGAGGTGGGGTGCTGAAGTAAGCGAGGTAGGTGTCTGGTATACAGTAGTTAGGGGCCGGGCGAATCTCCCCACCAGCTTGTTCACAACCGTTACAGGACAACAAGCTTCACGAAGTGACGGATCTAACAACACATGCACACACACACACACACACACACACACACACACACACACACACACACACACACACACACACACACACACACACACACACACACACACACACACACCAAACCCGGAGCGCTGCTTCCTCTACTTCCTACTCTGACTGAATCCGCTGTCTGCTGCTGTCATAGCTCTGCTGCTCGTGTGTGCACTGTGCGCGTGCACGCCGGGGCGCGTTCCTGCAGCGAGCGTAGCGGCAATAAACAGATCTGTTCTCTCTTCTTCTTTTGTTGAATGTTGGATCGGGGCTGGAGCTTTATTCTTTAGTATTCGTTGGTTCCTATAACTATATAAGCCTAATTATAAAGGCTAATGAAGGTTTAATAGAAGAGTTCTCAACAGCTTTATTCTTTATTATTCATTGGTTCCTATAACTATATAAGCCTAATTATAAAGGTAATGAAGGTTTAATAGACGAGTTCTCAACAGCTTTATTCTTTATTATTCGTTGGTTCCTATAACTATATAAGCCTAATTATAAAGGCTAATGAAGGTTTAATAGAAGAGTTCTCAACAGCTTTATTATTTATTATTCGTTGGTTCCTATAACTATATAAGCCTAATTATAAAGGGTAATGAAGGTTTAATAGAAGAGTTCTCAACAGCTTTATTCTTTATTATGCGTTGGTTCCTATAACTATATACGCCTAATTATAAAGGGTAATGAAGTGTCATGACACCCTCTTCCACTACCTAGGGGCGCCGGCTGCTATTCCACCTCGTGCACTCTGCTTTCCACACCAGCCTTCAATTAAACAATCACCGCACTCTACTTAATCACCAGTCTTCCTAGCAGCCGGTGCCAGATCGTTGTTTAACCACCTCGTGTCAGTTACTTCGTTCCAGTAAACAGATATCGTTATTCTCTCCCTGTCTACCCCTAACCTGTTCTTTTGGAAAATAAATCTTTTGGAATCTATCACATCTCCGCCTCGTAGTGTCCGCATTTGGGTTCTCGTCCTGTCAGCGTAACAGACAACGTAACAGTACGATCTGGCCAATATGGACCCAGCGGACCTTGATTCGTTACGGCAAGTAATCTCCAACCAAGGGGTTCGGCTTGGTCAACATGAGCAGGCGTTCCAGGAGTTCGCTACAACTCTCCAAGGGGTGACCCAGGCGCTCAGCGAGCTCCGCGCTTCGTTACCGTCCACCGGGACTCCGGCGTCTCAACCCGCCGTTTCGATTTCCCCGACGTCTTCCCGAGAACCTTCCATCCCCGCTCCTGAACGCTACAAGGGTGACCTGGGATCTTGCGGTGCATTTTTGGTACAGTGCTCCCTTGTTTTTGAGCTCCAGCCGCTCACCTATCCGTCCGAGAAGTCACGCATCGCTTATATAATCGAGGCGCTGAAAGGCAATGCCCTTGCCTGGGCTACAGCGTTGTGGGAGCGAGGGTCGGAGATTTGTTCCTCTTACTCGAGATTCACCGAGGAGATGCGCAAGGTCTTCGATCATCCGATCAGTGGCAGAGAGGCTTCTCAACGTTTACTATCGATACGCCAAGGAACGCGAAGCGTCGCTGAGTTCACGGTGGAGTTCCGCACCCTGGCTGCAGAGAGTGGGTGGAACGAAGAGGCTCTGCTGGGAGTTTTTTCGAGCGCGCTCTCTGACACCATCCGGGACGAGTTGGCGTCTCGAGATGATTCCCCGAGTTTGGACCACCTAATCTCCCTTGCCATTCGTTTGGATAACCGGCTGCGTGAACGACAACGCGAACGTACACTCCGGTATTCTCCTGTCTTCCGGCCACCTCCCCCTGGATTTACCTCAACCGGAAATGAACCCGCACGTTTTCCTGAACCTGAACCTATGCAGTTGGGCCGCACCCACCTCACGTCTGACGAGAGGGAGCGTCGTATGCGGTCTGGGGCCTGTTTGTATTGTGGTCAGTCGGGCCATTATCGGTCCTCCTGTCCTATTCGCCCGGGAAACGGTCCGGCTCGCCAATAACTCGAGGGGTTTTGGTGAGTCAAACGCTCAACCCCTCGGCTCCCCGACCTCTACTAGACGCCATCTTATCCTGGCAGGACCAATCCCAACAGCTCTCGATCCTCCTGGACTCGGGGGCAGACGAGTCTTTCATCGACCGTGAGCTGGTCAAACAACTGGGGATTGAGACTTCGCCTCTCGAGTCTCCACTAGAGGCCCAGGCACTCAATGGGAAACCTCTCGCCCGAGTGGAGCGTCGGACGTCTCCCGTCTCCCTGTTGATCTCCGGTAATCATAGTGAGTATATCTCCCTTCATGTGATAGACTGTCCTTTCACGCCTGTAGTTCTGGGTTTGCCTTGGTTACAGATTCACAATCCCCATGTCGACTGGAGAGCGGGCCGCATAACGTCCTGGAGTCCATTCTGTCTTTCGCAGTGTCTCCGTTCTGCACAGTCCCCCTGTTCCTCTGAATCCCGAGCCCCGCCACCACCCCCTTCCGACCTGTCCTCGGTTCCAGAGACGTACCACGACCTCGCAGAGGTCTTCAGCGAGGCCCACGCCATATCTCTGCCACCTCATCGCCCATATGATTGCGCCATTGATCTGCTTCCTGGAGCCCCCCTGCCTAGCAGTCGCTTATTCAACCTCTCTCGCCCGGAACGTGTATCCATGGAACAATATATCCAGGAGTCTCTAGCAGCCGGGATTATCCGTCCCTCGTCTTCCCCAGTTGGAGCAGGCTTCTTCTTCATCGCCAAGAAGGACCACTCTCTCCGCCCCTGTATTGATTACCGAGGCCTGAACAACATCACCGTTAAGAACAAGTACCCCTTACCCTTGATCAGCTCTGCCTTTATTCCCCTCCACGGCGCCACGATATTTTCAAAGCTCGACCTTCGCAACGCATATCATCTGGTCCGCATCAGGGAGGGGGATGAGTGGAAGACCGCATTCAACACACCCCTGGGACATTTTGAGTATCTGGTAATGCCATTCGGTCTCACCAACGCCCCCGGGGTCTTCCAAGCTCTTGTCAACGACGTCCTTCGTGACATGTTGAATCGTTCCGTCTTCATCTACTTAGATGACATCCTCGTTTTCTCCGGGTCGCTGGAGGAGCATAAGGTTCACGTCCGGCAGGTTCTCCAGCGGCTACTAGAGAACCGGCTATTCGTGAAGGCTGAGAAGTGCGAGTTCCACGTCACTTCCACTTCATTCCTGGGGTACATCATCGGCCAGGGACAAGTGAGGATGGATCCTGCAAAGGTTTCAGCGGTGACCGAGTGGCCCACTCCCACTTCTCGCAAGAAGCTCCAGCAGTTCCTGGGCTTCGCCAACTTCTACCGGCGTT
Source organism: Lota lota (assembly GCA_026745465.1). NCBI lineage: Eukaryota > Metazoa > Chordata > Actinopteri > Gadiformes > Lotidae > Lota > Lota lota. The sequence goes on from JACYXH010000851.1 coordinate 57,498, forward strand.
TCATCCGTGGCTACAGCCAGGTCGCAGCACCCCTCACGGCCTTGACCTCAATTAGGAGCCGCTTCCTGTGGACTACGGAGGCCGAAACAGCGTTCGCAGCCCTCAAGAAGCGCTTCGTCTCTTCTCCGATCCTCATTCAACCCAACCCCGCCAACCAGTTCGTGGTGGAGGTCGACGCTTCTGACACCGGTGTGGGCGCGGTTCTCTCCCAGCGCTCCTCCTCAGATCAGAAAATGCACCCGTGCGCCTTTTTCTCTTGCCGCTTGACGCCTCCCGAGAGGAATTATGACGTAGGCAACCGAGAGCTACTGGCCGTAAAATTAGCGCTGGAGGAATGGCGACACTGGCTGGAGGGCGCCGAACTGCCGTTCGTTGTCTGGACCGACCACCGGAATCTTGAATACATACAGTCAGCTAAGAGACTAAACTCCCGGCAAGCCAGATGGGCCCTATTCTTTGGCCGTTTCAGGTTTACCTTAACCTACCGCCCAGGATCTCGAAATATCAAACCCGACGCTCTCTCCCGCCTCCACTCTCCCGAAGACTCCAGACCGGACCCCGAGCCCATTCTTCCGCCCACTTGCCTAGTCGCGGCTCTCACATTAGAGGTCGAATCAGCTGTAATTCAGGCCCAGAGAGATCAGCCTGACCCTGGTAATGGTCCTCTCAATCGGTTATTCGTCCCGGATTCAGAACGCACAAGAGTCCTTTCTTGGGCCCACGCCTCCAAACTATCCTGCCATCCAGGTGTGACCCGTACCCTGGACTTCGTTCGCCGTCGGTTCTGGTGGCCAACCATGAACGTGGATGTCCGTTCATTCATCGCGGCTTGTTCCACCTGCGCTCGCAACAAGACCTCCACCCAACCCCGCTCCGGCTTACTTCGTCCCCTCCCCATTCCCAGTCGTCCTTGGTCCCACATTGCTCTGGACTTCGTCACCGGTCTCCCCCCTTCGGAAGGGAACACCACTATTCTCACGGTGATCGACCGCTTTTCCAAGTCCGCCCATTTTCTAGCCCTCCCAAAACTTCCCTCTGCCAGGGAGACCGCGGATCTCCTTGTTTCCCACGTCTTCCGTCAGCATGGTATCCCGGTGGACGTCGTTTCGGACCGAGGTCCTCAGTTCACCTCCCAAGTCTGGCGCGCCTTCTGTACAGCCTTGGGGATCTCGGTCAGTCTTTCCTCGGGATACCATCCCCAGTCCAACGGCCAGTCGGAGAGGGTTAACCAGGAGATGGAGGCCACCCTTCGCTGCATCACAGAGACCAACTCCGCGACTTGGAGCTCTCAACTCGCTTGGGTGGAGTACGCACACAACACCCTTGTGAACGCCTCCACAGGTCTCTCCCCCTTTATGTGCTCTCTGGGGTACCAGCCACCCCTATTTCCCTCCCTGGAGGCAGAGATCTCTGTTCCCTCGGTCGATGCCCACCTGCAACGATGTCAGCGCACATGGAAACGCGCTCGGGCTGCGCTTCTCCAGGCATCGTCTCGCTCCCAGCGGCAAGCTAACAAGCATCGCCTTCCAGCCCCCCAGTACATCCCGGGACAGAAAGTTTGGCTTCGATCCAAGGACCTCCCGCTGAAGGGGTTCAACCAGAAGCTCTCCCCCCGCTTCATCGGCCCGTTTCCTGTCGATTCCATTGTTAATCCCTGTGCCGTCCGTCTCAAACTCCCCTCGTCTCTCCGTGTTCACCCCACCTTCCACGTCTCCCAGCTTAAGCCCGTCTCCTCCAGCCCACTGTCGCCCCCCACCCCAGCGCCGCCACCCCCCCGGATGATCGACGACCACCCATCCTGGACAGTTCGTCGTCTCTTAGACGTACGTCGTCGCGGCCGGGGCCACCAGTACCTTGTGGACTGGGAGGGGTACGGACCAGAGGAACGCTCCTGGGTTCCGCGGAGTCACATCCTTGACCCTACTCTCATTAAGGACTTCCACCGTCTGCACCCTGACCATCCTGTGCGTCCGCCTGGAGGCGTCCGTAGAGGGGGGGGGTACTGTCATGACACCCTCTTCCACTACCTAGGGGCGCCGGCTGCTATTCCACCTCGTGCACTCTGCTTTCCACACCAGCCTTCAATTAAACAATCACCGCACTCTACTTAATCACCAGTCTTCCTAGCAGCCGGTGCCAGATCGTTGTTTAACCACCTCGTGTTAGTTACTTCGTTCCAGTAAACAGATATCGTTATTCTCTCCCTGTCTAACCTGTTCTTTTGGAAAATAAATCTTTTGGAATCTATCACATCTCCGCCTCGTAGTGTCCGCATTTGGGTTCTCGTCCTGTCAGCGTAACAGACAACGTAACATGAAGGTTTAATAGAAGAGTTCTCAACAGCTTTATTCTTTATTATTCGTTGGTTCCTATAACTATATAAGCCTAATTATAAAGGGTAATGAATGTTTAATAGAAGAGTTCTCAACAGCTTTATTATTTATTATTCGTTGGTTCCTATAACTATATAAGCCTAATTATAAAGGGTAATGAATGTTTAATAGAAGAGTTCTCAACAGCTTTATTCTTTATTATTCGTTGGTTCCCATAACTATATAAGCCTAATTATAAAGGGTAATGAAGGTTTAATAGAAGAGTTCTCAACAGCTTTATTCTTTATTATTCGTTGGTTCCCATAACTATATAAACCTAATTATAAAGGGTAATGAAGGTTTAATAGAAGAGTTCTCAACAGCTTTATTCTTTATTATTCGTTGGTTCCTATAACTATATAAGCCTAATTATAAAGGGTAATGAAGGTTTAATAGAATAGTTCTCAACAGCTTTATTCTTTATTATTCGTTGGTTACTATAACTATATAAGCCTAATTATAAAGGGTAATGAATGTTTAATAGAAGAGTTCTCAACAGCTTTATTCTTTATTATTCGTTGGTTCCTATAACTATATAAGCCTAATTATAAAGGGTAATGAAGGTTTAATAGAATAGTTCTCAACAGCTTTATTCTTTATTATTCGTTGGTTCCTATAACTATATAAGCCTAATTATAAAGGGTAATGAAGGTTTAATAGAAGAGTTCTCAACAGCTTTATTCTTTATTATTCGTTGGTTCCTATAACTATATAACCCTAATTATAAAGTGTAATGAAGGTTTAATAGAATAGTTCTCAACAGCTTTATTCTTTATTATTCGTTGGTTACTATAACTATATAAGCCTAATTATAAAGGGTAATGAAGGTTTAATAGAAGAGTTCTCAACAGCTTTATTCATTATTATTCGTTGGTTCCTATAACTATATAAGCCTAATTATAAAGGGTAATGAAGGTTTAATAGAAGAGTTCTCAACAGCTCTATTCTTTATTATTCGTTGGTAATATACAGACATACTCTATATATTCTCTATTTTTTATATAGTGTCAGGGGACTTATTTCAAAATGCTACATTTATTTATTTAATGCTGCATTTATTTATTTCAGGGAAGTTGTATTTCATTATGCTACATTTATTTATTTAATGCCACTTTTTTATTTAAATGCCACATTTATTCATTTAATGCAAGATTTATTTATTCAATGCCAAATTTATTTCGTAGTGCCACATGCATTTATTTCAGGGGACTTTTTTTTCATAATGCCACATGTATTCATTTAATGCCACATTTATTTAGTAAATGCCACATTTATTTAGTAAATGCCACATTTATTTTTTTAATGCTACATTTATTTAACAATGCCAAATTTATTTATTTCAGGGGACTCTTATTTCATAATGCCACATTTATTCATTTAATGCCACAAAAAAGGTGCCATTTGATAAAAACATGTGGCTTTATGAATAAAAAGTCCCCTGAAACAAATAAATTTGGCATTAAATAAATCAATGTAGAATTATGAAATAAAAGTCCCCTGAAATTAATAAATGTGGCATTAAATAAATCAATTTAGCATTTTGAAGTAAGTCCTCTTACACTATATACAAAAAACAGAATATGTAGTATGTCTGTTTTAAAAATGCAGCTGTACTATTGAGAACTCTTCTATTAAACCTTCATTGCCCATTATAATTAGGCTTATATGGTTATAGGAACCAATGAATAATAAAGAATAAAGCTGTTGAGAACTCTTCTATTAAACCTTCATTGCCCTTTATAATTAGGCTTATATAATTATAGGAACCAACGAATAATAAAGAATAAAGCTGTTGAGAACTTTTCTATTAAACCTTCATTATCCTTTCTAATTAGGCTTATATAGTTATAGGAACCAACGAATAATAAAGAATAAAGCTGTTGAGAACTATTCTATTAAACCTTCATTACCCTTTATAATTAGGCTTATATAGTTACAGGAACCAACGAATAATAAAGAATAAAGCTGTTGAGAACTCTTCTATAAAACCTTCATTACCCTTTGTAATTAGGCTTATATAGTTATAGCAAACGAATAATAAAGAATAAAGCTCCAGCCCTGATCCAATATTCAACAAAAGAAGAAGAGAGAACAGATCTGTTTATTTATTGTGTGTGTGTGTGTGTGTGTGTGTGTGTGTGTGTGTGTGTGTGTGTGTGAGTGTGTGTGAGTGTGTGTGAGTGTGTGTGTGTGTGTGTGTGTGTGTGTGTGTGTGTGTGTGTGTGTGTGTGTGTGTGTGTGTGTGTGTGTGTGTGAAACAGGAACCATGAGTCAAAACCACTGCGCTAGATAGCAAGGGACCACAGGAAGTCTTGTTAAGGAAACGAAGTCACGCTTTAAACCCAAACCAAGGTCACACGAAGTGGAGGCACTTCTCTCTTTCTGTAGACAAAGAACACATTTTAAACTATATAGTCTGACAGAAATATTAGAAGGTGAGTCCAAAGAATATAAAAAAGAACGTGATATTTTTAACTTGATGAAACAAAGGTTTTCTTGGAATGGCCTGTGCTAATACTTTCTGGTCTGAAGTATGTTTGGGTTGTGTATCCAACTGACTATGTTTGGGTGGTGTATCCAACTGACTGTGTTAAGATGGTGTATCCAACTGACTATGTTTGGGTGGTGTATCCAACTGACTATGTTTGGGTGGTGTCTCCAACTGACTATGTTTGGGTGGTGTCACCAACCCATGTATGTTTGGGTGGTGTCACCAACTAATGTATGTTTGGGTGGAGTCTCCAACTGACTATGTTTGGGTGGTGTCTCCAACTGACTAGGTTTGGGTGGGGTCTCCTAGTGACTGTATGTTTGGGTGGTGTCTCCAACTGACTAGGTTTGGGTAGGGTCTCCAACTGACTGTATGTTTGGGTAGTGTCTCAAACTGACAATGTTTGGGTGATGTATCCAACTGTGTGTGTTTGTGTGTGTATGTCTTTGTATGTGCTTGTGTCAGTGTGTGCACATGCTTGTGTGTCTGAAGTCTTCAAAACCTTTCCCTGTAAACACGTGATGCCAGATGACTGTTAACATCGCTTCCTCTCTGAGACGTTCGAGTCTACTTCCTCATTTGAACTTCAGTCTTACGCAGTGAGCAGCCGTGAAGCTCAATCTCTCTCTAGATCCACTTTTAATCTATTGATAATTACTATATTTTATCATTTACATTTCCCCAATTTACTTGTTTTAGGAACACTTTAACCTCCTATTCTTCATTTATACTTTTATAACTTTATACCGTATGGAGCAGAGCACATTTTGATCACGGAATAGATAAGGTAAGCCTACAGTTTACTACAGTTTATATTGTCTTTAGGTTATTGGTATATTAAATGATTTAATCTTGGGAAATGTGTCTGTGTAACACTTATCAGTTAAAGACAATTCACTTTCGACAAATACAATGTTAGTTTAATGTTTCACTATTGTGTTTTTCAAATTATATAATATTATAATATTATATATATTTTTACAAATATGTAAACGAACCAAAAGCACTATTAAATCTGCACAACATAACTTTGGCTATAAACAAGGAGTATAGGAGATAACGGTGAGAAAGAAAAGACAACTTTGTGCACTGTTCATTTGAATCTTCATTCAGATTATGTCCTGTTTGCAGAGAACATTAAGAACTTAGATTAGACTAAAGAAGCAATATTTTTCCTTGAAAAGGTTATGTGCAGGTTTGACACAATTGTTAACAAAGTCAGTAGTTAGAAGACAGAGAGAGACAGAGAGAGACAGAGACACACACACACAGACAGAGAGGGAGATAGACAGAAACACACAGAGACAGAGAGAGAGATAGAGAGAGACAGAGAGAGACACAAAGAGACAGAGAGAGAGATGCAGAGAGAGAGAGAGTGTGTGTGTGTATGTGTGTGTGTGTGTGTGTGTGTGTGTGTGTGTGTGTATGTGTGTGTGTGTGTGTGTGTGTGTGTGTGTGTGTGTGTGTGTGTGTGTGCGTGCATGCATGCGTGGAAACAAATAAACAGTGCTAATTAGTTAAATAAGTCACTTCTCTTCCAAGGCGCGGGCATCAACCAGTAGAAACAGAGTGAAGCATTTGAACCACTGCAGCAGTCAGAGTGGCCATGTTGAGTCAAACAACACAATGTTAGACGCTGTGGAGACAATGTTGGTGGTTTCCTCTTGACAAGTTAACACCACAGACAGGTGTGTGTGTGTGTGTGTGTGTGTGTGTGTGTGTGTGTGTGTGTGTTACAGGAACCACGATGAGACAGACAGAGAGAGAGAGATACACAGAGAGAGATAGAAGGGTAGGGCAAGAGAGAGAGAGATAAAGGGACAGAGAGGGGTACTGAGAGAGATGGAGTTACAGAGAGGGGTAGAGAGAGAGAGAGATAAAGAGGATGAGAGAGGGGTACTGAGAGAGATGGAGATACAGAGAGGGGTAGAGAGAGAGATAAAGAGGATGAGAGAGGGGTACTGAGAGAGATGGAGATACAGAGAGGGGTAGAGAGAGAGGCAGAAAGAGGTTCTGAGATGGAGAAAAAGGTAGATGGAGTGAGGGGTAGAGAGAGTGAGGGGTAGATAGAGTGAAGGGTAGATAGAGTGAGGGGTAGAAAGAGAGTGTGCGGTAGAGCTAGTGAGATGTGATACACTCCAACACATACTAGTAGTGTGACAATATGTGGCTGCTGTTGGCTCAAGAGTGAATTGGGGTTTGAGGGTAGGGAGGTACAAGTGCACCTTGCCACGGCAGATGAAACATTGTGAGGAACAGAGGTGCAAAGCATATTTATTTATTTATTTGTTTGTTAATCTATTACCTCAAGGCAGAAAATGAGGAAGGGCGCCCGGTGATTTTCTTAAAAAAATTAACTGAAGTGTTCAGTAGGGTGTGAGCAGACAGAGCTCAGACAGCTAGAGGAGGATTCTACATGGAGGTGTTCAGTAGGGTGTGAGCAGACAGAGCTCAGACAGCTAGAGGAGGATTCTACATGGAGGTGTTCAGTAGTGTGTGAGCAGACAGAGCTCAGACAGCTAGAGGAGGATTCTACATGGAGGTGTTCAGTAGTGTGTGATCAGACAGAGCTCAGACAGCTAGAGGAGGATTCTACATGGAGGTGTTCAGTAGTGTGTGAGCAGACAGAGCTCAGACAGCTAGAGGAGGATTCTACATGGAGGTGTTCAGTAGCGTGTGAGCAGACAGAGCTCAGACAGCTAGAGGATGATTCTACATGGAGGTGTTCAGTAGTGTGTGAGCAGACAGAGCTCAGACAGCTAGAGGAGGATTCTACATGGAGGTGTTCAGTAGTGTGTGAGCAGACAGAGCTCAGACAGCTAGAGGAGGATTCTACATGGAGGTGTTCAGTAGTGTGTGAGCAGACAGAGCTCAGACAGCTAGAGGAGGATTCTACATGGAGGTGTTCAGTAGTGTGTGAGCAGACAGAGCTCAGACAGCTAGAGGAGGATTCTACATGGAGGTGTTCAGTAGTGTGTGAGCAGACAGAGCTCAGACAGCTAGAGGAGGATTCTACATGGAGGTGTTCAGTAGTCTGTGAGCAGACAGAGCTCAGACAGCTAGAGGAGGATTCTACATGGAGGTGTTCAGTAGTGTGTGAGCAGACAGAGCTCAGACAGCTAGAGGAGGATTCTACATGGAGGTGTTCAGTAGTGTGTGAGCAGACAGAGCTCAGACAGCTAGAGGAGGATTCTACATGGAGGTGTTCAGTAGTGTGTGAGCAGATAGAGCTCAGATAGTTAGAGGAGGTGTTCCTGTTCCTGTTCATTCCACTGTAAAGTAGGAGCTGCATCAGTGACATGTCTCTACATGCTGTTTGAACTATCAAGTGTCTCTTTGTTTTTTTCTGAGCTTGTAGATATCAGAGCTCTCTGCCTATCGTTCATATTTTAATAAAAGGATCATTCTTCATTACTGAGTGAAGTCATGGAACAGCAGCCTATAAGTGGTTAGTCTTCACCACTGAGTAGATCCCAACAAACCACGTTTGACAAACAGTTTGTTTGTGTGGGACAATGTGGGACACGTTACCAATGTGGAGTGGTAGTCTACAAATGTGTCTTTCTACCTTAAGAAATAAACATTCTCACATGTCGCTTCACATCGTATTCCCTCGTGGGACGTTGAAAAGGACTAACTGAGAATCACCTTGCCCCGGCTTTACCCAGTTCTAAGGAGTTTCACGGTGTTTGTTGAAAGTGCATTTCATTTTCTTTGTGGTAGTTTCCAACACATTCCGCCTAAATCTGCACAGCTTGTGACTTTGTGGTGACTCCATGTTCTGCGTTGGGCGGTATAATCTGGGAGGGGAACTGGTCCAACTGGTTGGTTCACAACATGATGTCCTTGTTATAAATCAGACAGTTTGGTGTGGCTCACTTTATTACAGCAGGAAGAAGAAGGTAATATAGTCAACTCTAATCCGTGGTAGATCATAAATATGCATAACTTTGAATCTTATCAATATGTTGATGGTTCGTTTTCTGTAAAAACACACGGTTGAAAGCGTTAGTAAATATATGGATGCATTGATATTTGTCAAAATTACTCTTGAATAGTTTCGCAGATTCTTTATCCAAAGTGACTGAGTTCAGATGCAGGTCATTAAGGAGCAGGTAGGGGTAAGACAGTACAGAGACATGTCATTAAGGAGCAGGTAGGGGTTAGACAGTACAGAGACAGGTCATTAAGAAGCAGGTAGGGGTTAGACAGTACAGAGACAGGTCATTAAGGAGCAGGTAGGGGTTAGACAGTACAGAGACAGGTCATTAAGGAGCAGGTAGGGGTTAGACAGTACAGAGACAGGTCATTAAGGAGCAGGTAGGGGTTAGACAGTACAGAGACAGGTCATTAAGGAGCAAGTTAGACAATATATAGACTGGTCAGTAAGGAGCAGGTACGGGTTAGACAGTTAATAGACAGGTCAGTAAGGAGCAGGTAGGGGTTAGACAGTACATAGACAGATCATTAAGGAGCAGGTAGGGGTTAGACAGTACAGAGACAGGTCATTAAGGAGCAGGTAGGGGTTAGACAGTACAGAGACAGGTCATTAAGGAGCAGGTAGGGGTTAGACAGTACAGAGACAGGTCATTAAGGAGCAGGTAGGGGTTAGACAGTACAGAGACAGGTCATTAAGGAGCAGGTAGGGGTTAGACAGTACAGAGACAGGTCATTAAGGAGAAGGTAGGGGTTAGACAGTACAGATACAGGTCAGTAAGGAGCAGGTAGGGGTTAGACAGTACAGAGACAGGTCATTAAGGAGCAGGTAGGGGTTAGACAGTACAGAGACAGGTCATTAAGGAGCAGGTAGGGGTTAGACAGTACAGAGACAGGTCATTAAGGAGCAGGTAGGGGTTAGACAGTACAGAGACAGGTCATTAAGGAGCAGGTAGGGGTTAGACAGTACAGAGACAGGTCATTAAGGAGCAGGTAGGGGTTAGACAGTAGAGAGACAGGTCATTAAGGAGCAGGTAGGGGTTAGACAGTACAGAGACAGGTCATTAAGGAGCAGGTAGGGGTTAGACAGTACAGAGACAGGTCATTAAGGAGCAGGTAGGGGTTGGACAGTACAGAGATAGGTCACAGAAGTGGGGTCTCCAGTTCGAGTCCGACCTCTACCGTGCATTTTGCGACCAGTGGCGTGATGAGCGACGACGATGTATGAAAGATTTACCCTTTTCATGAAAATTCCAATTTCTAAACGATCTCAAATGGCTGGACGGCGTCTCATCCACACCGAACGGACATGGAATTCCTCAGCATCGACCCTTTCAGCTGACTTTAGTCCCGCAGAAACAGATAAAGTGTTGATTGCCGTCAGCGGTATATCTAGCCAGATTTTTCAGTTTGCGGCTGATAAATTTGCGGCAGTTTTATGATACATTTACCGCCGTGAACGCCAAACTCGTATCTAGCCAAGCTGACTACTTTGGAAGCCAAAGAAAACTGCGGCCCGGTTTGGAGGAGATCAAAAGATAAAGACGGGCCCACAATCTTAAAATCGCGGCAAGATAATGTTTGCAGTGATTCAATGCACCTACAAACTGCTTAAACTTGGATTGATTTGTTCACAGAAGTGACTTTCTTTAACTTGTCTTTTATAGGAAAAAAGTTCCCAACTCTGAAGCAAATGGCCAGTGCTACGAACTGGCCCACTAATAAAATTAGTTAGGTAGAGGTGTGTGTGTGTGTGTGTGTGTGTGTGTGGGTGTGTGTGTGTGTGTGTGTGTGTGTGTAAGGATACACATGCTTGCGTTTGCTTCCCTCAATGGTTTAAATGGTAAAAAGGTATAAAGATAATAAATACATTTGGTTTAAAACAGTAAATAGTACTGAATACATATTAATGAGTTTCCATATGCAGTATACTATTACTTACATAATTATGTTATAGATGAGGGCAGTATCAAATGCATTCTGCTGTATAAAAGTAAATAAATATGTTCTCTGATGTATTTCAAATGTGTGTTCACAGACTGAGCTCTCTTCACAAAGAAGCAGTTACCTCTTCTTTGGTCAAAGCATTACTAGTCCAGATATGCACAGTGTGGATAATGACGTCCTTCTAAGTAAGCAACTTTTTCAGTATTTATGTTGCTTTACGTTTACTTAAGATTTTCCCGTTTGTATTTATAACATACTCATTTAATTCATCACAATATATTTGATGTCGGATGAGGAGGACGGCACCTTTGAGGGGGTGTCTGGGTGGATCGTGAGGTCTCCATCCTTTCGCAGCCAGGGGCTTGCCGACCTGTGTGCCACCATACAGGCAAAACTGGAATCGAACCCAAAGTACACGGCTACACATCACTGACGCTTGCAAACTGGAGCACCGTCGGACAGAATGCCACCAAGCACATATGAGCCTGAGGCGGCAAAAATACATCTCGAGGGTCACCTGATGCCCAATGGCCGGCTGTAGGCTAACTATATTCCCAGTCTTAGGAAATGCGACTATATTTTTATATTTTTATTTACTGTTTTGTATATTGCTCTTATTCATACTTGTTTTGCTGTTCTGCTGTTTTTTTATTTATTTACTAATGTCCTGCTCTTCTGGACATTTGTTTTGCTAGTTTTGCTTGTTGACCAATAGAAACAGATCTACCAACCAATCACGAGTGTTTTTTCTTTTGAAACATCTGTGGTTTCATCCAATCGTGAGTGAGGTCAATTCTAGCCAGGCGCGTTTGAATGCTATTAAAATGCTAATTACTCACTCACTAGCTTTACTGTGAAAATGACTGTGGGCTGATCGCAAAACTAGGAGGGCTTAAACTCACAATGCTAAAGCATGCCACAGCTCAGTGCTACACCGTGCCGTCGCTAGTATGGTTAATGTGAATGTTAATTCCAAGCTGCCTAATAGCGGACCTTTAAGTACATAATATGAACTAGTAGCAACTGTGTTGTTGGTCGTGTCGATTTACTATCACGTGTGATGAAACACACACACACACACACACTCTAATCTATGAAAGTTATGTTTTTAATCCGTATCACCTCTCTATTGTTTAAGTGTTGACAAACCCCACTACTACTACTACCAAAATGTTGACCGTGGAATATGATGCAGCAGCTAACCATGGGAGAACAAGGGGGGTCATGTGTCGACATCTGTCCAAATCTGCCCCCATCTTTCTTCTCCTCGCACTCTCTGGTCTCCTCTTCCTGCTGCGCAACATTCTCACTCTGGAGGTTAGTGTTTCATCATCATAGTCTGTGTGATAAAGTTACATTTTGTTTAATTTAACATTGGAAAATCCCCTAGTGAATCAGTGGGCATAGGTCAAATTATAGTATTTATTATCCTTAATTATATTGTTTATTACAACTTGCTGCTAGGCCTTCCTGAAGAAACCTGAAATATTCCTTAATAATAGTACGCCATTTAATTTATATAGCACTATTGAAGGCACTCAATAAGGTTTGCATATTGAGTTTTGGGGGGGATATCACACCTCCTCCTCTACCAGTGTGTAGCACCCACCTGGGTGATGCATTCCGGCGTGTGTGAACTTTGCCAGGATGCACCAACCAAAATGATATAATCCCGGGCCTCACGCATGGCTGATACACCGATTTGTCGCGTGTCCGCACCTCTGGACGTTTGATGCTCCGCAAACAGAGTGTGTGAACTGCCAGGCCCCAGCCAACATGACGGCAAAACGGCGACTATAAATTACGCTTTAGTTTTCAAGATGAATAAACCAATGATGCGGTCAGCTTCACTTTAAACTGGACATCTCTTCTCAGCCTCCTCAGAACCTGAGCTTCCACACAGTGTCAACGCTTATTCAGCTCCAGAACAGCAGCCCCACGGCCATCGCCCAGAAGGGGCCCCTCCCTCCGTACCACAACCCCACCTTCTGCAGCCACCTGGGCCTGGAGCCCACCCCCGACGAAGCCCTGGAGGATCGCTACCTCCTCAACGCCATCGCCTGGCCCAAGCCCCCCGCACACTCCTCCCCCGCGCTCCTCAACCAGACCAGCGACCCCGTGCACAGCCTGTTCGCCATCCTGCCCTCAGAGGGCCGGAGGGAGTGGCGCGTGGGGGGCCAGCTGGAGGCTCTGATCCAGATGCACGACTTCCAGGGCCGTCCCAAGCGCTACGGCGGGGACTTCCTGGTGGCCCGGCTGCACTCCCCGGAGCTGGGGGCCGGGGTGGCGGGCAAGGTTGTGGATCACCTCAACGGCTCCTACTCGGCGCTGTTTCCCCTGCTGTGGGGGGGCGCGGCCCGGGTGGAGATCACCATGGTGCACTCCAGCGAGGCGGTGGCCGTGCTGCAGCGGCTCCGGGAGCAGCGGCCCAACCGGGTCTTCTTCAAGAGTCTGTTCCGCTCGGGCGAGCTGTCCGAGACCACCGTGTGCATCCCGTGCCTTCCTCCCAGCTACCCGCAGGAGCCGCTGTGCGACCACACGGACCCCCACACCGGGGAGCCCTGGTACTGCTTGAAGCCCAAGCTGCTGGGCTGTGACGCCAGGATCAACCACGCCATGGGAGGCTACCAGAAGCCCCTCTACACCAACGAAGAAGAGCTGCTCTTTCAGAGGTCTGGCGCTAGGCTTTATCGTTCATGTCATTTTAGAACTTTGGAAATGTGTTTTATCCTTGTTTGTTTTATTACTCGCAGCCGTGTGAACATCAAAGTTGTCCTCCGTGCGTCAGGACCTGATCGGATCAACGTGCTTCCTAAGAAGACAGGTACACAATCATTGCTACACTTTATGGCTGTTTGTTTGTTTGTCTTTATGAAGGAAGTTGCTCATTTGTTGGTTGTGCCCACTTGTATGTATTTCATCATGTGCCATTTGGGTCATACTCATCCTAGATGAACCAGAGTTGAAAAACAGCAGCATCAAACCAGAGCCGGTCAAGTACAGCCCTTCTGGGTATTACTACCAAGGCTCTTGGAGGTCCTTCGGTGGAACTCCTGCTCGCCAGTTTAACGACTCCTCGTCCGTCACGCGGTGCCTGACTGGCAAGGTGATCCACATGTACGGAGACTCCACGGTGAGGCAGTGGTTTGAGTACCTCAGTGCCTTCATACCAGGTGAGCACTGACACCCCTCTCTCTCTGTGCGCACGACGCTCTGACCCTTATTCAGGTCCCGTTGTTCATTTCCAATGCGCGCGTTCTTTCGGTCTCTCCTACAAATCAGAGTTCAACCTGCGCAGTCCGAAGAAGGTGGGGCCCTTGATGGCGGTGGACGGTAAACACAACATCCTGTTGAAGTACCGCTGTCACGGTCCGCCCATCAGAATCCGCCCCGTTAGCACCAGCGAGCTACGCTACGTCGCCAATGAGCTGGACGGCCTGGCCGGAGGCCCCGACACCGTGGTGGTCTTCAGCATCTGGGGCCACTTCACATCCTTCCCCGTGGAGGTCTACATACGCCGCATGCGGCACATCCGCCGGGCGCTGGTACGGCTCCTGGACCGGGGCCCCGGCACCCTCGTGGTGATCCGCTCGGCTAACTTTGTGGCCATGAACCAGGAGAGGAGCATGCACAGCAGTGACTGGTTCTCGCTGCAGCTGGACAGGGTTCTCAGGACCATGTTCACGGGCCTGGGTGTTGTGTTTGTGGACGCCTGGGAGATGACCTTAGCCCATCGTCTCCCCCACAATATCCACCCGCCCCCGGCCATCATCAAGAACATGGTGGATCTCATCCTGTCTCACGTGTGCCCTGACAAGAAGATGAAGAGCTAGTGGCAAAAGAAGGAAGGGGGGGGGGGGGGGGAGTAGTGGATTCAAATACTGGACAGATGCGAATCACCCAGACCCAGTACACTGGTTTTGAATTTCCTTTGTTTTATTTTTAGACTTTTCTGTGAGAATGTGAAAACGCATTCCTGAATCCGTCTCCTCTAGACAGTTTGGATGCTGTGATAGGAACTTCCCTTGCACGGTGTGACCACTCTCTGTCTGCTGGTTCCTCTGTGTTTGCCTCTCTGGCATGGTGAGCCAGTGGGCGGGGCTGAGAGTCAGTCTCTCTCTCTCTCTCTCTCTCTCTCTCTCTCTCTCTCTCTCTCTCTCTCTCTCTCTCTCTCTCTCTCTCTCTCTCTCTCTCTCTCTCTCTCTCTCTCTCTCTCTCTCTCTCTCTCTCTCTCTCTCTCTCACTCACTCACTCACTCACTCACTCACTCACTCACTCACTCACTCACTCACTCACTCCACATCCATCCATCCATCCATGAATCAATATTCATCATTCGGCTTCCCCAAATACTATTCATCCAGCCTCGATCCAACATTCAACAAAAGAAGAAGAGAGAACAGGTCTGTTTATTGCCGCTACGCTCGCTGCAGGAACGCGCCCCGGCGTGCACGCGCACAGTGCACACACGAGCAGCAGAGCAATGAGAGCAGCAGACAGCGGATTCAGTCAGAGTAGGAAGTAGAGGAAGCTGCGCTCCGGGTTTGGTGTGTGTGTGTGTGTGTGTGTGTGTGTGTGTGTGTGTGTGTGTGTGTGTGTGTGTGTGTGTGTGTGTGTGTGTGTGTGTGTGTGTGTGTGTGTGTGTGTGTGTGTGTGTGTGTGTGTGTGTGTGTGTGTGTGTGGTGACGGATGGTTTAACCTGTGAGCCTTGATTGGTCAATGCACCACAGGTGTGCAGCCTCACCCAGCCCCAGAGTCTAATCAGTGTGACTCGGGCCAGGTGAGGCTGCTTCACCCATCAACCACACACAGTCTTATCCAAACTCAGTTGACAAAGAAAACAACTCAATCAACTACTCAAGCCTATACTCAACCCTCCATGTAACTTTCTACAGTACAGGGTCAGGCAGACACACATCACTCTGCTGTCTGTCCTTCTCTCTTCATCCAACACATTTGAATTGATGCACACGGACTGCTGATGGAAATTCACTAGCAGCCAAATCAGGTTCAAAGCCTCTCCTCTCTCTGAGAACACTGTTTGAATACCTGATCCCTGACCAAATGAAGTGGGAAGCGTGTGTGTGCTTCTACCTGCCACGCCCTGTGTGTGTGCAGGTCGAGCTGTCAGAGGTCTGAGTTGTCATAGCAACACCTCCACTCGGCTGTCTCCTAGAGACGCTGTGTGTTTGTCAACAAGACCACAGGAGGGGGTAATAATAATAATTAATAATTTATGCCTTGAATAAAAAAACTGTGGTTGAGAAATGTAAACATTAAAGTGTTTTCTATCCAGAAAAATCTCAGCTCCTCGTTTACTTTACAGGCCAGGTTATTCACCTTCTGTCTTTACTAAAGGCCTTAGCTGTTTCAATGAGCCCACACCAGCATGTCTAATGTCTTAGTGAATGATTAACTAATATCTCTATTAAACCTCAGCTCCCTGTTTATTTTACAGGCCAGGTTATTCACCTTCTGTCTTTACTAAAGGCCTTAGCTGTTTCAATGAGCCCACACCAGCATGTCTAATGTCTTAGTGAATGATTAACTAATATCTCTATTAAACCTCAGCTCCTCGTTTACTTTACAGGCCAGGTTATTCACCTTCTGTCTTTACTAAAGGCCTTAGCTGTTTCAATGAGCCCACACCAGCATGTCTAATGTCTTAGTGAATGATTAACTAATATCTCTATTAAACCTCAGCTCCTCGTTTACTTTCCAGGCCAGGTTATTCACCTTCTGTCTTTACTAAAGGCCTTAGCTGTTTCAATGAGCCCACACCAGCATGTCTAATGTCTTAGTGAATGATTAACTAATATCTCTATTAAACCTCAGCTCCTCGTTTACTTTACAGGCCAGGTTATTCACCTTCTGTCTTTACTAAAGGCCTTAGCTGTTTCAATGAGCCCACACCAGCATGTCTAATGTCTTAGTGAATGATTAACTAATATCTCTATTAAACCTCAGCTCCTCGTTTACTTTACAGGCCAGGTTATTCACCTTCTGTCTTTACTAAAGGCCTTAGCTGTTTCAATGAGCCCACACCAGCATGTCTAACGTCTTAGTGAATGATTAAGCAATTACTCTGACTATTAAACCCAGCTGGAATATAACATAAGTTAATGAATAACTAATATCTCTGACTATTAAACCCATTTGTAAGATAACATAAGTTAATGAATAACTAATATCTCTGACTATTAAACCCAGATGTAAGATAAATTAAGTTAATGAATAACTGAGATCTCTGACTATTAAACCCAATGTTTTGTTAATTGCTGTTTAGTGTGTGTGCTCCCTCTACAGGTCAATTTGTGCTCAAAGGAAAGGACCTGGGGTCTTGGGGGGTGGTTTGTGTCACGATCGTCGGGAACAGAGGACCAATGCGCAGCGTTGAATGCGAACACACTTTTATTTTACTGATTCCAACACGAAACAAAACAACAAACGATACGTGACGTCCTTAAGCAAACAAAACCTACTAGGAACGCGGAACAAGATCCCACAAACACTGAGGGAAAACAGACTGTTTAAATATGGTTCCCAATCAGAGACAACCAGCAACAGCTGACACTCGTTTCCTCTGATTGGGAACCACTCTGGCCAACATAGAAATACAAGACCTAGAATGGAAAACAAAGAGCACAAAACATAGACTCTACACACCCTGGCTCAACATGAAAGAGTCCCTAGAGCCAGGGCGTGACAGTACCCCCCCCCCCCCCAAAGGCGCGGACTCCGACCGCGCCAACAGAAC
>JACYXH010000851.1:80000-117940 GCA_026745465.1 Lota lota
AATTCATAACGTTTAAATCTTATACTTTAAAAACAAGGTCATCTGAATTTATTCGTTTTGAAATCACCGCTTTGAAATTCAAATATGGCATTTCAAGTTGTACCATTTAAAAACACAATAAAATAATTATGCATTCACTATTTATGATACAAAAGATTCAATTTGCAGATATTTGATATATTCGAGATATTTATCTATCTATCTATCTATCTATCTATCTATCTATCTATCTATCTATCTATCTATCTATCTATCTATCTATCTATCTATATATAATATAAATAAAGAAATATATATATATATATGTATATACATACATACGATATTGATTACTCATATTCAAGTGGTCAAAATATGGACCAGAAAATTAAAGCCATAAAAATCAAAACTGCAGTTGCGGGGCCTTCCAAGGCCAAAGCAATAGAGAGAGAATGCAATTGAATCTACTGCCGGCCTATCAGATCGCCATCCGTCAGTCATGTGATCAAAGAAAACTGCTGGAGAATTAAAGCCAACGATGGCCAACAGGGAGAAGGACGGGGCTCAGGTAAATTGTACGGTTTATGTCAGTTATGTATAATCAAAGTCGGGCCTCAATAAGCACAGTAGGTTTCAGGGCTTCAAAAAAGCTCGTAACACAACATAACCACCATGACAGCAGTCTGTTCCATCACGTTCAGTCTCGATTGCCGAGGTGAATTCAAAACGAATGAATTCAGATGATTTTGGCTTCAAAGTATAATATGTAAATGTTATGAATTCAATGGTGTTTTACATTTATATATATACTAAATTAAATGGCTTTTAAAACTTCAAAACGTTATGATTCGCTTCCATGCACACCTGCATGTAGGTGTACTAATTAGGTTGCCATGGTAATGAGTTCGCGGGGCTTGTTGCAGGTGGCGCTGTTTACTTCCGTTCAGTAAAGCAGCTAGTTTGGTAGTAGCCGTCTTTTGTCTCCAATACACGGTCATTTCCTAAATAATTTTTACAAATTAAACCACAACACGGTTGGAAGTTTCCGGTTCAACTTCTATGTGTGACTAAGGACAAATGTGGTCCTCTGTTTTCCGGGTTAACCGCAAGGAAACGAAGACTTTTCGAAGTAAAAGCGACTGCTGTAGCTGGACCTGCTGTGAGGAACATTTGTTTTTCTACTAGGCCTACTTGATATGTTAAATAATGTTAGTTGTGGATGTAACGGGACGTAAAGTGTTTTAAATGAGTATTGTTACAAGTCATAGGCCTATTGCTATATTGAAATAAACGTGACTGTCATGGTTAGCCTAGCGCTTCTAGAAGCTCCAGACCTCATTCACGTTCAATTGGCCGCCATCACAAGTAGTAGGCGGGGAAATGACGTCACACAATGCCGGTGTTTGGCCCTGTTCTGTTAGCCATTGTAATGTGTGACACCGGGGGGCGCTGTTTCCTCTTTTCTGCGTTGACTGAGTAAAGGACTAATAAACAGTGTGTCGGGATGGCTTCATTGGTTTTGTTCCACCGGGCCATAGCCCGTTGAGTGGCTGAAGCTAAGCGGTTGATTTGTCTCTGTGGTGGCACGATGATGATGACGGGCTGACGTTTCTTGATACAAACGTCAATAGATATAGACATATAGATATCTATAGATATAGCTATAGAGAGATGGATAGATAGCGATAGAGGTATAGATAGATATAGCGGTAGATATATAGAGATCGATATATAGATATCTATATATAGCTATAGAGAGATGGATAGATAGCGATAGAGGTATAGATATAGATATCTATAGATATAGCTATAGAGGTATACAGATAGATATATAGATATAGCTTTAGAGAGATGGATAGATAGCGATAGATGTATAGAGATACATATATAGATATCTATATCTATATATAGCTATAGAGAGATGGATAGATAACGATAGAGTTATAGATATATATATATATATAGATATATATATATATAGCTATAGAGAGATGGAAAGATAGAGGTATAGATATAGATATCTATAGCTATAGAGATGGATAGATAGCGATAGAGGTATAGATATATAGATGTATAGATATTTAAACATATAGATATAGATGGATAGATATCTATCACTATTAGTTGCTTCTTCTTAAGCAACTTGCTTTTTTAATTGGATTATTCACTAATGAAAACACTTGGATAGAGATATAGATAAAGCTATATCTGCTAAGTCTGTTCCAACTGCACCTTTATGCAATAAAGTAAAAAATGTATTAATTTTAATAAAGTTTCTACAGGTGAAAGTACTTTGAGTTGTTAGATTGAAGCCCACTGACTTCCACTATAAAAAAGTGAATTTATCTTACAAATTATTAAAAATATCAAAAGCTTAATAATAAAGAACTGGGTTTTAAAACTTGTAATACATTGGTCGCTCTACAAATATGGAAGTAGACAAGTGCCCAAGATTGGGGAAAGGAACGCATGAATAATTAATTGAACCATTTGAGCTCTAAAACTAATCTGCTCGTTGCACTCCTTCACAGGTCAAGAACAAGAAATGGAGATTCTGTGAGTATCACAACTGAATCATGAAGAAGAAACTGCAAACTGTAAGTCCTGATTTTTCCTTTTTATGCTGAGGCCTCATTTTGGCCTCCTGGTTGGTTGAGGCTCTCTCGCCCTGCCTCCCCCTCATGCGCCCCCACCCCCCCCATGCCCCCGCTTTCATGCCCCTCTCTCTCATGCCCTCTCTCTCTGATGCCCCCCTCTCTCTCATGCCCCCCCTCTCTCATGCCCCCTCTCTCTCAGTCCCCCCTCTCTCTGTCCTCTCTCTCTCATGCTCCCTCTCTCAGTCCCCCCTCTCTTTCTCAGTCCCCCCTCTCTGTCCCCCCTCTCTCTCTCAGTCCCCCTCTCTCAGTCCTCCCTCTCTGTCCCCCTCTCTCAGTCCTCCCTCTCTCAGTCCCCCCTCTCTCAATCCCCCCTCTCTCAGTCCTCTCTCTCTCAGTCCCCTCTCAGATATCGATAGATATAGAGATAGATATAGGTATATCTATAAAAATAGCTATAGAGAGATGGATAGATAGCAAAAGAGATATAGATGTATAGATATTTAGATATATGTATAGAGATAGATATCTATCACTATTAGTTGCTTCTACTTAAGCAACTTTATTTTTTATTGGATTATTCACTAATGAAAACACTTGGATAGAGATATAGAAAAGCTATATCTGCTAAGTCTGTTCCAACTGCACCTTTATGCAATAAAGTACAATTTTTTTTTTTTTAATAGTTTCTACAGGTGAAAGTACTTTGAGTTGTTAGATTGAAGCCCACTGACTTCCACTATAAAAAAGTGAATTTATCTTACAAATTATTAAAAATATCAAAAGCTTAATAATAAAGAACTGGGTTTTAAAACTTGTAAGACATTGGTCGCTCTACAAATATGGAAGTAGACAAGTGCCCAAGATTGGGGAAAGGAACGCATGAATAATTAATTGAACAGGAAGCAACTTTGCCACTGTGTTCAGTGGTTCATTTGAGCTCTAAAACTAATCTGCTCGTTGCACTCCTTCACAGGTCAAGAACAAGAAATGGAGATTCTGTGAGTATCACAACTGAATCATGAAGAAGAAACTGCAAACTGTAAGTCCTGATTTTTCCTTTTTATGCTGAGGCCTCATTTTGGCCTCCTGGTTGGTTGAAGCTCTCTCGCCCCGCCTCCCCCTCATGCGCCCCCCCCCCCATGCCCCCCCCCCACACCCTCTCTCTCATGCCCCTCTCTCTCAGTCCCCCCTCTCTCAATCCCCCTCTCTATCAGGCCCCTCTCTCTCTCAGGCCCCTCTCTCTCTGTCCCCCCTCTCTCTCTCTCTCTCTCTCTCTGTATTCTCTCTCAGTCCCCCCTCTCTCTCTCAGTCCCCCCTCTCTCTCTCAGTCCCCCCTCTCTCTCAGTCCCCCCCTCTCTCTCAGTCCCCCCTCTCTCTCAGGCCCCCCTCTCTCTCAGGCCCCCTCTCTCTCTGCCCCCTCTCTCTCTGTCCCCCCGCTCTCAGGCCCCCCGCTCTGTCCCCTCTCTCTCTGTCCCCTCTCTCTCTGTCCCCTCTCTCTCTGTCCCCTCTCTCTCTGTCCCCTCTCTCTCTGTCCCCTCTCTCTCTGTCCCCTCTCTCTCTGTCCCCTCTCTCTCTGTCCCCTCTCTCTCTGCCCCCTCTCTCTCAGGCCCCTCTCTCTCTCTGTCCCCTCACTCTCAGGCCCCCCGCCCTTCTCTGATATGTTTCTGCCCACTTTCCCACTACTTTGCTGAACATTGCATCACATCACATGTGTTTTGTCTTAATGATGGGGGTATATGGTTTGAGTGATCAGAGATGCATGCTAGGGTAATGTGCTGTCTGACATCTACAGCTCTGTAGATGTGCCCCCTCGGGAGAAGCCAAGTGTTTAAGGGGCCCTCGTAACGTCAGTTACGTGAATTAGAAAGTTCTTCAAGATAGTGACAGGGTCTCCCCTGAGGAGAAACGCCAGGGGCAAGGTGTGAGGGCTCGTCCCCTTAGCAACTAGAACACAACCTAGATCTTACAGGAGAGAACCATTGAGCACATTGCAATGTTCTCTTTCATACATCTTGAAGCCGTGGTGACGGTTTCTCTACCTCCCCAGCTGGAGGAGAGCACAACTGCAGTTCTTGTTGGGATCTTTCCAGGATGGTTGCTGATTTGAGGAGACCCATCTTCCAGGGCCAGCTGGCCTCGCCCATTACTCTGCAGGTCAGCCTGAGAAAGGCTCGTGTCTGAGCCAGTAGGGGGCTCATCGGCCTGCTCCCAAGATGGGATGATGAGGATCCTGCTGTTCAAAACCTACTACCCCACCACTGGGTTCTCCTTCTGCTCAAGACCTACCAACCCAACACTGGGTTCTCCTTCTGCTCAAGACCTACCAACACACCACTGGTCTGTCCTTCTGTTCAAGACCTACCAACCTACCACTGGTCTGTCCTTCTGTTTAAGACCTACCAACCCACCACTGGTCTGTCCTTCTGTTTAAGATCTACCAACCTACCACTGGGTTCTTCTTCTGCTTCCGCTTATCTTACTTTGTTACCTGGTTTGGTAAGTATGGTAATTGTTTGTTTAATTCTTTAATTTGTATTTTTTCATACATGTGTGAGCCGGGCCAGAGGCTGACCTGGCATGGGGTTCTTACTACATGAAAGTGTGGCCGGGCTTCAACCTAGCATAGAATAAACGGTGTGAGCGTGGCCATGGTTTAACTTGGCATGGGATACTTAATGTGTGAGTGTGGTCAGCTGTCGACCTGGCATAGGTACTTCATGTGAGCGTGGCCAGCTTTCAACCTGGCATAGGGTACTTCATGTGAGTGTGGCCAGTGTTTGACCTGGCATAGGTACTTCATGTGAGTGTGGCCAGTGTTCGACCTGGCATAGGGTACTTCATGTGAGCGTGGCCAGCTTTCAACCTGGCATAGGTACTTCATGTTAGCGTGGCCAGTGTTTGACCTGGCAGAGGTACTTCATGTGAGTGTGGCCAGTGTTTGACCTGGCATAGGTACTTCATGTAAGTGTGTGGCCAGCTTTCAACCTGGCATAGGGTTCTTCATGTGAGCGTGGCCAGCTTTCAACCTGGCATAGGGTTCTTCATGTGAGCGTGGCCAGTGTTGTACCTGGCATAGGGTATTACATGTAAGGATGGCCAGGGATCGACCTGACATAGCATACTATGTGTGAGCGTCTTGACATGGGATGTGGGCTGACCCCTGAAGATTTTAACAGGTTGGTTTAATGTGGTGGTGTATTTTATCGGTACATTTTTATCTTTAGAATTTTCAGCTACAGTACGACGCTACTCCATTTAAAACATCCTTGAGTATCTTTTGGGACGACGTTTCTGGATGACTTAAGTCTGTGGCCACAATCAACAACAGTAACAAAGTGGGTGGTTAATGCCTTTGCAATCCAGTATACATCAAGAGCCTGGAGCGATCCAGCATCTGGCTTTCTATTCCACCTCCTACACACTGGATAGGATGACTTGAGTGTCATGCAGATTGGATTGCAGTGTGACTGAACTATGCAAACAATGGATACTAGGAACAATGGATGATGGACTAATGGCATTCCCAATGGACAGAATCTGACAGGAAACCAACTGAGAAGATGAAAATGTACCAGAACATTTTTGTAAATGGTTATTCAAGCTTGACAGTCTGCGACGTGGCTGCCCTTCCTACCCCCGACATGATCGATGGCTGCCATGACCTGTGGATCTTCTGTACTCCTGTGCTGAGACGCAAGTCTTTCGCTGGCTGAATTGTAAGGTATTGGACGAGGCTAGCTGGACCTGGGAGATGGGTCCCCTTGAATCAAAAACCATCTTGGAAACATCCCAACTAGGGTCCTCTTCAAGCTGCAGGTGTGTTGTTCTTCAGATGTGGACGTAAAGAGACCCTAACTGGGGCTTCAAGATCTGTGAAGAGGAACATTAAAATGTGCTCAATGGTTCTCTACTGTAAGAGTTAGGTTGTATTCTAGTCGCTAAGGGTTCGAGCCCTCACATCCTACCCTTGGCCTTTCTCCTTGGGCAGTCCCTGTCACGGTCCTGACGGATGTTCCTGTTCATGTAACTGATGTTACGACAGCCTTATGAACACTTGGTTATTTCTGAGGGGGAACATCTACAGAACTGTAGACTTAAGATAGCACAGTGTCCTAGCATGCATCTCGGCCACTCAGACCACACCCAGATCAATAAGGCAACACTCATGCAATTTGAATGCAATGTTTTTGAGAGTAGCAAGGAAGTGGACAAAAAGCATCAGATCAGTTTGTTTTTTTGTACGCTGGTGAACCTTGTTTATTGGTAGTAGTTAATTAGTTACATGGGGGAACTGTTTAGTCAAAATTATTTGTACATATACCAACAGCATCAAACTACTAGATCGCCTCAAGGTAATTCTGTTGGCTGTATTTTGACATGCGAAGATGATCAAAGGACCACAAGATCTTCATCGTCGTTCAGCTGAAGGTGAGGTGCTGGTTATGTATTGCTGGTTTGTACTGGAACGCTAGGATTCCAGTATGACTGTTTTGGGCTTTCTGCCAAGGTTAGTAGTTAGAAATATGCAGTTTGTGAACCTCTAATGCTGCAGTACTGTATGAGTTGTGGATGTTGATTCACCTGGGAGGGCATCTGGCAGTATGATTAGGATTGACATTTGCGTAACCTCATTACTAACAAGCGTACCTAATTAGGTCATCTGGCGGTTCCCTATTTCTATCAGTAACCATCTGCAATATTTGATCACTTTATTTTGCTTTAGGTAGTGCACTCATAATGAAACATAACCTTTTTATTAAATCCCTCAAAACTACTTTGATGATTGCTTTCTACAACTGACACTGTGTTGTTGCGTAAACATTTTCGAGTCGCGTATATGATGCAGAGATCATTTAAGGCTGCAACATTTTAATTACAATTTGTTATTTCCATAGTGTGGCTCCTTTGATCTACAACAACCCAGCAGCTGAATATGGCTAAGTATCATTTTACTATTATATTACTATTGATACTGCTAGTGTTTTAAATATCTGGGCTGTGATTGGCCCAGTTAAACCCTCACCCTAACCCTACAGAGCTGAAATTGTAACTGTAGTTTGTGTCACAAGGTGTCTGCCTCCACACCCAGCTCCATCCCTCGCTGCCGTCTCCCCACTGGGCTAAAAAGGACTCCATAACGGTGAGGTCAATGCACTTTCAGTTTCAGTGCTTGGGCTGAATCAATTCTGTCTTCTCTGTGTTGTCTCTACTAGACTTCAGAAATAAAAGGAAGGGTTCAATGTAAACGTGCTTATTTGTGTAAAAACTAATGGAATAGCTGTTCAGAAGAGTCAAATAAGTTTAATTGTTGCGCAAATGCTACCATAAAACTGCGGCTGTAGATTAAATCCCACATAACATAAGCAAACTAAGAACAGTTGTTCCTCTTAAGCACCCTGACTGTTGTATTGGTTTTCAGTTAATTCTTGGTGAGGCCATGATGTAAAGCTCATTGAAGAGTAGTGACACATTCAGACATACTACATCTTTTGCGTACACTCATTGACTTGGAAAATGAGGCAGGACAGGTTTTTAGAGGAAAGGATTTATAAATTGCTGCATCACTTCCTGTGTTTGGTAATTGTTGTTCCCATGTGATTCCAGTGTGTGATGTCTAGTTATTAAATGGATGATTGTTTTGTGTTAACAGTGGGGGCAGCTCCAGTCCTTGCTATCCTGAACCTGTATGAGGCACAAGATGTCAATCCAACCACGCAGGTGAGCGTTTGATATGGACGGTTTCACATTGATACCTACCGTATTTACCCATTCTTTTCTGTAACGTTATATGACCTTCTCAAAGTGATCTATGCAGAGTGGTCGGGAGGTAGATGTGGTCGAGGAAGCGTTGAACCAGGCTCACTAGTGTTAGTGGCATTCCATAGTGTAATTGAACTTGCTGTTGTGATATTCATAGAATATATTTGTTACCGTGTGTTGACATCACTGTTAATCATTATGGAGTTACAATGATTTCTATTGGATGTGAATATGCTTGATTGTGATTGGTTCAGTACCTTGACTCGGTGTGTGGAAGTTTGCCTTCCTGAAGACGGCCAACCTGTATGTCTCTAGTTAATAAAGAAAGCTAATAAGTTATAGCACAGCTAATATGTTATAGCACGTCGTCTTCCGAGATTTAATTACATGTACATATTGTACAAAACAAGACCTCTGTGTAAACGTGTTTACAAAGATGCTGTCTGACTTTACAGGATCCCCTGGACCAGGGTGGACCAGAGGGTAACCAGATCCCCTGGACCAGGCATGGGGCACCAGGGTGGACCAGAGGGTAACCAGATCCCCTGGACCAGGCATGGGGCACCAGGGTGGACCAGAGGGTAACCAGATCCCCTGGACCAGGCATGGGGCACCAGGGTGGACCAGAGGGTAACCAGATCCCCTGGACCAGGCATGAGGCACCAGGGTGGACCAGAGGGTAACCAGATCCCCTGGACCAGGCATGGGGCACCAGGGTGGACCAGAGGGTAACCAAATCCCCTGGACCAGGCATGGGGCACCAGGGTGGACCAGAGGGTAACCAGATCCCCTGGACCAGGTATGAGGCACCAGGGTGGACCGGAGGCTGAGGACCAGAGGGTAACCAGATCCCCTGGACCAGGCATGGGGCACCAGGGTGGACCGGAGGCTGAGGACCAGAGGGTAACCATCACCAAGCTGTTCTGAAACGCTAAATGCCCGGAGGTTCTTTTTAGTTTTTGTAAACGATTGTAGAGGGAGATTTATTAGTTTTTAGTTTGTGAATTTTCACTGTGAATTCTTCCTAAGCTGTGATTTGAGGTAATATTTTGGGTCATCTAAGTCACGTGAGCTTATTTTGCTCCTATTGCTGCTACTACTACTACCATAGTTACACATTTCTCAGTTAATTTCACAGTTATACATTTCTCAATAAGTCAACTTGGAAACTTAAGGAAGTTGGATATTCGCTACCCCTTTGCAAATGTTTCCATCCCCAGGTTTGTTAGCAGATGTTAGACCCAACTAGCGCTGTTTGATATTAGACCGGGACGCCGTGGCGGAGGGGAGCTGATGGTGGAGCCGTGCTGGAGGTCCTGCCTGACGAAGGACGTCCCGGTCGGGGCGAATGAAGCCCAGCTCTAAATTGATTATCACACTCACTGCTACTGAAGTGTTTTTGTTCTTAAATCTGTTAGGGCAGCCATCACTTATGGTGGCTGATTTAGAGAAAACAGTCCCTGGGTTAATACGTTTTATTTAGACTCTCTAAACCCTAAATGTGAAGGCTACAGAGTCTGTGCTACTGCTGCACAAGTTCTACAAGTTGTATGGTTTATTTGAACAAATGATAGTGAGTCTGTCGGCTGAGGTGGGAGACGGTTTTTATTTGTATACTGATTTAAAGTGGATTGTGAATAGATGAAGCTGATGACCAGGAACAACACGAGGCCTACGATGTGACTGCTTAAGTCTTTGGAAGGTTAATACCAACCTCAACCTTTTTTCTACGTCATTCGACAACCTGTTGAATTCACACAATGTTTGACTGTTTTCCTGAATAACAAGAGTGTGCATGTTTCTTAGTGCAAGTTTAAAATATCAAATGAATCTTCCATTCCTCTTTTACACTCAAGCCAGCACTTTGGTTCAGAATGATTTAAACGAGGCGTCCAAAGAATAACTGGCTCAACTACTACCACTGTGTTTGTTAGCGGACCAGGAATCCTTGGCTGAGGAGAGCTGATGCTGGAGCTGTGCATCTGGAGGAAGTATTACTGGGAAGTTTGCATAAACTGCATTGCTTCCATTCAGACATGACTGTAAACGACCAACGTTACCACACCATTCAAACCACTGCTTGTGTTACCAGACAAACTACTGCTGTGTTTGTTACCAGACAAACTACCACTGTTTGTTACCAGACAAACTACCACTGTTGGTTACCAGACTAAATAATGCTGTAGTTACCAGACAAACTACCACTGTTGGTTACCAGACCAGATAATGCTGTAGTTACCAGACAAACTACCACTGTTGGTTACCAGACTAAATAATGCTGTAGTTACCAGACAAACTACCACTGTTGGTTACCAGACCAGATAATGCTGTAGTTACCAGACAAACTACCACTGTTGGTTACCAGACTAAATAATGCTGTAGTTACCAGACAAACTACCACTGTTTGTTACCAGACTAAATAATGCTGTAGTTACCAGACAAACTACCACTGTTGGTTACCAGACCAGATAATGCTGTAGTTACCAGACAAACTACCACTGTTGGTTACCAGACTAAATAATGCTGTAGTTACCAGACAAACTACCACTGTTGGTTACCAGACCAGATAATGCTGTAGTTACCAGACGTTGAGACTAAACCACTGCTGTTTGTTGCCAGACCAGGACTCGGTGGCGGAGGGGAGCTGATGGCTGGAGGACCTGCCTGGTGAAGGACTTCCCTCGTGGGGGTAAGGACACCCGTCTCTAAAGTGATTATCACTTCCACCTCAATGGAATAGAGTACTACTGCTACTACTAAACTAGCCACTGATGAAGAAAAACTTCTTTATAGACACTTGTTGACAGCAAAATATTTGATTGAATTTTGGAGCATGATCATGGGAAGATGCAGGCAGCAAAGCTACCAAGCATCCATTCAATGAGACAATGGGTGCACATGATTCTTATATCACATGGTGGGCAGGAAGTACAAAGGTGAGGGGGAGTGACCATGGTGGAGACTTTAGGACTGGCCATGGCTGAAGTCAGTCATGGTGGGAGAGACACTATAGGTGAAGTGGACATGTCCACAAGGCTGCAGGACAGTTAAAGGAATCTACACAACAAAGAAGTAGATTGGCATGGCCTCAGTATCAGACTTCATGGCTACAGTGGCAATGCAAATGTAAACTAGCTTAACACCTTTCAATTAGAGAAAGGAAGGGAGGTATCTCTAGGTCCAAGGAGAATGTATACAAATTCATTTTCAATTGACTAGTAGTTATATAAACAAGGTTTATATAATTAGTATATAGTTGTATATTATAGTTAGGATTTAATATTTCCACAACAGTTACTCAACTAGTCCTAAAGCTGTCACTGCAGCCATCCCTTCTAATCCAAATGATTTTGAGAAAGCATTCCCTGGGTTAATGGCGCTATGAGATAACAGGATTTATTTAGACTCAGTTTTGTTCTAAATGTGACTGCTGTAGGGTCTGCTCTACTTTCTCACTAAGCTCTAAAAGTTGTATTTTTTTAATTTAATAAATGATCAATGAGGTTGGAGACGGCTTTTGTTCATATCCTGATTGAGTTGTGACTAGATGACCCAGATGACCCACCAGGATCAGCGTGGAGGACTGCCATGTGACTGCTGAGGACTTTGGAAGGTCAACAGTGTGTTCTGCATGTCATGTGACCAGAGGTATGCTCTTGAATTAAACTAATTGAACTTGACTTTGTCACCATATGTTGCGTTCCATCAAGGTTTCCTTCCCACAGTGGGAGGCTCCTTGTCCTTCAAGGAGTTAGGGTTCAGTGTTAGGGAAAGAGTTAGGGTGAGATGGTTGAATACATGGGCTGCTTTCACAATATACCGCTCTAATTGGTTTCAAAATTGGACTGGACAATGGACAAGGCTTCCCCAAAATGTTTCAATGTGTGCAAAAATGTTCAAATGTATACTAATGGAGTTTTCTAATAGAAACCTCTCCTACCTTGTTGTGTTGCTTTTTCAGCATGTTGTGAGGTAAGTTAAATGTCCATAATGAGTTGACTAATACACGTATATATTAGCATTACACAATATTCTCTAACCCTAACCTCTACCCTAAACTTAACCTCTACCCTTACCTTAACCTCCCCTCCCCCCTCCCATCTACCCTAACCGTAACCTCCTCTACCTTAATCTTAACCTCTCCCCCACCCTCATCTTAACCTCCCCTCTCCCCTCCCATCTACCCTAACCGTAACCTCCTCTACCTTAATCCTAACCTCCCCTCTCCCCCCACCCTCACCCCCCCCCCCCCCCCTCACCCCCCCCCCCCCCCACCTTAACCTCCTCTCCCCCCTCCCATCTACCCTAACCGTAACCTCCTCTACCTTAATCTTAAACTCCCCTCTACCCTCACCTTTACCTCCTCTACCTTAATCCTAACCTCCCCCCTTTCCCCCTCTACCTTAACCTCCCCTCCCCCCTCCCATCTACCCTAACCGTAACCTCCTCTACCTTAATCTTAAACTCCCCTCTACCCTCACCTTTACCTCCCCGGTTGTGAGCGGACATTGAGTCCCAACTAGCACTGTTTGTTACCACCAGGAAGGCGTGGCAGAGGGAAGCTGATGGCAGAGCCGTGCTGGAGGACCTGCCTGGTGAAGGACGTCCTTGTGGGGCGAGTGACACCCGACTCTAAAGGGAAAACCACTGAGGAGAGAGAGCTGAATGTGGTACTGGTGGTCCTCGTACAGGGCAGGATGGGGTCACATGGTACAACCCACACTGATTGGTGATTTAGTGTCGCTAATGAGGCTTTTGTAAATGTAAAAGCGTCTTAAGCCAAATGTCTTAATAGTGGGTAGGGATTGGGTCTCTGCTCAAAAGATACATAAAGGGATACTTACAGGGCTGAGAGTAGAAATCCCTCACCCCCACACATTTACCAAATCCCATTGTGCTGTTTTGTAAGCTGAAAATCGAATAAAAACCAAATGACTCTTTGTAACACTTGATAACCGTTTGGGACATCAGTGGAGATTAGGGTGAATACAACTGACGGATATTAATTATTAATAGACTACGTATTCATTCAGTCAATCATTGGTTCCGGTGCATTAATACATTCCTTAGTGAAGTCCAATGATAATATTCAGATGGCTATGCAATAACAAGGTGATAGACTAGTAGTCTGCTAAAGCTGCTGCATGTCCTTTTAATCTTGTAATTAATAAGTGACTCTTTATAACACTTGGTAAATGTTTCTGACGTCAGTGGAGTTTAGCGTGAATAAAAGTGACTGAATGAATACGTAGTCTATCAGTAATTAATGTCAGTCAATCATTTGTTATGGTTCATTCATTTATTACTGAATTCAAATGAGTGTGGTGTCTGTGTGTGTGTATTGTTCTGCTACAGATGTGTGTGTGTGTGTGTATTGTTCTGCTACAGCTGTGTGTGTGTATTGTTCTGCTACAGCTGTGTGTGTGTATTGTTCTGCTACAGCTGTGTGTGTATTGTTCTGCTACAGCTGTGTGTGTATTGTTCTACTACAGCTGTGTGTGTGTATTGTTCTGCTACAGCTGTGTGTATTGTTCTGCTACAGCTGTGTGTGTATTGTTCTGCTACAGCTGTGTGTGTGTATTGTTCTGCTACAGCTGTGTGTGTATTGTTCTGCTACAGCTGTGTGTGTGTATTGTTCTGCAACAGCTGTGTGTGTGTGTGTATTCTACTACAGCTGTGTGTGTGTATTCTTCTACTACAGCTGTGTGTGTGTGTATTCTACTACAGCTGTGTGTGTGTATTCTTCTACTACAGCTGTGTGTGTGTATTGTTCTACTACAGCTGTGTGTGTGTATTATACTACAGCTGTGTGTGTGTATTGTTCTGCTACAGCTGTGTGTGTGTATTGTTCTACTACAGCTGTGTGTGTGTATTCTTCTACTACAGCTGTGTGTGTGTGTTCCCAGCCCTCCCCGTGCCTCAAGGTCCCCATCCTGTGCAGCCTCCTCCTCCTCTGCCAAGAGGCCAGCCTGCCAAAGACCAGCCCCCCCACTGTGAGGCAGGACCACCAGGACCCTCCTTGGTTTGTGGCCCACGTCCCCTCGCTGAGTAAGATGTCATTGAATAACGGATTACAGCCATTCAACTGTCATTTATTAGTGCCATTGTGGTGGATAAGCACTTTAACAAAATAAGAGCGGTACAGAAGACTTTATTGTCACTTGGAACGAGTAACAACAAAAGCTGAGTTAGTTTGTAAAAGAACTAACTGGCCTCTCCCCAGACTTTGGCCTATATGCTCCATTCTGCACATCCATACGTCACTACCTCATCCTATGTTGAAATCCACTGCTCCCTTATTGTCCTCTTGGCCCTTGTCTGATACTATGTATGGAAATATACTAGCTGTATACATACAACATAGCAGACACACACATTCACCTCTTAGTATCAAGAGTGGTACCATGATACTTTGTTTTTTCTCCACACTTATTTGAGAAGAATTCTACATTTCTCCCATACCATTCAAGATGTTAACAATATTGTTGTGTTCCACAGACCGGCTCACGCAGACCTACCGGTGACACCCGGAGCGTCCGGACCCCAGGGCCCAGGAGCCGGACGACGTCTCGATGCACCACCTCCGGCCCCCGCCACGCTCACCGTGTAAGAGGACGACTCCCTCGCCCACGAAGGACATCAAGGACATCATAAATAATCAGTGTGTTTTAGTGTAGTTGTAGAGTCATCTATGTTGTGTAGACATGGATCTATGTTGTGTGTTAGTTAGTAAAACTAACCAGAAGAAATATTAACCCAGCAAGTGATTTATGTACTTTATGTGTGTGTGCATGTGTGTTCCCACATCGGACCCCACGGACCAGAAGGGACGATCTGTCATGAATGAAGAGTGTTTTTATTGATTAGTTTAGAGACGAGTGTAGTTGTAGGGTTTAGTTTAGAGTCAGCTTATGTAGACATGTATCTATGCTGGGTTATATTTCATCAAACTAATCACAACAAGTGATGAATACATTACAGATAATGTGTACATGTATCACCCTGAACACACAGGTGTTACTTTGGTGCATGTTGCTGAATTTGTGCTTACAGGAAAGGAGGCCTCCACCACGTGTAACATTATGAATGTTGTGGCTCTAGCCCAACACCAAGTGAGTTAAATGGGTAGGTCAGAGGTCATCACAAGATCAATTAATAAACAGGAGCACAGAATGACTGGAATAAAGGGGGGTATTTAATATGACTGGCTATTCAAATATGTATCTAGACATTTGGAAGGTTGGAAAACCATCGTACATTAGAGTAACAGACCCCGACTGTCTGATAAAATGTACTACATCAAATGTACTACCTATAATGGCAAAACATTAAAGAAGTTAGAGCTTGTTCTCACAACCCTGACTTTAGAAGTCAGAACGAATGTCATTCAGGTCAGTTGCATAGTTGATATGTTGCATGAGATCGTTTTTCGTTGTTAAAATAAGAACTTGTTTTGTGTTGCTTTATCCCAATATTGGCATTATCTGATAATACAGCACATGATGCACTGTACTATAATGAGACTACAACGACTGTGTGTAGAACTTTATAGAGTCATGCCTTTACTCCTATAAAAGCAACGTCTCTGTGTTATGGCAAAGTCATTGTACGGGTTAGTTATGGCTGCGTTGTGTCGAGGCCTGTGATGACCTCTGACCTGGTCGTTTGAATGACTTCCATTTGGGCTACAGCCACCAGATCTATAGTGTATGATGTTGTTTAAGCCCTCTTTAATTTAAAACAGACTGGATGTTTCTACCTTACTCCTAAAAGCCACAATTAATAAGTTGATGTTGCGCCCTCCATTTGTGTAGTACCCTTTTCGGCCAGATGAGGGCAGGGTTTGACAAATGTACGATGGTTGTAGCACCTTCCAAACGGATAAATATAGAACATTTAAACAGCCAGAGTGATATACGACTCCACCCAACTCACCGAGGTCATTTCCCCATTCATGGTTTATTAATCTTCCACATAATGTCAGTGGTAAAACGGAACCAGGAAGGCGCTATGAGTCCAACCGGCAATAACCCCAACCCTCCCAGGATCCTTTGGGGCACCTCACCACTTCTTCTCCCTTGTGGTGGAAACAGCTAAAGACAACTTCGTCGCAAGCTCTGCCCTCTGGTGGCGGAACTAGGTAACGACAACCTATTGACTCCTACCGCAGAACCCAACGTGGGGAAAGCTTTACGTTTAGAAGTAATTTAAAGCTTTTAAATAAAGCAGGGACGTTTTCTGCAAACCATATTTTACAATGAATGAAGTTACTTAATGGCTTCGTTACCATGGTAATGGGTCAATTTAGTAATTAGTTGCGGTGGCAGGTTTTCATAGCAACCCTTATTCGACAGGCAGACATTGAGAAACAATGCCAGTTACCTTGACTATCCTCCAGTAAGCTGAAACAAAGTTAAAGAAATGAATAGAGCACATTTTCTTTTAGAAAGGCATTCAAATGTTCACAAATGAGGGGATATATGAGTGACATTATTTTGCTTGACTACAATTCAAGATATGTGTTAAACAAATCAAAGCACATAGTGCCGTCTTTGTCTCCTAAATATGGAAGAAACGTTATTAATATTTTTATTATTATTATTAGGTATTCAGTGTATCTGTGGATACCTATTGTCATTATAATTCTTTTTCTAGTTGATATTTATATTATTTCTTGTTCCTTATCAGTTGCACTTCCAACCCGATAGAGGGCAGTGTGATTAAGATTTCATCATTCTTCTTCTGAGTCCTGACAGGTGATTGGCTCACGCTGTTGTGACAGCTGATTGGCTCACGCTGTCACTGGTGCTGAGACAGAAGCTGTCTTCTCGCCCTACTTTCAAAGTCCGTTTAATGCAGGTAAGAGCCATAAAACAGCACGCTTGTTGTTTGGACCTTGATGTCTGTATTTGTTCCTCATGCACAGTAAAGTGCCGTCACTTTGGTACTGAGATCTGGTTGACTCGTCTGTTGTGCATTGTAGCTCCATAAGCTAACGCATTAACTACTGAAGCTAACGGGCGCTTCTTTAGTTAGGATTTAGGATTCATGCTTTTTAATTGCAGGGTAAGTGCCCAGTAGCCGACCTTTTTAAAATACCAACCTGTGCTTTTCCCCGTCCTCCTTGTCTAGTCCCTGATCATGACTTCCAAGGACGCTGTGCAGAAAGCTGCCAAAGACTTCCTGCAGGTTGTCAACAAAGGGGTCTCCCCATACCACGGTAAGACTCTGCTAGACCTCGGTCTTCATGTTTGCTTACCTCCATGTGCAGGTACTATGCAATGCATTCATTTTGGAGTACACTGAAAGATAAAGCTCATCAGAGTCCTCTGCCACAGTTCCCATTAAAACTTAGAAAATGAGTGTCTGCTGCTGTCAATGCCCAATGAAGAAATGGCTGAAAAAGATTTCCTTTATATCCACTTTATTCTTGATCAACTTTCTAGTTCACATATTATTTGATGGAGTAAATGGCTGCAGTAGAAAAGTTAAATAGTGCCGGTTGAATCATTGTTTCAACTGAAAAGTTGTTCATGTTATATTTTCATTCAAACTTGGGTGGAATAATCTTTGATGGTCCAGGATCATGCTTCACAATCTCATCTGTCTCTGTTGTGTCTGTCTGTCTGTCTCTCTGTCTGTCTGTCTCTCTGTCTCTATCTCTCTGTCATCTCTCTCTGTCTGTCTGTCTCTCTCCTTCTTGCTTTCTCTCTGTCTGTCTCTTTCTCTCTCTCTGTCTGTCTGTCTCTCTGTCTGTCTGTCTGTCTCCCTCCCTCCTCCAGGTGAAGCCGCGCTCTAAGAAGACCTCCCAGGGATGTCTCCAGGTGGGGGTGGAGTGCTACGGCATCTGGAACACCTGGTTAGACCGTGACCTCACCGTGGCTGGCCTGGTCATGGTCTTTTAGATGTCCCAAGCAGATGTTACGCACGCACCTCACAGCAATTTGTGCCAATCGATGGACCCCATGAGCTAGTGAAAATATGGCACGCAAGTCATTTGTTGTGCTCAACTTTAAATACAAAAATACAAATCACCACTCGCACAAATTTCACCAAATGTTTTCCCCAAAAGAGTTTGCCTGCTAGTCTTTTTTTTTTAACAATGTCATGTGAAATGTAAAGTCACTTATAAACTCTGACTGGAACACACACAGTGTCTCAGTGGCGCAGTGGATAGAGCGGTTAGTGATCTGTTCTGGAGACAGGGGTTCAACTCCCACCAAAGACACTCTCCCTTGAATCAAAACCTTTTAAAACAAACGATGTCATGTGAATTGTAAAGTCAAGTATACCTTCTCACCAAATCTAGTTGGTGCCTCTGTGGCGCAGGTGATAAAGCTGTCAAGTATCTGTTCTGGAGACACGGGTTCGATTCCTGCTGTGTGCATGCTTGTGAGAATGGCTGTATGGTGAATGGATGAGTGCGAATGGCCGTCTGTGAGGATGGATTGCGGTGAATGACTTAATTCACAGTAATCCATTCACCCAGACAGTCATTTGGAATGAATGGGTGAGTGGGAATGACTGTCTGGGAGAGTGAATGGCTGTGAATGAGTGCACTCATTCACAGCCATTCATTCTCCCAGACAGTCATTCGAAATGAATGTGTGAGAGAATGGATCCCTTCACTAGATAGTTGTTCCCACGAACTGCCCATGGCAGGAATTGAGCACAAGTCCCCAGAACAGATACAGAACAGCTAAATCACCTGGAGGCACCCGGTTTTGGTAAAAGTTTGACTTTAGATTTAACGATAATTTATGTAGATTTAAACATGTTTAAACATTTTTACAATTTATTTAGCATTCAGAGAAGATTGACATTGGGTGGATTTGAACCCAGGTCTCCAGAACTGATATACAACAGCTCTATCCCTTGCGCCACTGAGACACTTGCTATGAACTGGTCGAAGTTTATATATGACATTACATATAATGTCATATAATGTATAATGCATTCAGAGGAGATTGTCATTGGGTGGATTTGAACCTGGGTCTCCAGAACTGATATACAACAGCTCTATCCGTTGCGCCACTGAGACTCTTGCTATGCTTTGGTCGAAGTTTACATTTGACATTACTTACAATGACGTTGTTTCAAAATGCCATAAGCATTCAGAGGAGATTGTCATGGGCTGGATTTGAACCCAGGTCTCCAGAACTGATATACAACAGCTCTATCCCCTGCGCCACTGAGAGACTTACTAGGATATGGTTGAAGTTCATATCTGACATTACTTGTAAAATTTAATTAAGTTTCAGAGTGTGTGGTTGGAGGGACTTAAACCCATGTTTCCAGAAAAGATAAAGAACTGCTCTCACAACTGAACCACTGAGTCATTGACTATTAGCTGCTCTCACTTAATAATTGATATTACTATTCACATGACATTGTTTCTAAAATGATATTCTGTTTCCATTGACGGCATGTTTGGCGAGACTTAAACCCATGTCCCCTGAACTCCAAATGAACAGCTCTATGGACCGCACCACCCGGATGTCTGGTGAGACATGTCCTGAGGTTTTAATTGACATCACCATGACATCATTACATATCTCAAATAACATTTCCATATACAAACTTTCCTGCAGGAATTGAACCAACGGCTCCAGAGACGATAACAAACAGCTCTCTCTGATGCAGTGAGTGACTGGCATTGATAAGGTTTGATGCTTTGATTGACATTATGATTGACATGACATCATTTTGACTCTTGGCAGCCCTTAACACATGTTCTCCCAAACGGACAACCCACAGCGCTCTGGACTACGCCACCCAGATGCATGCATGCTACAGAATGAGGGGGGGGGGGGGGGGGGGGGGGGGGGGGGAGAGAGAGAGAGAGAGAGAGAGAGAGAGGTAAATACATTTATATATTTGCATTTGGTCGAGGCATCTTAAAACACAGAGTGTGTCAAAGCTTGAGCAGGGAGGTGAACTGTTAGATGTGAGCTAATGTGGGATGACTCTAACAACCTCCCCCATGACAGAGGGACCTTGACCCCATGACCCTAGACTCTGGCTCTATGATGCTAGGCTATCCTCTGAACCCTGAGGTCAAGAGGACTTAGGCCCAATCCCAGTTCACTCCTTGCCCCTACCACGACACACACACACCACACACACACACACACACACACACACACAACACACACACACACACACACACACACACACCACACACACCACAACACACACACACACACACACACACACACACACACACACACACACACACACACACACACACACACACACACACGTTCTCTCTTCTTCTTTTGTTGAATGTTGGATCGGGCTGGATGAATATATTTAAATATAAGGACATTTAAAGGACTTCTGTCACGTCCTTCTTTTCATTTTGAGTAGCATCAAGACAAATTAATCACTTAAATATTGAACGCAATGTTTAATTTACCACATGGATCAGAAAAGAACAATATATTAAACATTAAACTAACGTTGTATTTCTCTATAGTAAAATGTAATTGATAAGCGTTACACGGAACCGTTTCCCAAGATTAAATCATTTAATATACCAATAACCTAAAGACAATATAAACTGTAGTAAACTGTAGGCTTACCTTATCTATTCCGTGATTAAAATGTGTTCCCATACAGTATAAAGTTATAAAAGTATAAATGTAAGGGAATAAAAGGAGGTTAAAGTGTTCCTAAATCAAGTAAATCAGGTAAAAGGGATTAAAAGTGGATCTAGAGAGAGTTTGAGCTTCAAGGATCCTCACTGCGGAAGTCTGAAGTTTGGGGAAGAACAGGAAGTCCAGACAGCCAATCACAGCCTCGGCTACCTCACAGGAACCGCCCCCTCTCTGAGATAGCCAATCGGGGGCTGCCCCATTTGAGGCTTTCGTCAATGGTCACCTGTTTTCAGGAAAAGCCATCAGACATGCGCACAAACACTCATACGGACGCGCGCACACAGCCACACACACCGACGCGCGCAGATTCTTTATTCTTCATTATTCGTTGGTTCCTATAACTATATAAGCCTAGTTATAAAGGGTAATGAAGGTTTAATAGAAGAGTTCTCAACAGCTTTATTCTTTATTATTCGTTGTTTCCTATAACGATATAAGCCCAATTACAAAGGGTAATGAAGGTTTAATAGAAGAGTTCTCAACAGCTTTATTCTTTATTATTCGCTGGTTCCTATAACCATATAAGCCTAATTATAAAGGGTAATGAAGCTGTTGAGAACTCTTCTATTAAACCTTCATTACCCTTTATAATTAGGCTTATATAGTTATAGGAACCAACGAATAATAAAGAATAAAGCTGTTGAGAACTCTTCTATTAAACCTTCATTACCCTTTATAACTAGGCTTATATAGTTATAGGAACCAACGAATAATAAGAATAAAGAATCTGCGCGCGTCGGTGTGTGTGGCTGTGTGCGCGCGTCCGTATGAGTGTTTGTGCGCATGTCTGATGGCTTTTCCTGAAAACAGGTGACCATTGACGAAAGCCTCAAATGGGGCAGCCCCCGATTGGCTATCTCAGAGAGGGGGCGGTTCCTGTGAGGTAGCCGAGGCTGTGATTGGCTGTCTGGACTTCCTGTTCTTCCCCAAACTTCAGACTTCCGCAGTGAGGATCCTTGAAGCTCAAACTCTCTCTAGATCCACTTTTAATCCCTTTTACCTGATTTACTTGATTTAGGAACACTTTAACCTCCTTTTATTCCCTTACATTTATACTTTTATAACTTTATACTGTATGGGAACACATTTTAATCACGGAATAGATAAGGTAAGCCTACAGTTTACTACAGTTTATATTGTCTTTAGGTTATTGGTATATTAAATGATTTAATCTTGGGAAACGGTTCCGTGTAACGCTTATCAATTACATTTTACTATAGAGAAATACAACGTTAGTTTAATGTTTAATATATTGTTCTTTTCTGATCCATGTGGTAAATTAAACATTGCGTTCAATATTTAAGTGATTAATTTGTCTTGATGCTACTCAAAATGAAAAGAAGGACGTGACAGAAGTCCTTTAAATGTCCTTATATTTAAATCTATTCATCCAGCCCGATCCAACATTCAACAAAAG
Source organism: Lota lota (assembly GCA_026745465.1). Lineage (NCBI taxonomy): Eukaryota > Metazoa > Chordata > Actinopteri > Gadiformes > Lotidae > Lota > Lota lota. The sequence goes on from JACYXH010000851.1 coordinate 102,413, forward strand.
AAGAAGAGAGAACGTGTGTGTGTGTGTGTGTGTGTGTGTGTGTGTGTGTGTGGTGTGTGGTGTGTGTGTGTGTGTGTGTGTGTGTGTTGTGTGTGTGTGTGTGTGTGTGTGTGTGTGTGTGTACTACGTGGAAGGGGCAGGGAGTGAACTGGGATTGGGCCTACGTCTCTTGACCTCAGGGTTCAGAGGATAGCCTAGCATCATAGAGCCATAGTCTAGGGTCATGGGGTCAAGGTCCCTCTGTCATGGGGGAGGTTGTTAGAGTCATCCAACATTAGCTCACATCCAACAGTTCACCTCCCTGCTCAAGCTTTGACACACTCTGTGTTTTAAGATGCCTCGACCAAATGCAAATATATAAATGTCTCTCTCTCTGTCTCTCTATGTCTCTCTCTCTCTCTCTGTGTCTCTCTCTCTCCCATTCTGTAGCATGCATGCATCTGGGTGGCGTAGTCCACAGCGCTGTGGGTTGTCCATTTGGGAGAACATGTGTTAAGGGCTGCCAAGAGTCAAAATGATGTCATGTCAATCATAATGTCAATCAAAGCATCAAACCTTATCAATGCCAGTCACTCACTGCATCAGAGAGAGCTGTTTGTTATCGTCTCTGGAGCCGTTGGTTCAATTCCTGCAGGAAAGTTTGTATATGGAAATGTTAATTGAGATATGTAATGATGTCATGGTGATGTCAATTAAAACCTCAGGACATGTCTCACCAGACATCCGGGTGGTGCGGTCCATAGAGCTGTTCATTTGGAGTTCAGGGGACATGGGTTCAAGTCTCGCCAAACATGCCGTCAATGGAAACAGAATATCATTTTAGAAACAATGTCATGTGAATAGTAATATCAATTATTAAGTGAGAGCAGCTAATAGTCAATGACTCAGTGGTTCAGTTGTGAGAGCAGTTCTTTATCTTTTCTGGAAAGATGGGTTTAAGTCCCTCCAACCACACACTCTGAAACTTAATTTAAATTTTACAAGTAATGTCAGATATGAACTTCAACCATATCCTAGCAAGTCTCTCAGTGGCACAGGGGATAGAGCTGTTGTATATCAGTTCTGGACACCTGGGTTCAAATCCAGCCCATGACAATCTCCTCTGAATGCTTATGGCATTTTGAAACAACGTCATTGTAAGTAATGTCAAATGTAAACTTCGACCAAAGCATAGCAAGAGTCTCAGTGGCGCAACGGATAGAGCTGTTGTATATCAGTTCTGGAGACCCAGGTTCAAATCCACCCAATGACAATCTCCTCTGAATGCATTATACATTATATGACATTATATGTAATGTCATATATAAACTTCGACCAGTTCATAGCAAGTGTCTCAGTGGCGCAAGGGATAGAGCTGTTGTATATCAGTTCTGGAGACCTGGGTTCAAATCCACCCAATGTCAATCTTGGCATTGGAGATAAATAAATTGTAAAAATGTTTAAACATGTTTAAATCTACATAAATTATCGTTAAATCTAAAGTCAAACTTTTACCAAAACCGGGTGCCTCCAGGTGATTTAGCTGTTCTGTATCTGTTCTGGGGACTTGTGCTCAATTCCTGCCATGGGCAGTTCGTGGGAACAACTATCTAGTGAAGGGATCCATTCTCTCACACATTCATTTCGAATGACTGTCTGGGAGAATGAATGGCTGTGAATGAGTGCACTCATTCACAGCCATTCACTCTCCCAGACAGTCATTCCCACTCACCCATTCATTCCAAATGACTGTCTGGGTGAATGGATTACTGTGAATTAAGTCATTCACCGCAATCCATCCTCACAGACGGCCATTCGCACTCATCCATTCACCATACAGCCATTCTCACAAGCATGCACACAGCAGGAATCGAACCCGTGTCTCCAGAACAGATACTTGACAGCTTTATCACCTGCGCCACAGAGGCACCAACCAGATTTGGTGAGAAGTTATACTTGACTTTACAATTCACATGACATCGTTTGTTTTAAAATGTTTTGATTCAAGGGAGAGTGTCTTTGGTGGGAGTTGAACCCCTGTCTCCAGAACAGATCACTAACCGCTCTATCCACTGCGCCACTGAGACACTGTGTGTGTTCCAGTCAGAGTTTATAAGTGACTTTACAATTCACATGACATTGTTAAAAAAAAAAGACTAGCAGGCAAACTCTTTTGGGGAAAACATTTGGTGAAATTTGTGCGAGTGGTGATTTGTATTTTTGTATTTAAAGTTGAGCACAACAAATGACTTGCGTGCCATATTTTCACTAGCTCATGGGGTCCATCGATTGGCACAAATTGCTGTGAGGTGCGTGCGTAACATCTGCTTGGGACATCTAAAAGACCATGACCAGGCCAGCCACGGTGAGGTCACGGTCTAACCAGGTGTTCCAGATGCCGTAGCACTCCACCCCCACCTGGAGACATCCCTGGGAGGTCTTCTTAGAGCGCGGCTTCACCTGGAGGAGGGAGGGAGACAGACAGACAGAGAGAGAGAGAGAGAGAGACAGACAGATGACAGAGACAGATGAGACTGTAGAGCATGATCCTGGACCATCAAAGATTATTCCACCCAAGTTTGAATGAAAATATAACATGAACAACGTTTCAGTTGAAACAATGATTCAACCGGCACTATTTAACTTTTCTACTGCAGCCATTTACTCCATCAAATAACATGTGAACTAGAAAGTTGATCAAGAATAAAGTGGATATAAAGGAAATCTTTTTCAGCCATTTCTTCATTGGGCAGTGACAGCAGCAGACACTCATTTTCTAAGTTTTAATGGGAACTGTGGCAGAGGACTCTGATGAGCTTTATCTTTCAGTGTACTCCAAAATGAATGCATTGCATGGCATAGTACTTGCACATGGAGGTAAGCAAACATGAAGACCGAGGTCTAGCAGAGTCTTACCGTGGTATGGGGAGACCCCTTTGTTGACAACCTGCAGGAAGTCTTTGGCAGCTTTCTGCACAGCGTCCTTGGAAGTCATGATCAGGGACTAGACAAGGAGGACGGGGAAAAGCACAGGTTGGTATTTTAAAAAGGTCGGCTACTGGGCACTTACCCTGCAATTAAAAAGCATGAATCCTAAATCCTAACTAAAGAAGCGCCCGTTAGTTCCAGTAGCTAATGCGTTAGCTTATGGAGCTGCAATGCACAACAGACGAATCAACCAGATCTCAGTACCAAAGTGACGGCGCTTTACTGTGCATGAGGAACAAATCCAGACATCAAGGTCCAAACAACAAGCGTGCTGTTTTATGGCTCTTACCTGCATTAATTGGACTTTGAAACTAGGGCGAGAAGAGAGCTTCTGTCTCAGCACCAGTGACAGCGTGAGCCAATCAGCTGTCACAACAGCGTGAGCCAATCAGCTGTCACCACTCAGAAGAAGAAGTGATGAAATCTTAATCACACTGCCCTCTATCGGATGGAAGTGCAACTGATAAGGAGCAAGAAATAATATAAATATCAACTAGAAAAAGAATTATAATGACAATAGGTATCCACAGATACACTTAATACCTAATAATAATAATAATAAAAAATAATAACGTTTCTTCCATATTTAGGAGACAAAGACGGCACTATGTGCTTTGATTTGTTTAACACATATCTTGAATTGTAGTCAAGCAAAATAATACATCCCCTCATTTGTGAACATTTGAATGCCTTTCTAAAAGAAAATGTGCTCTAGTAATTTCTTTAACTTTGTTTCAGCTTACTGGAGGATAGTCAAGGTAACTGGCATTGTTTCTCAATGTCTGCCTGTCGAATAAGTGTTGCTATGAAAACCTGCCACAGCAACTAATTACTAAATTGACCCATTACCATGGTAACGAAGCCATTAAGTAACTTTATCATTGTAAAAAATGGTTTGCAGAAAACGTCCCTGCTTTATTTAAAAGCTTTAAATAACTTCTAAACGTAAAGCTTTCCCCACGTTGGGTTCTGCGGTAGGAGTCAATAGATTGTCGTTACCTAGTTCCGCCACCAGAGGGCAGAGCTTGCGACGAAGTTGTCTTTAGCTGTTTCCACCACAAGGGAGAAGAAGTGGCGAGGTGCCCCAAAGGATCCTGGGAGGGTTGGGGTTATTTCCGGTTGGACTCATAGCGCCTTCCCTGCTCCGTTTTACCACTGACATTATGTGGAAGATTAATAAACAATGAATGGGGAAATGACCTCGGTGAGTTGGGTGGAGTCGTATATCACTCTGGCTGTTTAAATGTTATATATTTATCCGTTTGGAAGGTGCTACAACCATCCTACATTTGTCAAACCCTGCCCTCATCTGGCCGAAAAGGGTACTACACAAAAGGAGGGCGCAACATAAACTTATTGTGGCTTTTAGGAGTAAGCTAGAAACATCCAGTCTGTTTTGAATTAAAGAGGGCTTAAACAACACCATACATTATAGATCTGGTGGCTCTAGCCCAAATGGAAGTCATTCAAACGACCAGGTCAGAGGTCATCACAGGCCTCGACACAACGCAGCCATAACTAACCCGTACAATGACTTTGCCATAACACAGAGCCGTTGCTTTTATAGGAGTAAAGGCATGACACTATAAAGTTCTACACACAGTCGTTGTAGTCTCATTATAGTACAGTGCATCATGTGCTGTATTATCAGATAATGCCAATATTGGGATAAAGCAACACAAAACAAGTTCTTATTTTAACAACGAAAAACGATCTCATGCAACATATCAACTATGCAACTGACCTAAATGACATTCGTTCTGACTTCTAAAGTCAGGGTTGTGAGAACAAGCTCTAACTTCTTTAATGTTTTGCCATTATAGGTAGTACATTTGATGTAGTACATTTTATCAGACAGTTGGGGTCTGTTACTCTAATGTACGATGGTTCTCCAACCTTCCAAATGTCTAGATACATATTTGAATAGCCAGTCATATTAAATACCCCCCTTATTCCAGTCATTCTGTGCTCCTGTTTATTAATTGATCTTGTGATGACCTCTGACCTACCCATTTAACTCACTTGGTGTTGGGCTAGAGCCACAACATTCATAATGTTACACGTGGTGGAGGCCTCCTTTCCTGTAAGCACAAATTCAGCAACATGCACCAAAGTAACACCTGTGTGTTCAGGGTGATACATGTACACATTATCTGTAATGTATTCATCACTTGTTGTGATTAGTTTGATGAAATATAACCCAGCATAGATACATGTCTACATAAGCTGACTCTAAACTAAACCCTACAACTACACTCGTCTCTAAACTAATCAATAAAAACACTCTTCATTCATGACAGATCGTCCCTTCTGGTCCGTGGGCTCCGATGTGGGAACACACATGCACACACACATAAAGTACATAAATCACTTGCTGGGTTAATATTTCTTCTGGTTAGTTTTACTAACTAACACACAACATAGATCCATGTCTACACAACATAGATGACTCTACAACTCCACTAAAACACACTGATTATTTATGATGTCCTTGATGTCCTTCGTGGGCGAGGGACTCGTCCTCTTACACGGTGAGCGTGGCGGGGGCCGGAGGTGGTGCATCGAGACGTCGTCCGGCTCCTGGGCCCTGGGGTCCGGACGCTCCGGGGGTCACCGGTAGGTCTGCGTGAGCCGGTCTGTGGAACACAACAATATTGTTAACATCTTGAATGGTATGGGAGAAATGTAGAATTCTTCTCAAATAAGTGTGGAGAAAAAACAAAGTATCATGGTACCACTCTTGATACTAAGAGGTGAATGTGTGTGTCTGCTATGTTGTAAAGTGCAAGTGTTATAAAGAGTCACTTATTAATTACAAGATTAAAAGGACATGCAGCAGCTTTAGCAGACTACTAGTCTATCACCTTGTTATTGCATAGCCATCTGAATATTATCATTGGACTTCACTAAGGAATGTATTAATGCACCGGAACCAATGATTGACTGAATGAATACGTAGTCTATTAATAATTAATATCCGTCAGTTGTATTCACCCTAATCTCCACTGATGTCCCAAACGGTTATCAAGTGTTACAAAGAGTCATTTGGTTTTTATTAGATTTTCAGCTTACAAAACAGCACAATGGGATTTGGTAAATGTGTGGGGGTGAGGGATTTCTACTCTCAGCCCTGTAAGTATCCCTTTATGTATCTTTTGAGCAGAGACCCAATCCCTACCCACTATTAAGACATTTGGCTTAAGACGCTTTTACATTTACAAAAGCCTCATTAGTGACACTAAATCACCAATCAGTGTGGGTTGTACCATGTGACCCCATCCTGCCCTGTACGAGGACCACCAGTACCACATTCAGCTCTCTCTCCTCAGTGGTTTTCCCTTTAGAGTCGGGTGTCACTCGCCCCACAAGGACGTCCTTCACCAGGCAGGTCCTCCAGCACGGCTCTGCCATCAGCTTCCCTCTGCCACGCCTTCCTGGTGGTAACAAACAGTGCTAGTTGGGACTCAATGTCCGCTCACAACCGGGGAGGTAAAGGTGAGGGTAGAGGGGAGTTTAAGATTAAGGTAGAGGAGGTTACGGTTAGGGTAGATGGGAGGGGGGAGGGGAGGTTAAGGTAGAGGGGGTAGGGGAGAGAGGGGAGGTTAGTATGAGGGTGGGGGGAGGTTAAGATTATTAAGGTAGAGGTTACGGTTAGAGTAGATGGGAAGGTTAGGGTAGGGGAAGGTTAGGGTAGGGGGAGGTTAAGGTAAGGGTAGATGGGAGGGGGAGGTTAAGGTAGAGGGGTTAGGGGGAGAGGGGAGGTCAAGGTGAGGGTGGGGGAGAGGAGAGGTTAAGATTAAGGTAGAGGAGGTTACGGTTAGTGTAGATGGGAGGGGGGAGGTTAGAGTAAGGGGAGGGGGAGGTTAAGGCAGAGAGAAGGGGGGGTTAAGGTAGAGGGGTGGGGGGGTTAAGGTAGAGGGGAGGGGGAGGTTAAGGTAAGGGTAGAGGTTAAGTTTAGGGTAGAGGTTAAGGTTAGAGAATATTGTATAATGCTAATATATACGTGTATTAGTCAACTCATTATGGACATTTAACTTACCTCACAACATGCTGAAAAAGCAACACAACAAGGTAGGAGAAGTTTCTATTAGAAAACTCCATTAGTATACATTTGAACATTTTTGCACACATTGAAACATTTTGGGGAAGCCTTGTCCATTGTCCAGTCCAATTTTGAAACCAATTAGAGCGGTATATTGTGAAAGCAGCCCATGTATTCAACCATCTCACCCTAACTCTTTCCCTAACACTGAACCCTAACTCCTTGAAGGACAAGGAGCCTCCCACTGTGGGAAGGAAACCTTGATGGAACACAACATATGGTGACAAAGTCAAGTTGTGTGAGTGTGTAGGCCATGAATCCAGTCCAGCGATGACCTCAGCTCTGATGAAGCGCTGTTTGTTGGTCACTGAAATGTTGCAAATTGTTCACTTTAAGACTGGATTTGTCTAAGCAGTGTCAGGTAATCAATAATGAACACAATATCCATGTTATCTTAGCAGTGGACTACTGACCTGCAGGACTTGTTCAGAGATACAGGTGTGATACAGCTCTGGTGTGTCTGCCCCAGACTCAACACAGTATTTCAACCGCGCCTTACAAAGATGGATGACACATTTTTCTCATTATTCAAAACCATCCAACATTCAGTTATTCAGCAGACACTCGTATCCAAAGAGACCTAGTGAATTCAGATGCATTACATGTAGTCTGAGAACTTGGGGTGGAACCCAGTACCATGTGATAGAGAGCCCAACACCCCATCCTGCCCTGTACGAGGACCACCAGTACCACATTCAGCTCTCTCTCCTCAGTGGTTTTCCCTTTAGAGTCGGGTGTCACTCGCCCCACAAGGACGTCCTTCACCAGGCAGGTCCTCCAGCACGGCTCTGCCATCAGCTTCCCTCTGCCACGCCTTCCTGGTGGTAACAAACAGTGCTAGTTGGGACTCAATGTCCGCTCACAACCGGGGAGGTAAAGGTGAGGGTAGAGGGGAGTTTAAGATTAAGGTAGAGGAGGTTACGGTTAGGGTGGATGGGAGGGGGGAGGGGAGGTTAAGGTAGAGGGGGGAAGAGGGGAGGTTAGGATTAAGGTGGTTACAGTTAGGGTAGATGGGAGGGGGAGGTTAGGGTAGGGGGAGGTTAAGGTAGAGGGGGTAGGGGGGAAAGGGGAAGTTAAGCTGAGGGTAGGAGGAAGAGGGGAGGTGAGGGTAGTGGGGAGGTTAAGATTAAGGTAGAGGTGGTTATGGTTAGGGTAGATGGGAGGGGGAGGTTAAGGTAGAGGGGGGTAGGGGGAGAGGGGAGGTTAGGGTAGGGGGAGGTTAAGGTAGGGGGGAGAGGGGAAGTTAAGCTGAGGGTGGGGGAGAGGAGAGGTTAGGATTAAGGTAGAGGTGGTTACAGTTAGGGTAGATGGGAGGGGGGAGGTTAGGGTAGGGGGAGGTTAAGGTAGAGGGGGGTAGAGGGAGAGGGGAGGTTAAGGTGAGGGTGGGGGGAGAGGGGAGGTTAAGGTTAAGGAAGAGAAGGTTACGGTTTGGGTAGATGGGAGGGGGGAGGTTAGCGTAGGGGGAGGGGGAGGTTAAGGCAGATAGAAGGGGGGTTAAGGGGTGGGGGGTTAAGGTAGAGGGGAGGGGGGAGGTTAAGGTAAGGGTAGATGGAGGGTGAGGTTAGGGTAGGGGGAGGTTAAGGTAGAGAGAAGGGGGAGTTAAGGTAGAGAAAAGGGGAGGGTTAAGGTAGAGGGGTGGGGGGGTTAAGGTAGAGGGGAGGGGGAGGGGGAGGTTAAGGTAAGGGTAGAGGTTAAGTTTAGGGTAGAGGGAGGACCAACAGCTGGCTTTACCTTCCAAAGTCCTCAGCAGTCACATGGCAGTCCTCCACGCTGATCCTGGTGGGTCATCTGGGTCATCTAGTCACAACTCAATCAGGATATGAACAAAAGCCGTCTCCAACCTCATCTATCATTTATTAAATTAAAAAATACAACTTTTAGAGCTTAGTGAGAAAGTAGAGCAGACCCTACAGCAGTCACATTTAGAACAAAACTGAGTAAATAAATAATAAAATAAATACTGTTATCTCATAGCGCCATTAACCCAGGGAATGCTTTCTCAAAATCATTTGGATTAGAAGGGATGGCTGCAGTGACAGCTTTAGGACTAGTTGAGTAACTGTTGTGGAAATATTAAATCCTAACTATAATATACAATTATATACTAATTATATAAACCTTCTTAATATAACTACTAGTCAACTGAAAATGAATTTGTACACATTCTCCTTGGACCTAGAGATACCTCCCTTCCTTTCTCTAATTGAAAGGTGTTAAGCTAGTTTACATTTGCATTACCACTGTAGCCATGAAGTCTGATACTGAGGCCATGCCAATCTACTTCTTTGTTGTGTAGATTCCTTTAACTGTCCTGCAGCCTTGTGGACATGTCCACTTCACCTATAGTGTCTCTCCCACCATGACTGACTTCAGCCATGGCCAGTCCTAAAGTCTCCACCATGGTCACTCCCCCTCACCTTTGTACTTCCTGCCCACCATGTGATATAAGAATCATGTGCACCCATTGTCTCATTGAATGGATGCTTGGTAGCTTTGCTGCCTGCATCTTCCCATGATCATGCTCCAAAATTCAATCAAATAGTTTGCTGTCAAGAAGTGTCTATAAAGAAGTTTTTCTTCATCAGTGGCTAGTTTAGTAGTAGCAGCAGTACTCTATTCCATTGAGGTGGAAGTGATAATCACTTTAGAGACGGGTATCCTTACCCCCACGAGGGAAGTCCTTCACCAGGCAGGTCCTCCAGCCATCAGCTCCCCTCCGCCACCGAGTCCTGGTCTGGCAACAAACAGCAGTGGTTTAGTCTCAACGTCTGGTAACTACAGCATTATCTGGTCTGGTAACCAACAGTGGTAGTTTGTCTGGTAACTAGAGCATTATCTGGTCTGGTAACCAACAGTGGTATTTTGTCTGGTAACTACAGCATTATCTGGTCTGGTAACCAACAGTGGTAGTTTGTCTGGTAACTACAGCATTATCTGGTCTGGTAACCAACAGTGGTAGTTTGTCTGGTAACTACAGCATTATCTGGTCTGGTAACCAACAGTGGTAGTTTGTCTGGTAACTACAGCATTATCTGGTCTGGTAACCAACAGTGGTAGTTTGTCTGGTAACTACAGCATTATTTAGTCTGGTAACCAACAGTGGTAGTTTGTCTCGTAACTACAGCATTATTTAGTCTGGTAAACAACAGTGGTAGTTTGTCTGGTAACAAATAGCGGTAGTTTGTCTGGTAACAAACACAGCAGTAGTTTGTCTGGTAACACAAGCAGTGGTTTGAATGGTGTGGTAACGTTGGTCGTTTACAGTCATGTCTGAATGGAAGCAATGCAGTTTATGCAAACTTCCCAGTAATACTTCCTCCAGATGCACAGCTCCAGCATCAGCTCTCCTCAGCCAAGGATTCCTGGTCCGCTAACAAACACAGTGGTAGTAGTTGAGCTATTTATTCTTTGGACGTTTAAATCATTCTGAACCAAAGTGCTGGCTTGAGTGTAAAAGAGGAATGGAAGATTCATTTGATATTTTAAACTTGCACTAAGAAACATGCACACTCTTGTTATTCAGGAAAACAGTCAAACATTGTGTGAATTCAACAGGTTGTCAAATGACGTAGAAAAAAGGTTGAGGTTGGTATTAACCTTCCAAAGACTTAAGCAGTCACATCGTAGGCCTCGTGTTGTTCCTGGTCATCAGCTTCATCTATTCACAATCCACTTTAAATCAGTATACAAATAAAAACCGTCTCCCACCTCAGCCCACAGACTCACTATCATTTGTTCAAATAAACCATACAACTTGTAGAACTTGTGCAGCAGTAGCACAGACTCTGTAGCCTTCACATTTAGGGGTTAGAGAGTCTAAATAAAACGTATTAACCCAGGGACTGTTTTCTCTAAATCAGCCACCATAAGTAACAGATTTAAGAACAAAAACACTTCAGTAGCAGTGAGTGTGATAATCACTTTAGAGCTGGGCTTCATTCGCCCCGACCGGGACGTCCTTCGTCAGGCAGGACCTCCAGCACGGCTCCACCATCAGCTCCCCTCCGCCACGGCGTCCCGGTCTGCTATCAAACAGCGCTAGTTGGGTCTAACATCTGCTAACAAACCTGGGGATGGAAACATTTGCAAAGGGGTAGCGAATATCCAACTTCCTTAAGTTTCCAAGTTGACTTATTGAGAAATGTATAAGTGTGAAATTAACTGAGAAATGTGTAACTATGGTAGTAGTAGTAGCAGCAATAGGAGCAAAAATAGCTCACGTGACTTAGAGGAGCCAAAATATCACAGCTTAGGAAGAATTCACAGTGAAAATTCACAAACTAAAAACTAATAAATCTCCCTCTACAATCGTTTACAAAAACTAAAAAGAACCTCCGGGCATTTAGCGTTTCAGAACAGCTTGGTGATGGTTACCCTCTGGTCCTCAGCCTCCGGTCCACCCTGGTGCCCCATGCCTGGTCCAGGGGATCTGGTTACCCTCCGGTCCACCCTGGTGCCCCATGCCTGGTCCTCAGCCTCCGGTCCACCCTGGTGCCCATGCCTGGTCCAGGGGATCTGGTTACCCTCTGGTCCACCCTGGTGCCCCATGCCTGGTCCAGGGGATCTGGTTACCCTCTGGTCCTCACCCTCCGGACCACCCTGGTGCCCATGCCTGGTCCAGGGGATCTGGTTACCCTCTGGTCCACCCTGGTGCCCCATGCCTGGTCCAGGGGATCTGGTTACCCTCTGGTCCACCCTGGTGCCCCATGCCTGGTCCAGGGGATCTGGTTACCCTCTGGTCCACCCTGGTGCCCCATGCCTGGTCCAGGGGATCTGGTTACCCTCTGGTCCACCCTGGTGCCCCATGCCTGGTCCAGGGGATCTGGTTACCCTCTGGTCCACCCTGGTCCAGGGGATCCTGTAAAGTCAGACAGCATCTTTGTAAACACGTTTACACAGAGGTCTTGTTTTGTACAATATGTACATGTAATTAAATCTCGGAAGACGACGTGCTATAACATATTAGCTGTGCTATAACTTATTAGCTTTATTTATTAACTAGAGACATACAGGTTGGCCGTCTTCAGGAAGGCAAACTTCCACACACCGAGTCAAGGTACTGAACCAATCACAATCAAGCATATTCACATCCAATAGAAATCATTGTAACTCCATAATCATTAACAGTGATGTCAACACACGGTAACAAATATATTCTATGAATATCACAACAGCAAGTTCAATTACACTATGGAATGCCACTAACACTAGTGAGCCTGGTTCAACGCTTCCTCGACCACATCTACCTCCCGACCACTCTGCATAGATCACTTTGAGAAGGTCATATAACGTTACAGAAAAGAATGGGTAAATACGGTAGGTATCAATGTGAAACCGTCCATATCAAACGCTCACCTGCGTGGTTGGATTGACATCTTGTGCGTCATACAGGTTCAGGATAGCAAGGACTGGAGCTGCCCCCACTGTTAACACAAAACAATCATCCATTTAATACAAGACATCACACGCTGGAATCACATGGGAACAACAATTACCAAACACAGGAAGTGATGCAGCAATTTATAAATCCTTTCCTATAAAAACCTGTCCTGCCTCATTTTCCAAGTCAATGAGTGTACGCAAAAGATGTAGTATGTCTGAATGTGTCACTACTCTTCAATGAGCTTTACATCATGGCCTCACCAAGAATAAACTGAAAACCAATACAATAGTCAGGGTGCTTAAGAGGAACAACTGTTCTTAGTTTGCTTATGTTATGTGGGATTTAATCTACAGCCGCAGTTTTATGGTAGCATTTGCACAACAATTAAACTTATTTGACTCTTCTGAACAGCTATTCCATTAGTTTTTACACAAATAAGCACGTTTACATTGAACCCTTCCTTTTATTTCTGAAGTCTAGTAGAGACAACACAGAGAAGACAGAATTTATTCAGCCCAAGCACTGAAACTGAAAGTGCATTGACCTCACCGTTATGGAGTCCTTTTTAGCCCAGTGGGGAGACGGCAGCGAGGGATGGAGCTGGGTGTGGAGGCAGACACCTTGTGACACAAACTACAGTTACAATTTCAGCTCTGTAGGGTTAGGGTGAGGGTTTAACTGGGCCAATCACAGCCCAGATATTTAAAACACTAGCAGTATCAATAGTAATATAATAGTAAAATGATACTTAGCCATATTCAGCTGCTGGCTTGTTGTAGATCAAAGGAGCCGCACTATGGAAATAACAAATTGTAATTAAAATGTTGCAGCCTTAAACGATCTCTGCATCATATACGCGACTCGAAAATGTTTACGCAAGAACACAGTGTCAGTTGTAGAGAGCAATTATCAAAGTAGTTTTGCGGGATTTTAATAAAAATGTTATGTTTCATTATGAGTGCACTACCTAAAGCACAATAAAGTGATCAAATATTGCAGATGGTTACTGATAGAAATAGGGAACCGCCAGATGACCTAATTAGGTACGCTTGTTAGTGATGAGGTTACGCAAATGTCAATCCTAATCATACTGCCAGATGCCCTCCCAGGTGAATCAACATCCACAACTCATACACAGTACTGCAGCATTAGAGGTTCACAAACTGCATATTTCTAACTACTAACCTTGGCAGAAAGCCCAAAACAGTCATACTGGAATCCTAACGTTCCAGTACAAACCAGCAATACATAACCAGCACCTCACCTTCAGCTGAACGACGATGAAGATCTTGTGGTCCTTTGATCATCTTCGCATTTCAAAATACAGCCAACAGACTTACCTTGAGGCGATCTAGTAGTTTGATGCTGTTGGTATATGTACAAATAATTTTGACTAAACAGTTCCCCCATCTAACTAATTAACTACTACCAATAAACAAGGTTCACCAGCGTACAAAAAAACAAACTGATCTGATGCTTTTTGTCCACTTCCTTGCTACTCTCAAAAACATTGCATTCAAATTGCATGAGTGTTGCCTTATTGATCTGGGTGTGGTCTGAGTGGCCCGAGATGCATGCTAGGACACTGTGCTATCTTAAGTCTACAGTTCTGTAGATGTTCCCCCTCAGAAATAACCAAGTGTTCATAAGGCTGTCGTCACATCAGTTACATGAACAGGAACATCCGTCAGGACCGTGACAGGGACTGCCCAAGGAGAAATGCCAAGGGTAGGATGTGAGGGCTCGAACACTTAGCGACTAGAATACAACCTAACTCTTACAGTAGAGAACCATTGAGCACATTTCAATGTTCCTCTTCATAGATCTTGAAGCCCCAGTTAGGGTTTCTTTACGTCCACATCTGAAGAACAACACACCTGCAGCTTGAAGAGGACCCTAGTTGGGATGTTTCCAAGATGGTTTCTGATTCAAGGGGACCCATCTCCCAGGTCCAGCTAGCCTCGTCCAATACATTACAATTCAGCCAGCAAAAAGACTTGCGTCTCAGCACAGGAGTACAGAAGATCCACAGGTCATGGCAGCCATCGATCATGTCGGGGGTAGGAAGGGCAGCCACGTCGCAGACTGTCAAGCTTGAATAACCATTTACAAAAATGTTCTGGTACATTTTCATCTTCTCAGTTGGTTTCCTGTCCATTCTGTCCATTCAGAATGCCATTAGTCCATCATCCATTGTTCCTAGTATCCATTGTTTGCATAATTCAGTCACACTGCAATCCAATCTGCATGACACTCAAGTCATCCTATCCAGTGTGTAGGAGGTGGAATAGAAAGCCAGATGCTGGATCGCTCCAGGCTCTTGATGTATACTGGATTGCAAAGGCAAATCGTTGATTTGGGCCACAGACTTAAGTCATCCAGAAACGTCGTCCCAAAAGATACTCAAGGATGTTTTAAATGGAGTAGCGTCGTACTGTAGCTGAAAATTCTAAAGATAAAAATGTAGCGATAAAATACACCACCACATTAAACCAACCTGTTAAAATCTTCAGGGGTCAGCCCACATCCCATGTCAAGACGCTCACACATAGTATGCTATGTCAGGTCGATCCCTGGCCATCCTTACATGTAATATCACATGAAGTACCCCATGCCAGGTCAAACACTGGCCACGCTCACATGAAGTACCTATGCCAGGTTGAAAAGCTGGCCACGCTCACATGAAGTACCTATGCCAGGTCAAACACTGGCCACACTCACATGAATTAACCAAATCCTTAAACCCTATTCCCCCACCCCATCCTACCCACATCCCCTTAACCCTCATTCCCCCTACCCCATCCTACCCACATCCCTTAATCCCCCCATTCCCCCCCACCCCATCCTACCCACATCCCCCTTAATCCCTCATTCCCCCCCCACACCCATCCTACCCACATCCCTTAATCCCTCATTCCCCCCACCCCATCCTACCCACATCCCTTAATCCCTCATTCCCCCCCACCCATCCTACCCCACATCCCTTACTCCCTCATTCCCCCACCCCCAACCTACACCCCAATCCCCTAACCCCCCATTCCCCCCTACCCCCCTAAACAACACATCACTTAATCCT
>JACYXH010000852.1:0-22500 GCA_026745465.1 Lota lota
CGTGCTCCTCCCTTTCATCCTCCCCTCCTCTCCGTGTGCCTCCTCCTCCTCCTCCTCTCCTCTCTGTGCTCCTCCCTCTCCTCCTCCTCCTCCTCTCCGTGCTCCTCCCTCTCCTCCTCCCCCTCTCCTCCCCCTCTTCTCTCCGTGCTCCTCCCTCCCCTCCTCCCCCCAGGAGGAGGAGGAATGACAGCATATTAATCTCACTGAATAGCCAGGAAGTGACATCACGTAGTGTACAGATTAGTCATCAGAGGAGAAGGAGGAAGGAGTGGAGGAGGAGAGGACCTTACCTCGGTCCAGGGATCTCTCCAGGGTCCTGGTCTTGCGGACCAGGCTGAGCTGCACCTCCTGCCCCGCCTTCTTCATCACCTCTAGCACCTCCTGGTTGGTGAAGCCCTGCAGACTCACCCCGTCCAGCTGGAGCACACACGCACACGCACACACACACACACACACGTTACTGACAGTACTTTTAGACATCCATCCATCTATATATATATCCATCCATCCATCCATCCATCCATCCATCTATACATCCATCCATATAGATCCATCTATCTATACATCTATCTATACATCCATCCATCTATCTATACATCCATCCATCTATCTATACATCCATCCATCCATCTATACATCCATCCATCCATCTATCCATATAGATCCATCTATCTATACATCCATCCATCTATACATCTATACATTCATCCATCTATATATACATCCATCCATCTATCTATACATCCATCCATCTATCTATATATACATCCATCCATCCATCTATACATCCATATAGATCCATCTATTCTATACATCCATCCATCCATCTATCTATACATCCATCCATCCATCCATCTATCCATCCATCTATCTCTATATATAAAACAAAGAAAGAAAGAGACCTTTTTACTACTACTGTGCCTATTCAACATTTGTATTTGTATATGGTATATATGTATATGGTATATACTGTATGTATATGGTATAAACTATGTATATAGTATATACTGTATGTATATGGTATATATGTATATGGTATATACTGTATGTATATGGTATAAACTATGTATATAGTATATACTGTATGTATATGGTATATATGTATATGGTATATACTGTATGTATATGGTATATACTATATGTATATGGTATATATGTATATACTGTATGTATATGGTATATACTGTATGTATATGGTATATATGTATATGGTATATACTGTATGTATATGGTATATACTGTATGTATATGGTATATACTGTATGTATATGGTATATATGTATATACTGTATGTATATGGTATATACTGTATGTATATGGTATATATGGTATATACTGTATGTATATGGTATATATGGTATATACTGTATGTACATGGTATATACTGTATGTACATGGTATATACTGTATGTATATGGTATATATGGTATATACTGTATGTACATGGTATATACTGTATGTACATGGTATATTTATATTAGGGGTGGAACAGTAAGGTTTTGGCACCGTTGTGCCAAATCAGCTCTATATATATATATAGAGCTGATTTAGGAGGAGTATATTACCTATAAGCAGCCTGTTATTATCAGGAGGTAGAGCTGATTTAGGAGGAGTATATTACCTATAAGCAGCCTGTTATTATCAGGAGGTAGAGCTGATTTAGGAGGAGTATATTACCTATAAGCAGCCTGTTATTATCAGGAGGTAGAGCTGATTTAGGAGTATATTACCTATAAGCAGCCTGTTATTATCAGGAGGTAGAGCTGATATAGGAGGAGTATATTACCTTAGCAGCCTGTTATTATCAGGAGATAGAGCTGATATAGAAGGAGTATATTACCTATAAGCAGCCTGTTATTATCAGGAGGTAGAGCTGATTTAGGAGGAGTATATTACCTATAAGCAGCCTGTTATTATCAGGAGGTAGAGCTGATATAGGAGGAGTATATTACCTTAGCAGCCTGTTATTATCAGGAGGTAGAGCTGATATAGGAGGAGTATATTACCTTAGCAGCCTGTTATTATCAGGAGGTAGAGCTGATATAGGAGGAGTATATTACCTTAGCAGCCTGTTATTATCAGGAGGTAGAGCTGATATAGGAGGAGTATATTACCTATAAGCAGCCTGTTATTATCAGGAGGTAGAGCTGATATAGGAGGAGTATATTACCTTAGCAGCCTGTTATTATCAGGAGGTAGAGCTGATATAGGAGGAGTATATTACCTTAGCAGCCTGTTATTATCAGGAGGTAGAGCTGATATAGGAGGAGTATATTACCTATAAGCAGCCTGTTATTATCAGGAGGTAGAGCTGATATAGGAGGAGTATATTACCTTAGCAGCCTGTTATTATCAGGAGGTAGAGCTGATTTAGGAGGAGTATATTACCTATAAGCAGCCTGTTATTATCAGGAGGTAGAGCTGATATAGGAGGAGTATATTACCTATAAGCAGCCTGTTATTATCAGGAGGTAGAGCTGATTTAGGAGGAGTATATTACCTATAAGCAGCCTGTTATTATCAGGAGGTAGAGCTGATATAGGAGTATATTACCTTAGCAGCCTGTTATTATCAGGAGGTAGAGCTGATATAGAAGGAGTATATTACCTATAAGCAGCCTGTTATTATCAGGAGGTAGAGCTGATATAGGAGTATATTACCTTAGCAGCCTGTTATTATCAGGAGGTAGAGCTGATATAGGAGGAGGAACGTTAAAAGTTGGTTTGTGAGGAAAGAAATGTCGAAGCTGGCGGTAGATAAATAATAAATAATAAATAAAGAGACCACCTATGCGATAAAAACATTTAAAGTGAGTGAATCTTTTCAAATGAATGCACACAGATGGATGGTACGTGACCAAGGACCAGTACTGTGACGGAGCAGCGAATCAAGGGGTGAGTATACATGTTATTCCTGAGCCGGGACAGTGGCCACCTGACTGAGAGGGTTCTCTGGGTCCTGGAATAACACTTCTGCACTCTCACTACACAATACGTACATGACACCCTGACCAGCAAACCGTTCCTTCGCTAATATGCATGTACACATTATGTGTGTGTGTGTGTGTGCGTGCGTGTGTGTGTGCGCGTACCGCTATGAGCCGGTCATGGACTCTGATGTTCCCGCTCTGGTCGGCTGCGCTGCCAGGAACAACATGCTTCACAAACACCCCAACCGCATCTGGTAGACACACACACACAGAGAGAGAGAGAGAGAGAGAGAGAGAGAGAGAGAGAGAGAGAGAGAGAGAGAGAGAGAGAGAGAGAGAGAGAGAGAGAGAGAGAGAGAGAGAGAGAGAGAGAGAGAGAGAGAGAGAGAGAGAGAGAGAGAGAGAGAGAGAGAGAGAGAGACAGAGAGACAGAGAGAGAGACATTTTGTTCATGTCTGTGTTAATCACTGTGACCTTTGACCTCTAAGTTGTTCTACTAAACACAGGATTAAATACATATTTTTACTCAGCTCAGTCTAAAAACATACTGTGTGTGTGTGTGTGTGTGTGTGTGTGTGTGTGTGTGTGTGTGTGTGTGTGTGTGTGTGTGTGTGTGTGTACCCTGGCTGCTGAGGGCGTTGTACCCGATGATGGAGATCCCCAGACTCTGGCCTTCCTTCCTGCTCAGACACACGTCATGCACCTCATAGCCCTCTAGGTTAGGCTACACACACACACACACACACACACACACACACACACACACACACACACACACACACACACACACACACACACACACACACACACACACATTATATACACACACACACACACACACACACACATTATATACACACACACACACACACACACACACACACACATTATATACACACACACACACACACACACACACACACACATTATATACACACACACACACACACACATTATATACACACACACACACACACACACACACACACACACACACACACATTATATACACACACACACACACACACACACATTATATACACACACACACACACATTACATACACACACACACACACACACACACACACACACACACACACACACAATTTTGTGTTGTGTCTAAACATGTGACTAATGTCTAATCACATGTGTGTGTAAACATGTGATCATGTGTAGTAACATGTGTGTGTGATCATGTGTAGTAACATGTGTGTGTGATCATGTGTAGTAACATGTGTGTGTGATCATGTGTAGTAACATGTGTGTGTGATCATGTGTAGTAACATGTGTGTGTGATCATGTGTAGTAACATGTGTGTGTAAACATGTGTAGTAACATGTGTGTGTGATCATGTGTAGTAACATGTGTGTGTGATCATGTGTAGTAACATGTGTGTGTGATCATGTGTAGTAACATGTGTGTGTGATCATGTGTAGTAACATGTGTGTGTGATCATGTGTAGTAACATGTGTGTGTGATCATGTGTAGTAACATGTGTGTGTGATCATGTGTAGTAACATGTGTGTGATCATGTGTAGTAACATGTGTGTGTGATCATGTGTAGTAACATGTGTGTGTGATCATGTGTAGTAACATGTGTGTGTGATCATGTGTAGTAACATGTGTGTGTGATCATGTGTAGTAACATGTGTGTGTGATCATGTGTAGTAACATGTGTGTGTGATCATGTGTAGTAACATGTGTGTGTGATCATGTGTAGTAACAGGCTCACCGTTTTGCTGACTCTGCGCTGGGGCAGGTAGGGGGGGTAGGCCGGAGGGGCGGAGACGGGGGCGGAGCTAGGCGGAGGAGGGGCCAGGGTGGGGGCGTGGCTCGGGGAGAGGAGGTCTCGAGCGATCAGCATGTTGACCGTGGTGCCACAGCCCTGCAGCACCCGCACCACCTGGTCACTGGTCAGGCCCGCCGTGGGCGTCGGCCCGATGCGGAGGATGTGGTCCCCCGTACGGAGACGCCCGTCCTGATGGGAGAGACACTGTCCCTCACACAGCCGGCCTGGCTCCTCTACTCTACTGGAGAGACACTGTCCCTGGCTCCTCTATACTCTACTGGAGAGACACTGTCCCTGGCTCCTCTATACTCTACTGGAGAGACACTGTCCCTGGCTCCTCTATACTCTACTGGAGAGACACTGTCCCTGGCTCCTCTATACTCTACTGGAGAGACACTGTCCCTGGGTCCTCTACTCTACTGGAGAGACACTGTCCCTGGGTCCTCTATACTCTACTGGAGAGACACTGTCCCTGGGTCCTCTATACTCTACTGGAGAGACACTGTCCCTGGGTCCTCTACTCTACTGGAGAGACACTGTCCCTGGGTCCTCTATACTCTACTGGAGAGACACTGTCCCTGGCTCCTCTATACTCTACTGGAGAGACACTGTCCCTCACACAGCCGGCCTATACTGGCCTGTACTCTAGAAGTAGGGGGTGTGTCCTACATTGTACTCTAGAAGTAGGGGGTGTGTCCTACCTTATACTCTAGAAGTAGGGGGTGTGTCCTACCTTATACTCTAGAAGTAGGGGGTGTGTCCTACCTTGTACTCTAGAAGTAGGGGGTGAGTCCTACCTTGTACTCTAGAAGTAGGGGGTGTGTCCTACCTTGTACTCTAGAAGTAGGGGGTGAGTCCTACCTTGTACTCTAGAAGTAGGGGGTGTGTCCTACCTTGTACTCTAGAAGTAGGGGGTGTGTCCTACCTTGTACTCTAGAAGTAGGGGGTGTGTCCTACCTTGTACTCTAGAAGTAGGGGGTGTGTCCTACCTTGTACTCTAGAAGTAGGGGGTGTGTCCCACCTTGTACTCTAGAAGTAGGGGGTGTGTCCTACCTTATACTCTAAAAGTAGGGGGTGTGTCCTACCTTGTACTCTAGAAGTAGGGGGTGTGTCCTACCTTGTCTGCAACGCTGTTGGGTACAAGCGTCCTCACCACCACTCCACTGGTCCGCCCGCCAACGATCCCGAAGCCCAGACCAGAACCATCGTTCACCAGCTCCACCTCCTCCACATGCCCCCACTGGTCCTGCACACACACACACACACACACACACACACACACACACACACACACACACACACACACACACACACACACACACACACACACACACACACACACACACACACACACACACACACACACACACACGAGAGGACATGAGGAGCAGAACAACAGGAGGAGGAGATGGAGAAGAGGATGAGGAGCAGAACAGGAGGAGGAGGAGAAGAGGATGAGGAGCAGAACAGGAGGAGGAGGAGAAGAGGATGAGGAGCAGAACAGGAGGAGGAGGAGAAGAGGATGAGGAGCAGAACAGGAGGAGGAGGAGAAGAGGATGTGGAGCAGAACAGGAGGAGGAGGAGAAGAGGATGAGGAGCAGAACAGGAGGAGGAGGAGAAGAGGATGAGGAGCAGAACAGGAGGAGGAGGAGGAGAAGAGGATGTGGAACAGGAGGAGGAGGAGGAGAAGAGGATGAGGAGCAGAACAGGAGGAGGAGGAGGAGAAGAGGATGAGGAGCAGAACAGGAGGAGGAGAAGAGGATGAGGAGCAGAGCAGGAGGATGAGGAGGAGAAGAGGATGAGGAGCAGAGCAGGAGGATGAGGAGGAGAAGAGGATGAGGAGCAGAACAGGAGAATGAGGGGGAGAGGATGAGGAGGAGCACAATAGCAGGAGGAGGAGGGGGAGGTCTGTTCTGGTATGTTCTCTGTTTTAGGAGATCAGATGAGGAGCTCGTTTACTTCTGCATACGACTCCAGTCACTGGAGGGGAGGAGCCTAGAGACCGGGGTAGGTGGAGGGGAGGAGCCTAGAGACCGGGGCAGGTGGAGGGGAGGAGCCTAGAGACTGGGGCAGGTGGAGGGGAGGAGCCTAGAGACCGGGGCAGGTGGAGGGGAGGAGCCTAGAGACCGGGGCAGGTGGAGGGGAGGAGCCTAGAGACCGGGGCAGGCTGGAGAGGAGGAGCCTAGAGACCGGGGCAGGTGGAGGGGAGGAGCCTAGAGACCGGGGCAGGTGGAGGGGAGGAGCCTAGAGACCGGGGCAGGCTGGAGAGGAGGAGCCTAGAGACCGGGGCAGTTGGAGGGGAGGACCCTAGAGACCGGGGCAGGCTGGAGGGGAGGAGCCTAGAGACCGGGGCAGGCTGGAGGGGAGGAGCCTAGAGACTGGGGCAGGCTGGAGGGGAGGAGCCTAGAGACCGGGCAGGCTGATTGACAGGCTGCTGGTCATAGGCCCATGCCCTGAGGGGGCTAAGGGTGTCCTCTGGTCAGGCGGGTGGTCCTGTGCCCCATGGGGGTGACACACGGATGTGTTGGTGCGTTTCCACGGCAGCGGGCGTCTGGCCTATGCATCGTCCGGACAACGATACATCACCAGCCGAAGACCAAATATTCTCTCTCTCTCTCTCTCTAATACATATTGTCAGGATGCGCCGCCAGCAGAGCCACTAACCTGATTTCCTATTGGCTGTAAGGGCATCAAAACAACAGACAATGTCAGCGCCCCCGCCACACACACTCCACTAATCAGATGGGGGGGCGGGCCTGAGAGTCACCTCCACAGATGATTGACATCTCAGTCTCCGACGACTCCAGACCCAAGGCACCATATAAAGGTGATTGGGTGAGAGTGAGTGGGTGAGTGAGTGAGTGGTGAGTGAGTGTGTGGTGAGTGGGTGAGTGAGTGAGTGGTGAGTGAGTGAGTGAGTGGGTGAGTGGTGAGTGAGTGTGTGGTGAGTGGGTGAGTGAGTGAGTGGTGAGTGAGCACAGAACAAACATCTCTAAGAAGCAGCTCATTTTACCATCCCACAGGAAGGAGCGTGAGGTCACTTTCCCTGCTGTACTAGTGAGGTTCTAGTGGGTTCTGCTGTACTAGTGAGGTTCTAGTGGGTTCTGCTGTACTAGTGAGGTTCTAGTGGGTTCTGCTGTACTAGTGAGGTTCTAGTGGGTTCTGCTGTACTAGTGAGGTTCTAGTGGGTTCTGCTGTACTAGTGAGGTTATAGTGGGTTCTGCTGTATTAGTGAGGTTCTAGTGGGTTCTGCTGTACTAGTGAGGTTCTAGTGGGTTCTGCTGTACTAGTGAGGTTCTAGTGGGTTCTGCTGTCGTAGTGAGGTTCTAGTGGGTTCTGCTGTCGTAGTGAGGTTCTAGTGGGTTCTGCTGTCGTAGTGAGGTTCTAGTGGGTTTGGCTGTCGTAGTGAGGTTCTAGTGGGTTCTGCTGTACTAGTGAGGTTCTAGTGGGTTCTGCTGTACTAGTGAGGTTCTAGTGGGTTCCGCTGTAGTAGTGAGGTTCTAGTGGGTTCTGCTGTCGTAGTGAGGTTCTAGTGGGTTCTGCTGTACTAGTGAGGTTCTAGTGGGTTCTGCTGTCGTAGTGAGGTTCTAGTGGGTTCTGCTGTACTAGTGAGGTTCTAGTAGGTTCTGCTGTACTAGTGAGGTTCTAGTGGGTTCTGCTGTCATAGTGAGGTTCTAGTGGGTTCTGCTGTACTAGTGAGGTTCTAGTGGGTTCTGCTGTCATAGTGAGGTTCTACAGGGGAAACGGCTGAGCAGTCTTACTGTGGGCGTGGCCTGTGGTGGTGATGCGTGAGGTGGGCGGTCCCTGGCCACCAGGAGCTCCACGGTGGGGGCGGGCTGCTGCAGCAGTGTGAGGGCCCGCTGCTGGTCCACTGCCGGGTCCAGGGGGCTGCCGTTGATCACCAGGATCCGGTCCATCTCTTTCAGACGCCCGTCCCTACAGCAACACATGATGTTAGAACTACACCACAGGATCCGGTCCATGTCTTACAGACGCCCGTCCCTACAGCACACATGATGTTAGAACTACACCACAGGATCCGGTCCATGTCTTACAGACGCCCGTCCCTACAGCACACATGATGTTAGAACTACACCACAGGATCCGGTCCATGTCTTACAGACGCCCGTCCCTACAGCAACACATGATGTTAGAACTACACCACAGGATCCGGTCCATGTCTTACAGACGCCCGTCCCTACAGCACACATGATGTTAGAACTACACCACAGGATCCGGTCCATGTCTTACAGACGCCCGTCCCTACAGCACACATGATGTTAGAACTACACCACAGGATCCGGTCCATGTCTTACAGACGCCCGTCCCTACAGCACACATGATGTTAGAACTACACCACAGGATCCGGTCCATGTCTTACAGACGCCCGTCCCTACAGCACACATGATGTTAGAACTACACCACAGGATCCGGTCCATGTCTTACAGACGCCCGTCCCTACAGCACACATGATGTTAGAACTACACCACAGGATCCGGTCCATGTCTTACAGACGCCCGTCCCTACAGCACACATGATGTTAGAACTACACCACAGGATCCGGTCCATGTCTTACAGACGCCCGTCCCTACAGCATACATGATAATAATAGTACTAGCAGTACTAGTAATAGTACCAGCAATAGTAGTAGTACTAGTACCAGTAATAGTATAGTAATAGTACCAGTACCAGTACTAGTACCAGTACTAGTAATAGTAGCAGTGATAGCAGTATAGTACCTGTGGGCCTCCAGGCTGGATGTTAAGTGGTACCAGTACTAGTACCAGTACTAGTACTAGTACTAGTAGCAGTGATAGCAGTATAGTACCTGTGGGCCAGGCCTCCAGGCTGGATGTTAAGTGGTACCAGTAATAGTACTAGTACCAGTACTAGTACCAGTACCAGTACTAGTACCAGTACTAGTACCAGTACTAGTATAGTAATAGTACCAGTACCAGTACCAGTAGCAGTGATAGCAGTATAGTACCTGTGGGCCAGGCCTCCAGGCTGGATGTTAAGTGGTACCAGTAATAGTACTAGTACCAGTACTAGTACCAGTACTAGTACCAGTATAGTAATAGTACCAGTACCAGTACCAGTAGCAGTGATAGCAGTACAGTACCTGTGGGCCAGGCCTCCAGGCTGGATGTTAAGTGGTACCAGTAATAGTACTAGTACCAGTACTAGTACCAGTACTAGTACCAGTACTAGTACCAGTACTAGTATAGTAATAGTACCAGTACCAGTAGCAGTGATAGCAGTACAGTACCTGTGGGCCAGGCCTCCAGGCTGGATGTTAAGTGGTACCAGTAATAGTACTAGTACCAGTACTAGTACCAGTACCAGTACTAGTATAGTAATAGTACCAGTACTAGTAATAGTAGCAGTGATAGCAGTACAGTACCTGTGGGCCTCCAGGCTGGATGTTAAGTGGTACCAGTAATAGTACCAGTACTAGTACCAGTACCAGTAGCAGTGATAGCAGTACAGTACCTGTGGGCCTCCAGGCTGGATGTTAAGTGGTACCAGTAATAGTACCAGTACCAGTACCAGTAGCAGTGATAGCAGTACAGTACCTGTGGGCCAGGCCTCCAGGCTGGATGTTAAGTGGTACCAGTAATAGTACCAGTACTAGTACCAGTACCAGTAGCAGTGATAGCAGTACAGTACCTGTGGGCCTCCAGGCTGGATGTTAAGTGGTACCAGTAATAGTACCAGTACTAGTACCAGTACCAGTAGCAGTGATAGCAGTACAGTACCTGTGGGCCTCCAGGCTGGATGTTAAGTGGTACCAGTAATAGTACCAGTACTAGTACCAGTACCTGTAGCAGTGATAGCAGTACAGTACCTGTGGGCCTCCAGGCTGGATGTTAAGTGGTACCAGTAATAGTACCAGTACTAGTACCAGTAGCAGTGATAGCAGTACAGTACCTGTGGGCCTCCAGGCTGGATGTTAAGTGGTACCAGTAATAGTACCAGTACTAGTACCAGTACCAGTAGCAGTGATAGCAGTACAGTACCTGTGGGCCAGGCCTCCAGGCTGGATGTGTTTGATGAAGAATCCTCGAGGGGTTCCCTCAGCGCGGAGAGTGGCCACGCTGAAACCCAGACCCCCCCCCGCTGGTCTGGACAGACTCACCACCTCCACCACCTGGTCCTGCAGCACAACCACAGTCAGACCACCTGGTCCTGGACCAGCACTAACTACACTCAGACTGGTCCTGGACCAGCACTAACTACACTCAGACTGGTCCTGGACCAGCACTAACTACACTCAGACTGGTCCTGGACCAGCACTAACTACACTCAGACTGGTCCTGGACCAGCACTAACTACACTCAGACTGGTCCTGGACCAGCACTAACTACACTCAGACTGGTCCTGGACCAGCACTAACTACACTCAGACTGGTCCTGGAGCACAACTACAGTCAGACCACCTGGTCCTGGACCAGCACTAACTACACTCAGACTGGTCCTGGACCAGCACTAACTACACTCAGACTGGTCCTGGACCAGCACTAACTACACTCAGACTGGACCTGGACCAGCACTAACTACACTCAGACTGGTCCTAGACCAGCACTAACTACACTCAGACTGGTCCTGGACCAGCACTAACTACACTCAGACTGGTCCTGGAGCACAACTACAGTCAGACCACCTGATCCTGGACCAGCACAGTGTGTATGTGTATGTGTATATGTGTGTGTGTGTGTGTGTGTGTGTGTGTGTGTGTGTGTGTGTGTGTGTGTGTGTGTGTGTGTGTGTGTGTGTGTGTGTGTGTGTGTGTGTGTGTGTGTGTGTGTGTGTGTGTGTGTGTGTGTGTGTGTGTGTGTGTGTGTGTGTGTGTAGCCAACCTTGGAAACCGATTGGATCCATCTCTGGAGCTGCTCAGGAGAGAGTGAAGTGCTCCCATTGGACAGTCCAGAAGCCTGGGGGGGCGGGGCCAGAACAGAGGACTGAGGAGGCGGAGCCTGAAGAGAGGAGGTTGTGGGCGGAGCCTGGCTGACGATAAGCTGACCCTTCCTGGAGAAACTGAAGTCACTGCAGGAGTCTGCTGGCAAGTTTTTGAGCTACAAGAGACACAGGGCGAGAGACATAGAGGGGGAGGGAGAGAGACAGGGTGAGAGACATTGAGGTGGAGTTAGAGAGACAGGGTGAGAGACAGAGAGACAGGGTGAGAGACAGAGGGGGAGGGAGAGACAGGGGGAGATACATAGAGGGGGAGGGAGAGAGACAGGGTGAGGGGGAGGGAGAGAGACAGGGTGAGAGACATAGAGGGGGAGGGAGAGAGACAGGGTGAGAGACAGGGTGAGACATAGAGGGGGAGGGAGAGAGACAGGGGGAGATACGTAGAGGGGGAGGGAGAGAGACAGAGTGAGATACAGAGGGGGAGAGAGAGAGACAGGGGGAGATACATAGAGGGGGTGATAGAATGTGTGTGTGTGTGTGTGTGTGTGTGTGTGTGTGTGTGTGTGTGTGTGTGTGTGTGTGTGTGTGTGTGTGTGTGTGTGTGTGTGTGTGTGTGTGTGTGTGTGTGTGTGTGTCGGGGATAAGTAAAGTACAGCTTATCTGGAGAGTACAAACAAACCCTAACCTTAAAGCCAACAAACCACCAGAGATGGAGAGGGAGGGACGGAGGGGGAGGGAGAGACATAGAGGGAGAGAGAGAGGTGGGGAGTGAGACAGGCAGAGATGTCTCTCTCTCTCGGTCTCCCTGTGTGTCACCCTCTCTGTGTCCATCTCTGTGTCTGTCTCCCTCTCTCTCCGTCTGTCTCTCTGTGTCTGTCTCTCTCCCGCTCCCTGTCTCCTTCTCTCTCTCTGTCTCTCTCTCTGTGTCTCTCTCTGTGTCTGTCTCTCTCCCGCTCCCTGTCTCCTTCTCTCTCTCTGTCTCTCTCTGTGTGTCTCTCTCTGTGTCTGTCTCTCTCCCTGTCTCCCTCTCTCTCATGCATTAATGACCTCCCTCCCCCATGGTGGAGCGTATCAGGCTGACATAGCAGATCTCAGCCCATCTCATCAATAGCTGCTCCACAAGGCCGTTTCTCATCAGCAGACAGGACATATTAAAGAGAGACAGAGGTGAGGAAGGAGAGCGAGAGAGACAGAGAGAGGGGTGAAGAAGGAGAGAGAGAGAGAGAGAGAGAGAGAGAGAGAGAGAGAGGTGAGGAAGGAGAGAGGGAGAGACAGAGAGAGGGGTGAAGAAGGAGAGAGAGAGAGAGAGAGGTGAGGAAGGAGAGAGGGAGAGAGAGAGAGATGTGAGGTGAGGAAGGAGAGAGGGAGAGAGAGAGAGAGAGAGAGATGTGAGGTGAGGAAGGAGAGAGGGAGAGAGAGAGAGAGAGAGAGATGTGAGGTGAGGAAGGAGAGAGAGAGAGAGAGAGAGAGAGAGAGAGAGAGAGAGAGAGAGAGAGAGAGAGAGAGAGGTGAGGTGAGGAAGGAGAGAGGGAGAGAGGTGAAGAGAAGAAGCAAGGGACGAAGATCAGAGAGGAGAGATAGAGAGAGGAGGAGGAGGATGGAGAGAGGAGGAGGAAAGAGGAGGAGGGAGGAGGAGAGCGGAGGAGAGCGGAGGAGTGAGGAGGATGGAGAGAGGGAGGAGGAGCGAGGGGGAGGAGGAGAGAGGAGTGGGAGGGATAGAGAGGAGGAGAACAGGGGATGGAGGATAGAGGAGGGTGGAGAGAGAAGAGGAGTGGGAGGGATGGAGAGGAGGAGAACAGGGGATGGAGGAAAGAGGAGGATGGCGAGCGGAGGAGGATAGAGGAGGGTGGAGAGAGAAGAGGAGTGGGAGGGATGGAGAAGGAGAACGGGGACGGAGACAGAGGGAGGAGAGAGCCCAACTGAAAGTGCACCACCACCTCCTCCCTGTGAGGTACGCTCTCGCTCAACGCATTCACACGCACTGCTGTGACCTTGGAAGCACTTAGAATGTCAAGGCCTGCATCACTTAGGCATTATCTTAATTCAGCCGGTGGAGAGTGTATTGGAAGGGCTGGCGTCCATGGAGAGTGGCCCTGAATACAGATGCCCTGGGACAGGCCGTCGGCAGAGAGGGGCGGGGCTGCTGCTGTTCCTGTTCCACAGCAGGCTCCTAACAGCAAGCATGTTCCACGCTATGCACTCAAGCTACTGCATGTTTAGCCTCGTGGGAAACACCTCGGGACCAGGTGTACAGCTCAGATCCATGTTGGATAACACACGCGTTACCGTGCGTTAGCTGGTACAGTGCAATCGTGTTAACTGGTACAGTCTGTTAGCTGGTTCAGTGTGTTAGCTGGTACAGTATGTTAACTGTACAGTGTGTTAGCTGGTACAGTGTGTTAGCTGGTACAGTATGTTAACTGTACAGTGTGATAACTGGTGCAGTGTGTTAGCTGGTACAGTATGTTAACTGTACAGTGTGATAACTGGTGCAGTGTGTTAGCTGGTACAGTATGTTAGCTGGTACAGTATGTTAGACTGTACAGTGTGTTAACTGGTACAGTGTGTTAGCTGGTACAGTATGTTAGACTGTACAGTGTGATAACTGGTACAGTGTGTTAACTGGTACAGTGTGTTAGCTGGTACAGTGTGTTAGCTGGTACAGTGCGATAGTGTTAGTTGGTACAGTGTGTTAGCTGGTACAGTGCGATAGTGTTAACTGGTACAGTGTGTTAACTGGTACAGTGTGTTAGCTGGTACAGTGCGATAGTGTTAACTGGTGCAGTGTGTTAGTTGGTACAGTGTGTTAACTGGTACAGTGTGTTAGCTGGTACAGTGTGTTAGCTGGTACAGTGCGATAGTGTTAGCTGGTACAGTGTGTTAGCTGGTACAGTGCGATAGTGTTAACTGGTACAGTGTGTTAACTGGTACAGTGTGTTAACTGGTACAGTGTGTTAGCTGGTACAGTGCTATAGTGTTAACTGGTGCAGTGTGTTAGTTGGTACAGTGTGTTAACTGGTACAGTGTGTTAGCTGGTACAGTGTGTTAGCTGGTACAGTGTGTTAGCTGGTACAGTGCGATAGTGTTAGCTGGTACAGTGTGTTAGCTGGTACAGTGCGATAGTGTTAACTGGTGCAGTGTTGTAGTGAGTTTCGGACCTGGTCTCGGAGCTGTCTGACGGAGTGCTGCAGGGTGAGGATGTGGGCCAGTAGGGGGCGTTGGAGGGTGTCCCTCAGGGCCCCCAGGGTCTGGCTGTGGCCCCATTCCTCCTTCTGGGCCAGCTTGGTCTGCAGCCGCTCCAGAGCAGCCAACACCTGCTGGCGCTCCACTGCAGACACTGGTACACAAAGACTATTACACTGTAGACACTGGTACACAAAGACTATTACACTGTAGACACTGGTACACAAAGACTATTACACTGTAGACACTGGTACACAAAGACTATTACACTGTAGACACTGGTACACAAAGACTATTACACTGCAGACACTGGTACACAAAGACTATTACACTGTAGACACTGGTACACAAAGACTATTACACTGTAGACACTGGTACACAAAGACTATTACACTGCAGACACTGGTACACAAAGACTATTACACTGTAGACACTGGTACACAAAGACTATTACACTGTAGACACTGGTACACAAAGACTATTACACTGCAGACACTGGTACACAAAGACTATTACACTGTAGACACTGGTACACAAAGACTATTACACTGTAGACACTGGTACACAAAGACTATTACACTGCAGACACTGGTACACAAAGACTATTACACTGTAGACACTGGTACACAAAGACTATTACACAGTAGACACTGGTACACAAAGACTATTACACTGTAGACACTGGTACACAAAGACTATTACACTGTAGACACTGGTACACAAAGACTATTACACTGCAGACACTGGTACACAAAGACTATTACACTGTAGACACTGGTACACAAAGACTATTACACTGCAGACACTGGTACACAAAGACTATTACACTGCAGACACTGGTACACAAAGACTATTACACTGTAGACACTGGTACACAAAGACTATTACACTGTAGACACTGGTACACAAAGACTATTACACCGCAGACACTGGTACACAAAGACTATTACACCGTAGACACTGGTACACAAAGACTATTACACCGCAGACACTGGTACACAAAGACTATTACACCGTAGACACTGGTACACAAAGACTATTACACCGTAGACACTGGTACACAAAGACTATTACACCGCAGACACTGGTACACAAAGACTATTACACCGCAGACACTGGTACACAAAGACTATTACACCGCAGACACTGGTACACAAAGACTATTACACCGCAGACACTGGTACACAAAGACTATTACACCGCAGACACTGGTACACAAAGACTATTACACCGCAGACACTGGTACACAAAGACAATTACACCGCAGACACTGGTACACAAAGACTATTACACCGTAGACACTGGTAAACAAAGACTATTACACTGTAGACACTGGTACACAAAGACTATTACACTGCAGACACTGGTACACAAAGACTATTACACTGCAGACACTGGTACACAAAGACTATTACACTGCAGACACTGGTACACAAAGACTATTACACTGCAGACACTGGTACACAAAGACTATTACACTGCAGACACTGGTACACAAAGACTATTACACTGCAGACACTGGTACACAAAGACTATTACACTGTAGACACTGGTACACAAAGACTATTACACTGTAGATCCAACACAAAGACTATAACACTATAGATCCAACACAAAGGTAGTATATTACACTATAGATCCAACACAAAGGTAGTATATTACACTATAGATCCAACACAAAGACTATAACACTATATATTCAACACAAAGATAGTATATTACACTATAGATCCAACACAAAGATAGTATATTACACTATAGATCCAACACAAAGACTATTACACTATAGATCCAACACAAAGGTAGTATATTACACTATAGATCCAACACAAAGACTATTACACTATAGATCCAACACAAAGATAGTATATTACACTATAGATCCAACACAAAGACTATTACACTATAGATCCAACACAAAGACTATTACACTATAGATCCAACACAAAGGTAGTATATTACACTATAGATCCAACACAAAGGTAGTATATTACACTATAGATCCAACACAAAGACTATTACACTATAGATCCAACACAAAGGTAGTATATTACACTATAGATCCAACACAAAGACTATTACACTATAGATCCAACACAAAGATGGTATATTACACTTTAGATCCAACACAAAGACTATAACACTATATATTCAACACAAAGACTATAACACTACATATTCAACACAAAGATAGTATATTACACTATAGATCCAACACAAAGATAGTATATTACACTATAGATCCAACACAAAGACTATTACACTATAGATCCAACACAAAGATGGTATATTACACTAGAAAGACTATAACACTATATATTCAACACAAAGACTATAACACTACATATTCAACACAAAGATAGTATATTACACTATAGATCCAACACAAAGACTATAACACTATATATTCAACACAAAGACTATAACACTACATATTCAACACAAAGATAGTATATTACACTATAGATCCAACACAAAGGTAGTATATTACACTATAGATCCAACACAAAGACTATAACACTATAGATCCAACACAAAGACTATAACACTATAGATCCAACACAAAGACTATAACACTATAGATCCAACACAAAGACTATAACACTATAGATCCAACACAAAGACTATAACACTATAGATCCAACACAAAGGTAGTATATTACACTATAGATCCAACACAAAGACTATAACACTATAGATCCAACACAAAGACTATAACACTATAGATCCAACACAAAGACTATAACACTATAGATCCAACACAAAGACTATAACACTATAGATCCAACACAAAGACTATAACACTATAGATCCAACACAAAGACTATAACACTATAGATCCAACACAAAGGTAGTATATTACACTATAGATCCAACACAAAGACTATAACACTATAGATCCAACACAAAGACTATAACACTATAGATCCAACACAAAGACTATAACACTATAGATCCAACACAAAGACTATAACACTATAGATCCAACACAAAGACTATAACACTATAGATCCAACACAAAGGTAGTTTACAGTCCTGTGAAGAATCACAGGGCCATTACACTGTTATCTAGTCGTGTTGAGCAAACCACGAGGCTGACCTGCAGGGATATTCTCATACATGGCCCCAGTCTGTCTCCCACTGGTGTCTCGCTCTCCCACTGGTGTCGCTCTCCCACTGGTGTCGCTCTCCCACTGGTGTCTCGCTCTCCCACTGGTGTCTCGCTCTCCCACTGGTGTCTCGCTCTCCCACTGGTGTCGCTCTCCCACTGGTGTCGCTCTCCCACTGGTGTCTCGCTCTCCCACTGGTGTCTCGCTCTCCCACTGGTGTCGCTCTCCCACTGGTGTCGCTCTCCCACTGGTGTCTCGCTCTCCCACTGGTCGCTCTCCCACTGGTGTCGCTCTCCCACTGGTGTCTCTCCTGTCACTCTCACAGCTTTCTTTAATGTTCTAGAGAGAGATAAAACAATACATAAAACGTATCAATGCAAGTTATTGTCTAGAATAAAAACAGTACGTTTCAGCCTCTTTAAAATGGGTATTCAACTGGTCAGACTGGACATACTTTTCTAGCTTTCACCGAAATGTTACCTTCTAGTTAAAGCTAAGCTAAACATTAACATGTCATGTTGACACAGAGAAAGAGAGGGGGGGAGGGGGGGGGAGAGAGAGAGAGAGAGAGACAGACACAGACAGACAGACAGACAGACAGACAGACAGACAGAGACAGAGAGACAGACAGACAGAGCTAGGTGAGGTCGGTCGCCTATCAACATAGACATAACAAACAACAGAATAGTTTCACCTTCCACTGAATAAAAGGTCCAAACACGCTCGATTAAATCAACCAAACCGCGAGGTTACGCGCGCGCCTCACCTGGCTGCCTCACCTGAGAACAGGAAGTGAAACTCGCCTATTCCAAGGGGGGAGGCAATAGGGCGATGTGGATAACATGAAGCAATCCGTATTTTACCCACTACATCCACCCATGAAAGCCCCATACTGTTTGATATGAAAGGGAGTTAGCCAGGCGGCTCATGTCCATCCAACAGGTGCACTGAGCAAACTCCAAAACTATTTAGAGTTGGATCAACGTTTTACCAAACACATATGAAAAAGGCAATGGGCTCACGCCATACTAAACACAACTAGTATTATCCTTCGTTTAAAGACAACCCCGATTTAAATCGAAATACATCACTTTGTAACTTTATGACAATAGTTGGCTAACCAGTTAGCCGCCTAGCAGGCGAACCAGTTGTAACGTTGTCACTAAATTATAATCCATCATTTTAGTTTGTTTCGTGTATGCGAACCCAATAGGAACCAGGGCTGACCCACGCCTGCATTGATGAACAAACGAGGAACGTTGAACTAGTAGAAAACTCACAGTTCAGGTCCAGATCAAAGTGTCGCTTTAAAAACCAACGCGTCACGTGACTAGTGGGACTTCCAACATGGCGGCTCACTGACGACAAATTACCAGTGGACTTCCAACACGGCGTCTCACTAGCGTCACGTGACGGATGGGACTTCGAACATGGCGGCTCGCTGGCGACAGTTGTTGTGTTTACGCACCGGATTATGGAGTATCTTCTTCTGCTGTGTTCTGAACAACGTAACGGTTATTCTCGCAGAAGAACTAGACCGCTGTGGAGACTTACGACTTGGACAATATCCTTCACGCTCACAGTTATTACGTCTTATGACATGCTAGCTAGCTGATGCTATCCATTGCTACGGTCTACAATGGTTACATGTTTTTAAATGGAGCTTTGTAATATGTCCTGTCTCGTTTATATTCTTGTATTTTCTGTGTATCTAATAGGCCCTTATGTAATAATAATGATGATGCTTCTCACCACTCGTATCACATGACGGAGTAACAATGCCTGGTGATTCGTGGCTGTGTTGTGCTGGTTGATCATGAATGGGCCAACATGTCACCTGTCAATCACCTCGTGTCCAGAATGGACTGCTGGGATGTGGGCGTGGACAATACGTCACCTACATGTTCACCTGTCAATCACCTCGTGTCCTGATTGGTCACCTACATGTTCACCTGAGGGAGCTTTCCATCAAGGAACCACAGAGCACGGCGGAAATGGGCCGACATGTCGATAGTTTTCTTTTTTGTGCAAATCATTTAATATCTTTCTTAGGAATTCAAATGTTTCCTGAACCGTGCCCACGTATTTCTGTAAAGGTCCCAAAATCGACGAGGCCACGCAGGAGGCGGAGAACTGCAGGAACCGCGTGGCTCTGGGTGAGTGTGTGTAGCACGTCATGTCTGTCCCAGCCGTGGACACAGCGCATAACGGAATACTGTCTCGGTTCCAGTGGAATGTCTGCCAGCTCCCAACATCAGCTGTCGCCTTGACAACGGGACGGAGTTCCGCTTCAGTGGAGAGGAGGTGGGATTCAACAAGACCGCCCCCTGCAGGAACGTGTAAGAAGGACACGCTACTCAGTACTCACACACACGTCAGCTGTTCATTATTCATCATTATGAACCATGACTGATGTAGTCTAGATTCACAAACATTCATGTAAACACTTCTGAAGAATAGGACACAAATCAGTTGATACATATAATCCAGCTTGTATTAATTTGTATTAACAATAGTATTAACTAGAATTCTAGTTTGAGCAAGGGTTCTTCTTTAATGTAGTCTAATGGTGTGTGTGCGTATGTGTGCGCGCGGGTGTGTGCGTGTGTGTGTGTGTGTGTGTGTTCTAGGACTGGTTACTCCTACAAGGTGGCAGTGGCTCTGTCTCTATTCCTGGGATGGCTGGGAGCAGACCGCTTCTACCTGGGTTACCCTGCCCTAGGTAGATCTAGAACACCAATATCTATATCTATATCTATCAATATGTACCCTGCCCTAGGTAGATCTAGAACACCAATATCTATATATATATATCAATATATACCCTGCCCTAGGTAGATCTAG
The DNA here is from genome assembly GCA_026745465.1 of Lota lota. Classification (NCBI taxonomy): domain Eukaryota; kingdom Metazoa; phylum Chordata; class Actinopteri; order Gadiformes; family Lotidae; genus Lota; species Lota lota. Next base: position 20,772 of record JACYXH010000852.1, read on the forward strand.
AACACCAATATCTATATCTATACATATATCTATATATATATCTATATATCTATATCTATATCTATATATATATATATATATATATATATATATATATATATATATATATCTATATCTATATCTATATATATATATATATATATATATATATATATATATATATCAATATATACCCTGCCCTAGGTAGATCTAGAACACCAAAATCTTAATGAATCTTAGTGTTATATATCTATATCATTATAAATCTGAGATATTCTCTAAGTACACTACACATATATAACGATATATGCATATTATATTTGTCAGATAATATTTTATCAATCACGGTCTGCAATGAATCTCTCTGTCTGTCTGTCTGTCTGTCTGTCTGTCTGTCTGTCTGTCTGTCTGTCTGTCTGTCTGTCTGTCTGTCTGTCTGTCTGTCTGTCTGTCTGTCTCTGTCTCTCTCTCTCTCTCTCTCTCTCTCTCTCTCTCTCTCTCTCTCTCTCTCTCTCTCTCTCTCTCTCTCTCTCTCTCTCTCTCTCTCTCTCTCTCTCAGGACTGCTGAAGTTCTGTACCGTCGGTTTCTGTGGGATCGGAAGTCTGATGGACTTCCTGCTGATCGCCATGCAGGTCAGCAAGTACTACATAGTACTACTAACATTGTACTATTAACATAGTACTACTAACATAGTACTACTAACATAGTACTATGTAGTTCTACTAACATAGTACTATGTAGTTCTACTAACATAGTACTATGTAGTTCTACTAACATAGTACTATGGAAAGAACATAGTATTAGGATTTCATAGTATTACTAGATACTATCATAGCATTGTACTATGATAGTACAATACTATCATAGTATTGTACTATCATAGTATTGTACTATCATAGTATTGTACTATCATAGTACAGTGCTATGGTGATGAGATCTGTGAGACAGAGAGACATACAATTAATTACACAAGTGTGGATTTTAGAAAATGTGTGTGTTGGTTGGTGTGTGTGTGTTAGTTGAAGTGTGTGTATTATGGTGTGTGTGTTGAGGTGTGTGTGTGTTGAGATGTGTGTGTATTAAGGTGTGTGTGTGTTGAGGTGTGTGTACTAAAGTGTGTGTGTGTACTGAGGTGTGTGTGTGTGTACTAAGGTGTGTGTTGTGTTGTCAGATCGTAGGCCCGTCCGATGGCTCTGACTACATCGTAGATTACTACGGCGCCAGGCTGACCCGCCTGTCAATCAACAACGACACGTACAGGAGGACCCAGCTGTCTCCCTGAGGTAACGCACACGCACACACACACGCACACACACACACACACGCACACGCACACACACACGCACACACTTTTAAAATCCACACTTGTGTAATTAATTGTATGTCTCTCTCTCCCAGGTGAATCTGATCTTCAGATGAAGAGGAGTTTACTGTCCTCATACATCACTTCCTGTCAGCCATCTTTAAGTACTTACCCTGTTAATTAAACGTACACACACACACACACACACACACACACACACACACACACACACACACACACACACACACACACACACACACACACACACACACACACTGTGGTGTACAGTATTTTTTTTTTATTAAGTTATGTTTGGAACTGTCTTGTAAATAAAGTCCTGTAGGAATAAAAAAGCTGTTTGTTCATTTCTGAGACCCAGACACTCAGTAACTCACACTATGAACAACACCTCCTTCTCATTAGCCAATTCATTAATCACCATGGAA
>JACYXH010000852.1:27500-45000 GCA_026745465.1 Lota lota
CCGGCTAGCTGGGAGGGCATCATTAGTGGGGGGGGGGGGGGGGGGGGGGGGGGAGACGCTATCGAGGCGTTTGGGGAGAACTTTGGACCATTAACGGCTCTTGTCTGTATAGCTCTCTGGACCAGTAAGATCTCCTGATTTCATGGTTGAAGTGACCTGATTGGACGAGACTTGTCAGCACCCAGTGGGAGGTGTGTAGCCCCGCCCTCTGACGCTGGTGTTTAGGGTGAGAGGGTGGACCCCCGGTACGCCGGACGGCCTCTCTAGTCCCTGCTTGTGGGGGTTCACTGGGCTACCAGGACATGACACCCAGCACCAGTCCGACTCGCTGAAGCCCCTCCTTCACAGGGTCGCAGAAGGAGCGCTCATTAGCTCATTAGCTCATTAGCACGACGTGAACCAAAGTTCAGCTTCTGTCCCGCGGCCCGTTGAGCTAGGCGTGTGTGTCGCTGGAGCAGGCCTCAGGAGAAGCTTCCAGAGACCCCTCTGGCCCCTCTCTTTACCGTTCCTTCCAGAGACCCCTCTGGCCCCTCTCTTTACCGCTCCTTCCAGAGACCCCTCTGGCCCCTCTCTTTACCGTTCCTTCCAGAGGGAAGAAAAGACAGAATGAACAGGTGCGTTCTGATCTCAGGAGCAGGGGGGTTCCATGTTTCAGAGGAGCAGACATCGACTGCGTGGCCGCAGGGCTTAGCGGTGAGTTAAAGGTTCTGCTGCTGCATCCTGCCCCCCCCCCCCCCCCCCCCATCCTCAGTCAGACCCGCCCAGCCCCCCCACCCCCTGTCAGACCCGCCCAGCCCCCCCCCCCCCCCCCCCACCCCACCCCCTGTCAGACCCGCCCAGCCCCCTGCTCCTTTGAAGTCCTACCCAGGGAGGGGAGAGCAGCTAGTCTTCCTGAGGACATGCTGAGCGCAGCACAACACTGGGAGAACATTGACGTGTTGAGGAGCAGCCTCAGGGAACCCCTTCCCACACAGCTCTCAGACCTCCTCCGACTGGTCAATCAGCCCCCCGCCCAGCCGAGAGGAGGAGGAGGAGGAGGAGGAGGAGGAGGAGGAGCAGCAGATGATTTGGGGTCAGTGAGAAGCTAACCCCACCATCTGGGTGCTGATAGAACTTGCTGGTCTAGAGAGCTACAGCCTGAAGCAGAATTCATCTCTGCTCTCACTACCTGCTGGAGGCTGGGTGGAGATCTAGAGGTGGAGGCTGGGTGGAGAGATCTAGAGGTGGAGCTGGTGGAGGCTGGGTGGAGATCTAGAGGGGGAGCTGGTGGAGGCTGGGTGGAGAGATCTAGAGGTGGAGCTGGTGGAGGCTGGGTGGAGATCTAGAGGGGGAGCTGGTGGAGGCTGGGTGGAGATCTAGAGGTGGAGGCTGGGTGGAGATCTAGAGGTGGAGGCTGGGTGGAGATCTAGAGGTGGAGCTGGTGGAGGCTGGGTGGAGAGAGCTAGAGGTGGAGCTGCTGGAGAGATCTAGAGGTGGAGCTGGTGGAGGCTGGGTGGAGAGACCTAGAGGTGGACCTGGTGGTGGTAAGTTGGAGAGATCTAGAGGTGGAGGTTGGGTGGAGGGCATGGGGTTGGGGTCATCCTGATATATAAGTAGAGTTTGAGGCTAGGTACTAGTGCAGTGGTTCCCAGCCTTGGTCTGGGACCCCAGGGGCCCCTGATATGCACATGGGGCCACAGGAGATGCTGACATAAGCTAAAGATATTTGATGATCCATTCAAGCAAACCCTTTGTTCTGAGTGGTCCTGTGTGTACACACTGCCTAGTGATTCATAGCCACGAGCTAACCAGCTAACTACTACCAGTCACTGAGTGGCAGAGCGATGAGCTTCGCGGGGATATTGCTATTACCGGCACATGTTGACGCGGTAACAACTAGTTGTGTGAACGCAGATACACAAAGGTTAAAGAAATGAGGTCACGGGCCAAAACAGGTTGGGAACCACTGACCTAGCTTTGTATTCTGATGGTGTGGTGGTGGTCCCCTGAAGCAGCATGCAGATCATCACATGGTACTGTACAGCAGATACAGGTCACATGGTACTGTACAGCAGATACAGGTCAGGTCACATGGTACTGTACAGCAGATATAGGTCACATGGTACTGTACAGCAGATACAGGTCACATGGTACTGTACAGCAGATACAGGTCAGGTCACATGGTACTGTACAGCAGATACAGGTCAGGTCACATGGTACTGTACAGCAGATACAGGTCAGGTCACATGGTACTGTACAGCAGATACAGGTCACATGGTACTGTACAGCAGATACAGGTCAGGTCACATGGTACTGTACAGCAGACATAGGTCACATGGTACTGTACAGCAGATACAGGTCAGGTCACATGGTACTGTACAGCAGATACAGGTCACATGGTACTGTACAGCAGATACAGGTCACATGGTACTGTACAGCAGATACAGGTCAGGTCACATGGTACTGTACAGCAGATACAGGTCACATGGTACTGTACAGCAGATATAGGTCACATGGTACTGTACAGCAGATATAGGTCACATGGTACTGTAGGTCACATGGTACTGTACAGCAGATATAGGTCACATGGTACTGTAGGTGACATGGTATTGTACAGCAGATACAGGTCACATGGTACTGTACAGCAGATATAGGTCACATGGTACTGTAGGTCACATGGTACTGTACAGCAGATACAGGTCACATGGTACTGTACAGCAGATATAGGTCACATGGTACTGTACAGCAGATATAGGTCACATGGTACTGTAGGTCACATGGTACTGTACAGCAGATATAGGTCACATGGTACTGTAGGTCACATGGTACTGTACAGCAGATATAGGGGCCTTGGACAGCAAAAGGCTACTGGTGTTGAGGAGTTGAACAGTACAAACAACTGTTCTATTGAGTATTTCCAGGAGCGCTATAATACAGTTGAACAGGCACAACATTAGAGCATTAATATCATATGCTGGTTGGTTTTAGTTTTCATCATCTTTTGATGGAAGGAAGACAGCGGCTCAGAGGCTGTGTGTGTGCTCAGTGCATAGTTCATCATGCAGATATGTCTGCTATACGCTGTGACGAAGCAGGAAATTAAACATTCAGACCATCCCCTCGTCCAGCGGCCGGGATCGAACCCGCGGCACCAAAGAGCTTCAGGGACTCCTGTTCCTCCTCTGATTCAGTCCCTTCAATCCACAGCTAAGTACTCTGTAGAAGTACTGCGTACCTCTAGGTTAGAGGAGGGAGGAGGGAGGAGGGAGAGAGAGAGAGAGAGAGAGAGAGAGAGAGAGAGAGAGAGAGAGAGAGAGAGAGAGAGAGAGAGAGAGAGAGAGAGAGAGAGAGAGAGAGAGAGAGAGAGAGAGAGAGAGAGAGAGGGAGAGGGAGAGGGAGAGAGAGGAGAGAGGGAGAAGGAGAGAGAGAGAGGGAGGGAGAAGGAGGGAGAGAGAGGGAGAAGGAGAGGGAGAGGGAGACAGAGAGAGAGAGAGGGAGAAGGAGAGAGGGAGGGAGAGGGAGAGGGAGAGGGAGAGGGAGAGGGAGAGGGAGAGGGAGAGAGGGAGGGAGACAGAGAGAGAGAGGGAGAAGGAGAGAGGAGAGAGAGAGAGGGAGAGAGAGGAGAGAGAGGGAGAAGGAGAGAGGGAGAGAGGGAGAGGGAGAGAGAGAGAGAGGGAGGGAGACAGAGAGAGAGAGGGAGAAGGAGAGAGGGAGAGAGGGAGACAGAGAGAGAGAGAGGAGAGAGAGGGAGAAGGAGAGAGGGAGAGGGAGAGGGAGGGAGACAGAGAGGGAGAGAGGGAGGACCTGTAGACCAGAGGAGATGTTAGCTCCACTGAAGCTGGTTTCCTCCAGAACAGGAGCTTCTCTGTCCATGTGTCAGTGTCGTGTTTCACAGACGAAGGTCTCACCGCTGAGAGAAAGTACTTTAATATTGATTAGAAATACCCTGAAGACTTCTGCTCCTCCACGTCAGGCGCTGGTCTCACCCGGCCCTGGTCTCACCCGGACCTGGTCTCACCCTGACCTGGTCTCACCCGGCCCTGGTCTCACCCGGACCTGGTCTCACCCGGCCCTGGTCTCACCCGGACCTGGTCTCACCCAGCCCTGGTCTCACCCTGACCTGGTCTCACCCAGCCCTGGTCTCACCCGGACCTGGTCTCACCCGGACCTGGTCTCACCCTGACCTGGTCTCACCCAGCCCTGGTCTCACCCGGCCCTGGTCTCACCCGGCCCTGGTCTCACCCGGACCTGGTCTCACCCGGCCCTGGTCTCACCCGGCCCTGGTCTCACCCGGCCCTGGTCTCACCCAGCCCTGGCTGGAGGGTGGAGTTGGGGGGTGAGGGTGGGGGCGTGGTGGTGGAGCAGTTTCGGGGGGAGGTGGGCATTGTTTTTGGGCTCTCATGAAGAGAGTCCAAACAGTCTGACCGGTCCAGACCCACTAGAGACCCTGGAGCTGGCTGGGGGCGTGGCTCTAGCTACTGAAGAAACCTTCTGATTGGCTAAAGAACGTCAACGTCACTCTGCAGTGTGTGTGTGTGTGTGTGTGTGTGTGTGTGTGTGTGTGTGTGTGTGTGTGTGTGTGTGTGTGTGTGTGTGTGTGTGTGTGTGTGTGTGTGTGTGTGTGTGTGTGTGTGTGTGTGTGTGTGTGTGTGTGTGTGTGCGTGCGTGCGTGCGTGCGTGTGTTGAAAGAGTGGTGAGGTGAGGTTAAAGGTCATAGCGGGAGAGTTTGTAGCTTGGACAGAAAGAAAGATGTTGAAAATAAAAGAAGCATGTTGCATAATCAAACAGTTTATTTCCTGCATGGAATGGTGAACACAAAATAAAGATGGCAAGATCCGTGGAGACCACACCCGCCTACATCTACAGCTAATCACCAGAACCATTTACAATGGCCTCCACCCTTCCTGCACTTCTCAAGCGCAGGACATCTACAGCCACAACACAGGTCTTAAATACCAACAGCAATGCAAAACTAAGGAACGCACCAACAGAAAGAAACTTTGGGAAGAGGACACTTGTATCACCCTTCCCTGACACCAACAAATCAATCCCAACCAGCCGAGTGATGAGGCCTCCACACCAACATCCATCCCAACCAGCCGAGTGATGAGGCCTCCACACCAACATCAATCCCAACCAGCCGAGTGATGAGGCCTCCACACCAACATCAACCCCAACCAGCCGAGTGATGAGGCCTCCACACCAACATCGTTACAAAGGTCTGTGTTAGAAAATAGGGCAGTTTGAAACCAGTGGAATTAACAAAGCTATACTCACGTCTCAATCTGTCTGTCTGTCTGTCCTCCATCTATCTACCTGTCTGTCTGTCTGTCTGTATACCTGTCCGTCAGTCATTCTACATGTCTGTCTGTCTGTCTGTCTGTCTATCTGTCTGTCTGTCTGTCTGTCTATCTGTCTGTCCTCCATCTATCTACCTGTCTGTCTGTCTGTATACCTGTCCGTCAGTCATTCTACCTCTGTTTGTCTGTCTGTCTGTCTATCTCTGTCTTTATGTCAGTCAGTCTGTCTGTGTCTGTCTGTCTCCAAGACTAACCAACACAGTAACAAAACAAACTATTGCTTTAAATGGTTTCTTTTAGTATCTTTAAAGGTTGTAGACGTCTTCTACCTCAAGCTGACACTTTACAAATGTCCGTGCAAGATTCTTAATACCCTTCGCTCTTAAGAAGCCCTAGAAGCGCTTTTAAAAAATGATTACATCATTTTATTTTTACAATTGTAATTGAATCAATACTTAGTGCAGATCATTTATGGAAGTAATGCCCGACTCTTGTCCCATAGGACCAAAACCGCTCCTATGGACTAAACCCTGCACTCTGATTGGCCGAGGACTGAGCAGGGCGTGGCCAAACCCCAGGACGCAATAGGCTCATAGTCAGACCTGCTCACAGGAAGGAAGCATGGGGAGGAGATGAACCTGTTTGTTTCCATCAGGAAACAGGAAGTAGTTTCCTGAGCGAGAGGGGAGGGGTGGTGATGAGACAGCAGCCCTGTGCGCATGCTTACTTTGGTTCAAAACAAGAGAGAGAGAGAGAGAGAGGGGGAGACGGAGAGAGAGAGGGGGAGAGAGAGAGAGAGAGAGACACAGAGAGAGAGAGAGACAGAGAGAGACAGAGAGAGAGAGACAGAGAGAGAGAGAGAGAGAGACAGAGAGAGACAGAGAGAGAGAGAGAGAGAGAGAGAGAGAGAGAGAGAGAGAGAGAGAGAGAGAGAGAGACAGAGAGAGAGAGAGAGAGAGAGACAGAGAGAGAGACAGAGAGAGACAGAGAGAGACAGAGAGACAGCGGAAGAGAGGATGATGTCATTTCCTGGAGGAAGACGTTGGTGAGGAAGAGGAGGTGTTGCTGGTGTGGCTGTGGCTCTCAGAGCTGCTGATTGTTAACTCCAGATCATCACAGAGATAGGCTGGGGACTGAAGCCTCTCGACCAATGAGAGGGCCCCCAGGGTCTGCGTGGGAGGGGCTTTCACAGCTTGTCTCGGATCGCTCCGGTTTCTACTAACTACGGACGGAGGAGGAGGAGGAGGAGGAGGAGGAGGAGGAGGAGGAGGAGGAGGAGGAGTCATATGTAGTGGAAGGCATATGACGAGGGATCTCCTCCTGACTAATATCAACTCCTCTACGGGGGGGGGGGGGGGGGGGGGTCTGATAGACTCAGGAGGGGTGATGAAGAGGAGGACCTCACCTCCTCTACAGGGGGGGGTCTGATAGACTCAGGAGGGGTGATGAAGAGGAGGACCTCACCTCCTCTACGGGGGGGGGGGGGGTGATGAAGAGGGGACTAACGAGGTCAGCTACAAAGTGTGTCAGGAACATGAAGAACAACCAACACATGCATATGTTTTTTTAAACTTTTTGTCACTTTAAATAGCTTTTATAGACGCTGGCTGGTCGCGTATATTTATCTATATATATCTATATATATATAGATATATGTAGATAAATATATTGATATATTTATATATAGTATAGAAAACCAAACTTGAATAACGATGTTTTTAAAGCGTTTTGAGGCTCTGGTATGGGCGCCATCTTGTAGCTATAGATATATATCGATATAGATATATCTACATCTATAGATATAGATATAAGTGCTTCCGATTGGATCTCCAGGAGACCTTACTCACGGCAGGAAACCTTAAAACATTAAAGATGATCTCATCAAATTCTTTCAATTCCATTATATTAAGTTCTGATTTAGCCTCAGAATGCTATTCCACCCAAAGCACATGCTTCGTTAAAGTAACTCTGGCTAAGCATCTTTTCTTCAAAAACACACAGAGTAGATTTACGCTGCGAGAAAAGCTTTAGAAAAGTGATTGTTTTTAAAGATGCTTTTCTTAAAGGGATTTCTGTCCTGCTTCGTCCCGTACGAGACAACCCTTTCAAATGTCCTCCCTCACTTCCGATTCGTACCCCCATATTTTAGAGTCCCGGGGGATGGTTGGACTCTGAAGAAAAATAGATTTCTGTTCTGTTCGTTGCTTCCTACAAAGACATAAACTAGCTTGCAGCGAGCTAGCAGCTAGCCAGCGGCTAACCAACAACAATTGCACTTTCCTCTTTCTCAGTTATCTTCAAGGCAACGCACCGCCCCCCCCCCCCCCCCCCCCCCCCACCAACACCCTCCCCCAACCTCGTAAGCTCTAACCCCGCCCTGGTGATGGGGTAGGGGGTGGAGGAGGGTGGAGGAGGGAGGATGAAATGATGTTAGGAGACATAAAGATGAGCCATGAAGCTAACTACCCCCCCCCCCGCTGTCACTCCATGGTGTGGTAGCCGCGGGGGGTCTGGGGGTCTGGGGCCAGTCCCTGAGAGTCCTCCCGGCTTTGCAAGGAGTGCTCACACACACACACACAGCTGGGAGCAGTGTGTGTGTTTGATTGTTCTGATCATTATTCCAGTTCATCAGGCCCCTCCCCCTCCAGGTGTAGAAGTAGGCGTGGCCGTCTCCTACAGGTGAGTAGAGAGAGGGTCTGAACAGGAGGGGGGAGTTGATTGCTTGTAGCCATGCTGATGATGCCGTCAGGTGATTGTGGTGCTGGTGGGGGGGGGGGGGGGGGTCCTCTGTCACAACTGGGGGTCGAAGTTCAAAGGTCAGCCACCGGGGAACCTTCTTGTCCGACGATGCAGCATCCTCCTTACCCCAGGTACCACTGGGGGAGAGAGAGAGAGGGGGGGAGAGAGAGATAGGGGGAGAGGGGGAGAGGGGGAGAGATGAAGGGGAGAGGGGGAGAGGGAAGGGGGAAGAGAGAGGGAGAAAGAGAGAGAAAGAGGGGTCGAAAGAGAGAGAGAGATGAAAGGAGGGTTTAGTCTGACTTCACTGAATATCACAGTATTCTAAAGTGGCCCCTGGGGGACTGTAACGAGAGCAGGGAGTGGAACCTTAAGTGCAGAACCCCTGAGTGACTCAGCCAGACACTTCAAACCATGTTATTGTGATCACAGTTAAAACAGAACAAGATAACCATGAATATCATGTCTGGATGCATTCAGACAGACATGCATGCAGGTATGTTCTGTGATGTGTGTGTGTGTGTTTGTGTCAGGAGAGCAGTGCATGCTGGGTAATGTGTAATCTGTCTGGGAGAGGTTCTTATCGATCGCCCGATCCATTGTTCAGATCCAGAGAGAGAAAGAGAGAGAGAGAGAGAGAGAGAGAGAGAGAGAGAGAGAGAGAGAGAGAGAGAGAGAGAGAGAGAGAGAGAGAGTTAGAGTTCAGGTTCATCCTGATGTTACATCATGTCTAGTTGCCGCGGACGACCAGACCGCTCTAGATGTGACTATCACTCACACACACACACACACACACACACACACACACACACACACACACACACACACACACACACACTCTCTGGAGTAAATCTCTCTAACCTCTGGTCATGTTATTCTAGACCACGGGTCGTCATGGCGATGAGTTCAAGAATGTTGACTGTACTGACCTCTCTCTCTCTCTCTTTCTTACTATCTCTCTCTCTCAATTCAATTTCATTTCAAGGGCTTTGTTGGCGTGGAAAAGGCATTCCTTCATTTAGCTAAAGCCAAACAACAATGGTTATAAGGCATTTCCCTGGTTGTCCCTGAGGTTATATATATTATATGATATATTATATATAGTATATAATATATGATATATGATATATAATATATTATGTATTATATATTATATATTATATATTATATATCATATATTACATAATACATAATATATATAATTTATCATATATACTATCATATATCATATATTATATATCATATTATATTATATGTATCATATATATCTCTCTCTCACTCTCCCTCTCTCTTACTCTCCCTCTCTCTCTCTCACTCTCCCTCTCTCTTACTCTCCCTCTCTCTCTCACTCTCCCTCTCTCTTACTCTCCCTCTCTCTCTCTTACTCTCCCTCTCTCTCTCTCCCTCTCTCTCTCTCTCTCTCTTACTCTCCTTCTCTCTCTCTCACTCTCTCTTACTCTCCTTCTCTTACTCTCCCTCTCTCTCTCTCTTACTCTCCCTCTCTCTCTCCCTCTGTAAATCTATAAATATAGATATACACATCTATATCTATATATCTATAGGTATAGTTCTATATCTATAGACATAGATCTATACCTGCACATCTTCTGGAGTGTGCGGTGGTCCCAGGTCAGCAGTGACCCTAGTCCTGTATGAGTCCTGTTTGATGCTCATGTTTATGGTTTATATATGAGTGTACCTGCGGCTGTTGAGGAATATTTCCAAAGCTGGGGTCCCGGGGGCCGGCGCTGACGAACCTCTGGGCTGGAGACGGGCTGGGGGTGGAGTAGGCTGCAACACACCATCAACATTACCTTTTGGACAAACGGAAACAAGCCCCACAAATCTCTGGCCGCTATTAGCCACTAACGCTAACCTAGCAGCTAGCTTGTTGGGGGAGTGAGCCCCAAACCACCATCACTGCTAGCCACTAACGCTAACCTAGCAGCTAGCTTGTTGGGGGGAGTGAGCCCCAAACCACCATCACTGCTAGCCACTAACGCTAACCTAGCAGCTAGCTTGTTGGGGGAGTGAGCCCCAAACCACCATCACTGCTAACCTAGCAGCTAGCTTGTTGGGGGAGTGAGCCCCAAACCACCATCACTGCTAGCCACTAACGCTAACCTAGCAGCTAGCTTGTTGGGGGAGTGAGCCCCAAACCACCATCACTGCTAGCCACTAACGCTAACCTAGCAGCTAGCTTGTTGGGGGAGTGAGCCCCAAACCACCATCACTGCTAGCCACTAACGCTAACCTAGCAGCTAGCTTGCGAGAGGCAGGATGATCAGGGCTGCACACAGGGCCCAATTATCACAGCTACGTCGTGGGCGACTTTAATGGAAACAGCAATGACTGCCGTCTGCTAAAGCTAACCTAGCTGCTAGATTGTTGGGGGAATGAGCTCCAAAACGCTACAACGGTTAGCCGCTAATGCTACGTTTATATGTGTATGTATATGTGTGTATATGGGTGTGTGTGTTTCCATACTCACTAGGCGAGGTGGGGGAGTTCCCTCCCCCCTCGGAGGAGGAGGAGGGGGGGGGTTTGGAGTCGGAGGGGGGGAGGGGGACGGGCCGGGCCATGGGGGGAGGGGGTGGGGGCGGCAGCATAGGGGTTGGCAGGAAGGGGTTGTGAACCTTCCCCTGGCCACTCCCATTGGGCTGTTAGGAGAACATTAACATATCATTAACATATCATTAACATCTCATTAACATACCCATTCATAAATCTGGATCACCTGCCACTCACACTGGACTGGTCAAATACAACATATATACACACACTAACACTAACTAAAGTGTGTGTGTGAGAGAGACAGAGAGAGAGAGAGAGAGAGAGAGAGAGAGAGAGAGAGAGAGAGAGAGAGAGAGAGAGAGAGAGAGAGAGAGAGAGAGCGAGAGAGAGAGAGAGGTGAGGAAGGAGAGAGAGACAGAGGTGAGGAAGGAGAGAGAGAGAGACAGAGACAGAGAGAGAGAGACAGAGCGAGAGAGAGAGAGAGAGAGAGAGAGAGAGAGGTGAGGAAGGAGAGAGAGACAGAGGTGAGGAAGGAGAGAGAGAGAGAGACAGAGCGAGAGAGAGAGGTGAGGAAGGAGAGAGAGACAGAGGTGAGGAAGGAGAGCGAGAGAGAGAGAGAGAGAGAGAGAGAGAGAGAGAGAGAGAGAGAGAGAGAGAGAGAGAGTGTCTCAGCAGTTTTCTGGTCATAAAGAATTCTGCAATTCTGCACTTCAGCTGCAAATCTTTAACTTAATGGAACCTCTATCTCACTCTACCACCCTCTCTCTCCATCTATCTATCTCACTCTACCACCCTCTCTCTCCATCTATCTATCTCACTCTACCACCCTCTCTCTCCATCTATCTATCTCACTCTACCACCCTCTCTCTCCATCTATCTATCTCACTCTACCATCCTCTCTCTACTCTGCAGAGATCTATCCATCTGTCTGTCCGTCCGCCTGCCTGTCTGTCTGTCTGTCTGCCTGTCTCCCTGCCTGTCTGTCTGTCTGTCTGTCTGCCTGTCTGCCTGTCTCCCTGCCTGTCTGTCTGTCTGTCTGCCTGTCTCCCTGCCTGTCTCCCTGCCTGTCTGTCTGTCTGTCTGCCTGTCTGTAGTCTCTCTCTCTCTCTCTCTCTCTCTCTCTGTCAGGGTCACTCTCGTTCTATCAGTCTCCAAATGTATTACAACTACACAACTCTCACACTGTGTGCGAAAGTCTGTGTGCGCATGTATGGGCATGTGCGTGTGTGTGCGAATGTATGTGTGCGTGTGTGCGTGCGTGCGTGTGTGTGTGCGCGTGCGTGTGCGTGTGTGGTTGCACCCAGCCTTTGTCTGCAGTGAGATAGTTGATATATTTGCGTCTAGACATCAAATCGATAGCCCAACCCTCTGCTCTCTCACACACACACACACACACACACACACACACACACACACACACACACACACACACACACACACTTTGCGGATCTCTTTACAGCTGTGTGTTTGATTAGTTTCCATGGTGACACTGCATCACAGTATAACTCCCTGCTGTGTGTGTGTGTGTGTGTGTGTGTGTGTGTGTGTGTGTGTGTGTGAGTTCTTGGAGGTGTATGTGTTTTGGAGGTGTATGTGTGTGTTTGTGTGTTGTGGCGGTGTGTGTGTGTGTGTGTTGTGGAGGTGGAGGTGTGTGTGTGTGTGTTGTGGAGGTGTGTGTGTTGTGGAGGTGGAGGTGTGTATTTGTGTTGTGGAGGTGTGTGTTTGTGTGTGTGTTGTGGAGGTGTGTGTTTGTGTGTGTGTGTGTGTGGTGGGGGTGGAGGTGTGTGTTTGTGTGTGTGTGTGTGTGTGTGGTGGGGTGGAGGTGTGTGTGTGTGTGTGTGTGGGGGTGGAGGTGTGTGTGTGTGGTGGGGGTGGAGGTGTGTGTGTGTGTGTGTGTGTTGTGGAGGTGTGTGTGTGTGTTGTGGAGGTGGAGGTGTGTGTGTGTGTGTTGTGGAGGTGTGTGTTTGTGTGTGTGTTGTGGAGGTGGAGGTGTGTATTTGTGTGTCTGTTGTGGAGGTGGAGGTGTGTGTGTGTGTGTGTGTGTGTGTGTGTGTGTTGGGGGTGGAGGTGTGTGTGTGTGGTGGGGGTGGAGGTGTGTGTTTGTGTGTGTGTGGTGGGGGTGAAGGTGTGTGTGTGTGGTGGGGGTGGAGGTGTGTGTGTGTGTGGTGTGTGTGGTGTGTGTGTGTGTGTGTGTGTGTGTGTGTGTGTGTGTGTGTGTGTGTGTGTGTGTGTGTGTGTGTGTGTGTGTGTGTGTGTGTGTGTGTGTGTGTGTGTGTGTGTGTGTGTGTGTGTGTGGGTGTTGTGGAGGTCTTACGTTGAGGAAGCCCACCTGCCCGGTCTGCTGGCTGGCGTCGGGGCAGACCAGCTGGACGAAGTCCTTGAGGCCGTCCTGGGGGTGGTAGCGGATGGCCGGGTGGGGGAAGTACGAGCCTGGCTGCTGCAGGATGGGAGACGAGGCGAAGTGGAGACCGGACGGGGCGGAGTGGGGACTCGCTGGGAGAGAAACATACACATATAGTCAGAGACTCTCGTAGGGCCCCAGTATTCACCTAATGCTCGTTAGGGCCCCAGTACTAACCTAATGCTCGTTAGGGCCCCAATATTAACTTGATGCTCGTTAGGGCCCCAGTATTAACGTAATGCTCGTTAGGGCCCCAGTATTAACGTAATGCTCGTTAGGGCCCCAGTATTAACATAATGCTCGTTAGGGCCCCAGTACTAACGTAATGCTCGTTAGGGCCCCAGTATTAACATAATGCTCGTTAGGGCCCCAGTATTAACATAATGCTCGTTAGGGCCCCAGTATTAACCTAATGCTTGTTAGGGTGCTCGTAGGGCCCCAGTGCTAACGTAATGCTCGTTAGGGCCCTGTTATTAACCAAATGCTCGTTAGGGCCCCAGTATTAACTTAATGGTCGTTAGGGCCCCAGTATTAACTTGGTGATCGTTAGGGCCCCAGTATTAACTTAATGCTCATTAGGGCCCCAGTATTAACCTAATGCTCGTTAGGGCCCCAGTATTAACTTAATGCTCATTAGGGCCCCAGTATTAACCTAATGCTCGTTAGGGCAGACACTGGATGGACTGACTCATGGTCCCAGACAGAACAGGGCCAACAATACTGAGAGAGAGTGAGAGAGCAAGAGAGATGGGGGGAGGGGGAGAGAGAGAGATGGAGAGAGGTAAGAGAGAGATAGAGAGAGGTAGAGACAGAGGTAGAGAGAGAGATAGAGAGAGGTAGAGACAGAGGTAGAGAGAGAGATAAGCTGTGTGCTGCAGTAATTCACTTAGCTTTACTGTGATTTATGCTTCTGTCAATAAAGCACACACACACACACATACACACACATACACATACACACACGTTGTGCTATGACATTGGCACAACAGGAATACAACTCTCAACTCACAACTTACTAACACAGCCTGCCCATACCTGCCTTTGTGTGTGTGTGTGTGTGTGTGTGGAGGTGGAGGTGTGGGGGTGTGGAGGTGGAGGTGTGGGGGTGTAGAGGTGTGGAGGTGTGGGGGCGGAGGTGTGGGGGTGGGGGTGGAGGTGGAGGTGTGGGGGTGGAGGTGGAGGTGTGGTGTGTGGGGGTGGAGGTGTGGGGGTGGAGGTGGGGGTGGAGGTGTGGGGGTGGAGGTGTGGGGGTGGAGGTGGAGGTGTGGGGGTGGAGGTGTGGTGGTGTGGGGGGTGGAGGTGGAGGTGTGGTGGTGTGGGGGTGGAGGTGGAGGTGTGGTGGTGTGGGGGTGGAGGTGGAGGTGTGGTGGTGGAGGTGTGGGGGTGGAGGTGTGGGGGTGGAGGTGGAGGTGTGGGGGTGGAGGTGTGGGGGTGGAGGTGGAGGTGTGGGGGTGGAGGTGTGGTGGTGTGGGGGTGGAGGTGGAGGTGTGGTGGTGTGGGGGTGGAGGTGGAGGTGTGGTGGTGTGGGGGTGGAGGTGGAGGTGTGGTGGTGGAGGTGTGGGGGTGGAGGTGTGGGGGTGGAGGTGGAGGTGTGGGGGTGGAGGTGTGGGGGTGGAGGTGGAGGTGTGGGGGTGGAGGTGTGGTGGTGTGGGGGTGGAGGTGGAGGTGTGGTGGTGTGGGGGTGGAGGTGGAGGTGTGGTGGTGTGGGGGTGGAGGTGTGGGGGTGGTGGTGGAGGTGTGGGGGTGGAGGTGTGGGGGTGTAGAGGTGGAGGTGGAGGTGTGGGGGTGGAGGTGGAGGTGTGGTGGTGGAGGTGTGGAGGTGTGAGGGTGGAGGTGGAGGTGTGGTGGTGGAGGTGTGGTGGTGTGGGGGTGGAGGTGGAGGTGTGGTGGTGTAGTGGTGGAGGTGGAGGTGTGGTGGTGTGGGGGTGGAGGTGTGGGGGGTGGGGGTGTAGAGGTGGAGGTGTGGGGGTGGAGGTGTGGGGGTGGAGGTGTGGGGGTGGAGGTGTGGGGGTGCAGGTGTGGTGGTGTAGGGGTGGAGGTGGAGGTGTGGAGGTGTGGAGGTGTGGGGGTGGAGGTGTGGAGGTGTGGGGGTGGAGGTGTGGGGGTGGAGGTGTGGGGGTGGAGGTGGAGGTGTGGGGGTGGAGGTGTGGGGGTGGAGGTGGAGGTGTGGTGGTGTAGGGGTGGAGGTGGAGGTGTGGGGGTGGAGGTGGAGGTGTGGGGGTGGAGGTGTGGGGGTGGAGGTGGAGGTGTGGTGGTGTAGGGGTGGAGGTGGAGGTGTGGGGGTGGAGGTGTGGGGGTGGAGGTGTGGAGGTGGAGGTGTGGGGGTGGAGGTGTGGGGGTGGGGGTGGAGGTGTGGGGGTGGAGGTGGAGGTGTGGTCCATGTGTGGACTGTAAGTGTGTCACCCCATGCTGTGTCTTTAAACCAGGAACAGGAATAGATTCCTAATCCACTTCCTGTCTCCCCCCAAGCCCTCACGCTCGGAATACAACTACTCTAACATGGACTGTCCAGTCAGAGGCCTGGCTCCCTGTCTGCCTGTCTGTCTATCTGTCTGTCTGTCTGTCTGCCTGTCCGCCTGTCTGTCCGCCTGCCCATCTGTCTGTCTGTCTGTCCGCCTGTCTGTCTGTCTGTCTGTCTGTCTGCCCATCTGTCTGCCTGTCTGTCTGCCTGCCTGTCTGTCTGCCTGTCTGTCTGCCTGTCTGTCTGTCTCCCTGCCTTACTGTCTGTCTGGATAACCAGCAGACTATGTATGCCTACTCTCACACCATCTTAATCCGCTGCCATTAGGAATCAATCTCACACACACACACACACACACACACACACACACACACACACACACACACACACACACACGCACACGCACACGCACACATTTTTGTGACGTGTATGTGTGTGTGTGTGTGTGGGTACTTTTCCTTGTCAACATTCCTCTACTCTGCACTGGTGGGGCGGGGCCTCACCTCGTCAAGGTTATGACAGGGGCTGTGGGCGGGGCCTGGCCCAGGGGCGAGGTTATGACAGGGGCTGTGGGCGGGGCCTGACCCAGGGGCGTGGTTATGACAGGGGCTGTGGGCGGGGCCTGACCCAGGGGCGTGGTTATGACAGGGGTGTGGGTGTGGCCTGGCCCAGGGGCGTGGTTATGACAGGAGCTGGGGGCGGGGCCTCACCTCGGGGCGTGGTTATGACGGGCCGCTGGTGGAGTGAGGAAGAGGAGAAGCTCAGCGATGACCTCTCTGACCTCTGACCCCTGAGAACACTGGGAGACACCGAGCCTGCACACAACCAGCAGCCAATCAGAACCCACTGTTACTGCCGAGAGCCAATCAGAACACACCGTCACCTCCAGGGGGTGTGGGGGGTGGGGGGGTGGGCGGTGAACAGGGGGGTGGGCGTCTGTGTGTGTCTGTGTGTGTCTGAGAGCGTCTGTGTGTGTCTGTGTGCACCTGTGTGTGTCTGTGTGTGTCTGAGAGCGTCTGTGTGTGTCTGTGTGCGTCTGTGTGTGTCTGTGTTTTTCTGAGAGCGTCTGTGTGTGTCAGAGGGTCTATGTGTGTCTGTGTGTGTCTGTGTGCGTCTGTGTGTGTCTGTATGTGTCTAGGTGTGTCTGTGTGCATCTGTATGCGTCTGTGTGTGTCTCTGTGTGTCTATGTGCGTCTGTGCGCGTCTGTGTGCGTCTGTGTGTGTCTGTGTGCGTCTGTGTGCGTCTGTATGCGTCTGTGTGTCTGTGTGTCTATGTGTGTCTGTGTGCGTCTGTGTGTGTCTGTGTGCGTCTGTATGCGTCTGTGTGTCTCTGTGTGTCTATGTGCGTCTATGTGTGTCTGTGTGCGTCTGTGTGTGTCTGTGTGCGTCTGTATGCGTCTGTGTCTCTGTGTGTCTATTTGTGTCTGTGTGCATGTGTGTGTGTGTGTGTGTCTTGTCTATTGGTCATCCAATCACAGCTGGTTGTTCCTAGACTGATGGGCCAACCACTCATCCCTGCCAAAGTACCCTTGGGCATTCTGATTGGATGAGGTGAGGGGGCGTGGTTAGATTGGACACTACTAAGGAAGAGGACCTGAAGGAGCACAACCTTCAGATAGGAACTCCTGATGGCATGTGTGTTTGTTTTGAACACACACACACAGACACACTCACACACAATTTCTCTCGCTTTGACCTTTAACCTCAAATAACCACTCTTTCAACACACACACACACACTGTCCAAGTTGACAGTGCAAGCATTGAGCAGAACATTTGAGGATGCTGAAGATGGTTGTCATGGTGATGGAAGCAGAAGCCAGGGCAAGCCAGAGGAAGGCTCATCCATCCATCCATCCATCCTCCATCCATCCTCAATCATCCATCCATCCTCCATCATCCATCCATCCTCCATCATCCATCCATCCTCCATCCTCCATCATCCATCCATCCTCCATCATCCATCCATCCTCCATCCTCCATCATCCATCCATCCTCCATCATCCATCATCCTCCATCATCCATCCATCCTCCATCCATCCTCCATCATCCATCCATCCTCCATCCATCATCCATCCTCCATCCTCCATCATCCATCCATCATCCATCC
>JACYXH010000852.1:55000-60000 GCA_026745465.1 Lota lota
GGGAGGGAGAGAGGGAGGGGGGAGAGAGGGAAGGGGGGGAGAGGGAGAGAGGGTGGGGGAGGGAGAGAGGGAGGGGGGAAGAAAGGGAGAGGGGGAGGGAGGGACAGAGGGAGGGGGGAGAGAGGGAGAGGGGGAGGGAGGGAGAGAGGGAAGGGGGAAGAGAAAGAGAGGGGGAGGGAGGGACAGAGGGAGGGAGGGGAGAGAGAGGGAAGGGGGGAGAGGGAGGACTTACTCTGTGAGACTCGTACTAGCTCGGCCACGGTGAAAACGCCCGGGGTGACGAAGCTGTCCTGGAAGCCCATGTGACCTGAGAGACAGGAAGAGGGCGTTAGTCACAACCTCACCAGCCAATCACAGGACAGATGAGATGGATTGGAGAGGATGTGCTTATTGGCTGTGAATGACAGCACTGTATTGATCTGCAGAGTTGATCCGTTTGCCCAAGTGATCAGTGTCAATCAAAGAGTTAGGGCTACAGACTATCAGTCTGGTCTAACCTCAGTTCAACCAGACTAGTTTAATCTCAGTTCAACCAGGCTAGTCTAACCTCAGTTCAACCAGACTAGTTTAACCTCAGTTCAACCAGGCTAGTTTAACCTCAGTTCAACCAGGCTAGTCTAACCTCAGTTCAACCAGACTAGTTTAACCTCAGTTCAACCAGGCTAGTTTAACCTCAGTTCAACCAGGCTAGTCTAACCTCAGTTCAACCAGACTAGTTTAACCTATACACAGCATATAGCGGTTAGCAGCACTGTATAGCTGCTAGCATGTGAAGCAGAGTGTAGCGGTTAGTGCTTGACACAGCATGTAGCGGTTAGCAGCACTGTATGGCTGCTAGCATGTGAAGCAGAGTGTAGCGGTTAGTGCTTGACACAGCATATAGCGGTTAGCAGCACTGTATAGCTGCTAGCATGTGAAGCAGAGTGTAGCGGTTAGTGCTTGACACAGCATGTAGCGGTTAGCAGCACTGTATAGCTGCTAGCATGTGAAGCAGAGTGTAGCGGTTAGTGCTTGACACAGCATATAGCGGTTAGCAGCACTGTATAGCTGCTAGCATGTGAAGCAGAGTGTAGCGGTTAATGCTTGACACAGCATGTAGCGGTTAGCAGCACTGTATAGCTGCTAGCATGTGAAGCAGAGTGTAGCGGTTAGTGCTTGACACAGCATATAGCGGTTAGCAGCACTGTATAGCTGCTAGCATGTGAAGCAGAGTGTAGCGGTTAGTGCTTGACACAGCATATAGCGGTTAGCAGCACTGTATAGCTGCTAGCATGTGAAGCAGAGTGTAGCGGTTAGTGCTTGACACAGCATATAGCGGTTAGCAGCACTGTATAGCTGCTAGCATGTGAAGCAGAGTGTAGCGGTTAGTGCTTGACACAGCATATAGCGGTTAGCAGCACTGCTAGCATCTCACAGTTATCCATGTGGGGAAGACAGACATAAATAAGACTAGGAGGAGAGAGAGAGATGAAGGGGAGAGGAGGAGCTGAGGGAGGAGAGGGGAGGAGAGAGGGGAGGAGAGAGGGGTAGGGGAGAGGGGAGGAGAGAGGGGAGGAGAGAGGGGGAGGAGCTGAGGGAGGAGAGAGGGGAGGAGAGAGGGGGAGGAGAGAGGGGAGGAGAGAGAGGAGGAGAAAGGGAGGAGAGAGGGGGAGGAGCTGAGGGAGGAGAGGGGAGGAGAGAGGGGAGGAGAGAGGGGGGGAGAGAGGGGAGGAGAGAGGGGAGGAGAGAGAGGAGGAGAAAGGGGAGGAGAGAGGGGAAGAGAGGAAGGAGAGAGGGAGAAGGGGAGAGGGAGGAGAGAGGGGGAGGAGCTGAGGGAGGAGAGAGGGGAGGAGAGAGGGGGGAGGAGAGAGGGAGGAGAGAGAGGAGGAGAAAGGGGAGGAGAGAGGGAGGAGAGAGGGGGAGGAGCTGAGGGAGGAGAGGGGAGGAGAGAGGGGAGGAGAGGGGAGGAGAGAGGGGGAGGAGAGAGGGGAGGAGAGAGAGGAGGAAAAAGGGGAGGAGAGAGGGAGGAGAGAGGGGGAGGAGCTGAGGGAGGAGAGGGGAGGAGAGAGGGGGAGGAGAGAGGGGAGGAGAGAGAGGAGGAGAAAGGGGAGGAGAGAGGGGAAGAGAGAGGGAGGAGGGGAGAGGGATGGATGGAAGAGAGGGTGAAGGGTAATATCTTTGCAGTGAAACTGCTGACATGAGCTAAAAGTATTCAGGCTCCTTCTGCTGGGGGAAACAGACAGACAGAGAGAGACAGACAGAAAGAGAGAGACAGACAGACAAACAGGAAGACAGGCGAATCGAAAGATGTGCAGATGGAGCAGGCTTAGTGTATAGCTACCCCTGTAGCATAGCTACAGGCGGTACTACAGGGGTAGCGTAGCTACAGGGATAGCGTAGCTACAGGCATAGTGTAGCTACAGGCGGTACTACAGGGGTAGCGTAGCTACAGGGGTAGCGTAGCTACAGGCATAGTGTAGCTACAGGCGGTACTACAGGGATAGCGTAGCTACAGGGATAGCGTAGCTACAGGCATAGTGTAGCTACAGGCGGTACTACAGGGGTAGCGTAGCTACAGGGGTAGCGTAGCTACAGGCATAGTGTAGCTACAGGCGGTACTACAGGGGTAGCGTAGCTACAGGGGTAGCGTAGCTACAGGCATAGTGTAGCTACAGGCGGTACTACAGGGATAGCGTAGCTACAGGGATAGCGTAGCTACAGGCATAGTGTAGCTACAGGCGGTACTACAGGGGTAGCGTAGCTACAGGGGTAGCGTAGCTACAGGCATAGTGTAGCTACAGGCGGTACTACAGGGATAGCGTAGCTACAGGCGTTGCTACAGGGGTAGCGTAGCTACAGGGATAGCGTAGCTACAGGGGTAGCGTTGGTACAGGGATAGCGTAGCTACAGGGGTAGCCTAGGTACAGGGGTAGCGTAGCTACAGGCGGTACTACAGGGGTAGCCTAGCTACAGGCGGTACTACAGGGGTAGCCTAGCTACAGGGGTAGCAGAGCAAGGTCCTAAGCAGCTGGGTTAACAATGTTTTATGGGAGATTCCAAAAAACGATATACATAAAATATTTAGATGATAAACAGGTCAGTCTGGTATTCATAAGTATCACCATCCTCATCACCATCCCATAATCTTCCTCCTCATCATCACTATCATCATTAATACCATCATCATCATCAAGAGGTGGGGCTTACCGTTCTCTGACTGCTCCTTGATATCTGATTCGTTAGCCTGGTTCGGGCTTTCTGATTGGCCGGCTTCTGTAATGTATAAGAAAAACACAACCTTGATCATTCCTGGTATCATTGGACCAGGATCACATAAACCATGTACCGCCCCTGGTATCAGAGGACCAGGATCACATAAACCATGTACCGCCCCTGGTATCAGAGGACCAGGATCACATAAACCATGTACCGCCCCTGGTATCATTGGACCAGGATCACATAAACCATGTACCGCCCCTGGTATCATTGGACCAGGATCACATAAACCATGTACCGCCCCTGGTATCAGAGGACCAGGATCACATAAACCATGTACCGCCCCTGGAAACAGAAAGTTTCCTAACAGAAAGTTTCCTAACAGAAAGTTTCCTAACAGAAAGTTTCCTAACAGAAAGTTTCCCAAAAGAAAGTTTCCCAGCAGAAAGTTTCCCAACAGAAAGTTTCCCAGCAGAAAGTTTCATCCCGACACTGTGCTGCATAACATTTGCGTGTCTGTGTGGGTGTGTGATGTGTCTTCATTGTCTGTATTTAATGTGTGTGTTTATGTTAATTGTGTGTGTGAAGAAGAATAACAAGTGGGGGCAAAACAGCACATGTGTGTGTGTGTGTGTGTGTGTGTGTGTGTGTGTGTGTGGTGTGTATGTGTGTGTGTGTGTGTGTTTAGTGTGTGTGTGTGTTTAGTGTGTGTGTGTGTGTGTGTGATCAGACTGATTTAAGATCAGCTCTATGAAGGGCCCTCAGAGGGGGGGCTGGTGAGTCTGGCTCCCACGACTCATTTCCATATTTAATTACCCCCCCCCCCCCCCCCGGGGGGAGTGTGTGAAAGTACCCCCCCCCCCAGGCTCTCACTGTCCTGCTGGCTGGGGGGGGAGGGGGGGGGGGGTACTTTGGGGGGGTCTTTGTTTTAAGCCAGCGGAGCAGACAGCAGAACCCTGAGCCAAACACACACGCACGCACGCACACGCACACGCACTTATACAATATATTATATATATCATGTCTATGTCACAATAATGTCTATATTTTATCATATATTATGTCTCTATATTATATATTATATATTTTGAAGTATTATACTGTATATTACTTGTCTCTATATTATATATTGTATATTTTGAAGTATTATATATTACTTGTCTCTATATTATATATTGTAATCATATATTAGTCTCTATTTTATATATGATATATTTTGTAGTATTATAAAGTACTTATTATGTCTATATTATATATTGTAATCATATATTAGTCTCTATTTTATATATGATATATTTTGTAGTATTATATAGTACTTATTATGTCTCTGTTACATATTAAAATCATATATTATGTCTCTATTTTATATATGATATATTTTGTAGTATTATATAGTACTTATTATGTCTCTGTTACATATTAAAATCATATATTATGTCTCTATTTTATATATGATATATTTTGTAGTATTATATATGACTTATTATGTCTCTATGTTATATATTAAAATCATATATTATGTCTCTATTTTATATATGATATATTTTGTAGTATTATATATGACTTATTATGTCTCTATGTTATATATTAAAATCATATATTATGTCTCTATTTTATATATGATATATTTTGTAGTATTATATAGTACTTATTATGTCTCTATGTTATATATTGTATTATGTCTGCTTCAGCATCAGAGATTTGACAGGGTTTACTTTATGTATTGGATTCATATACATTTGATATAGAAATGTATTATTTAATATATTGACTTGATATATATATATAATTTAATATATTGATTT
>JACYXH010000852.1:62500-72500 GCA_026745465.1 Lota lota
GCAACAGCAATACTGCATCAGAGCGAGAGCGAGAGCGAGAGCGAGAGCGAGAGCGAGAGCGAGAGCGAGAGCGAGAGCGAGAGCGAGAGCGAGAGCGAGAGCGAGAGCGGTCTGTTGTGGACTGGACATCTCATTAAGATTCCAGCTATGCGGTGACTCAGCCCATTTTGATAATGGAGATCTCACACACATCTGATGTCTAAATGAGCAGAGGTCTACCTTGGAGGGAGAGCCAGTCAGAGTATACTGCAAGGTCGCCGTGGGACCCTCCCCACCAGTTACAACAAAGCATAGTTACCACAGCACATGCTAGGCTAGGCACTTCTGCAGAATAGTTAGCATGACTTCAGTACACGGCTACACCACAAGTAAAGAAATGAGTGCATTGATGGATACAAAAGTCCTAATAAAGTTTGATATAACTCAAGTAAAATGAAATAGTAACAGATCAATAAGTTAAGTTTGTGTTCTCTTAGGGTCATGACTGCACTGGAACGTTAGCAGTGCAGCTGACGGTACTGTACTGAGTCAAAGTACTAGCCTCACCTTACTGTAGTCAAAGTACTTTGACTACAGTAAGGTGAGGTGAGGTGAGGTGAGGTTAGCTAAGGGGAGGTGAGATGGGTTAGCTATGAAGAGGTGAGGTGAGGTTAGCTAAGGGGAGGTGAGATGGGTTAGCTATGAAGAGGTGAGGTGAGGTTAGCTAAGGGGAGGTGAGATGGGTTAGCTATGAAGAGGTGAGGTGAGGTTAGCTAAGGGGAGGTGAGATGGGTTAGCTATGAAGAGGTGAGGTGAGGTTAGCTAAGGTGAGGTGAGGTGAGGTTAGCTATGAAGAGGTGAGGTGAGGTTAGCTAAGAGGAGGTGAGGTGAGGTTAGCTATGAAGAGGTGAGGTTAGCTAAGGGGAGGTGAGGTTAGCTAAGGGGAGGTGAGGTTAGCTAAGGGGAGGTGAGATAGGTTAGCTATGAAGAGGTGAGGTGAGGTTAGCTAAGGGGAGGTGAGATGGGTTAGCTAAGAAGAGGTGAGGTGAGGTTAGCTATGAAGAGGTGAGGTGAGGTTAGCTAAGATGAGGCGAGGTGAGGTTAGCTAAGGGGAGGCGAGGTGAGGTTAGCTAAGGGGAGGCGAGGAAAGAGCAGAACAGAGGGTGCTGAGTAGATCAGATTAAACAATTAAGGAAGGAAGGAGCAGATTGTTCCTCCAAGAGGATTTGTCAAACGCTGGAGAAGAGATGTCCTGAAACCTGAGCACTGGCCAGCAGTAGTCCCAACCTGTCCTCAACCAACCTGTAACCAACCAACCTGTAACCAACCAACCTGTAACCAACCCGTCCTCAACCAACCTGTAACCAACCAACCTGTAACCAACCTGTCCTCAACCAACCTGTAACCAACCAACCTGTAACCAACCTGTCCTCAACCAACCTGTAACCAACCAACCTGTAACCAACCAACCTGTAACCAACCTATCCTCAACCAACCTGTAACCAACCAACCTGTAACCAACCAACCTGTAACCAACCTGTCCTCAACCAACCCGTCCTCAACCAACCTGTAACCAACCAACCTGTAACCAACCAACCTGTAACCAACCTGTCCTCAACCAACCTGTAACCAACCAACCTGTAACCAACCTGTCCTCAACCAACCTATCCTCAACCAACCTGTAACCAACCAACCTGTAACCAACCTGTCCTCAACCAACCTGTAACCAACCAACCTGTAACCAACCAACCTGTAACCAACCTGTCCTCAACCAACCTGTAACCAACCAACCTGTAACCAACCTGTCCTCAACCAACCTATCCTCAACCAACCTGTAACCAACCAACCTGTAACCAACCTGTCCTCAACCAACCCGTCCTCAACCAACCTGTAACCAACCAACCTGTAACCAACCAACCTGTAACCAACCTGTCGTCAACCAACCTGTAACCAACCCGTCCTCAACCAACCTGTAACCAACCTGTCCTCAACCAACCTGTAACCAACCTGTAACCAACCTGTAACCAACCCGTCCTCAACCAACCTGTAACCGACCCGTCCTCAACCAACCTGTAACCAACCTGTAACCAACTCGTCCTCAACCAACCTGTAACCAAACTGTAACCAACCCGTCCTCAACCAACCTGTAACCAACCTGTAACCAACCCGTCCTCGACCAACCTGTCCTCAACCAACCTGTACAACCCAAAGCTACCTGTAGAATATATACACAGACACAACCCAAAGCTACCTGTAGAATATATACACAGACACAACCCAAAGCTACCTGTAGAATATATACACAGACACAACCCAAAGCTACCTGTAGAATATATACACAGACACAACCCAAAGCTACCTGTAGAATATATACACAGATACAACCCAAAGCTACCTGTAGAATATATACACAGATACAACCCAAAGCTACCTGTAGAATATATACACAGACACAACCCAAAGCTATGTGATGCTAAAGTGATGCTTTGGGTTGTATCTCCCTCTCAGGTCACGCTGTTAATGATCTTTCTAGCCTCAAAGTTTTGGACCTGGATAGATAAACCGGGTCTGTGGGTTCGGCGGCTGCTAGCACGCTAGCGCTAGTAGCAGTTTATCCTCCAGGGGGGGTTACATGGCTCAACTGGGGGGCTGATGTAACCATGGCAACCAGAGGCCACGGCCAGGTCACGGGTCAGAGATCACAGAGTAATGTCCTGTTTGTCAATTTTTTTAATAAGGCAGGTCGAGAGAACAGTCCTCCTATCTGTGACATCACAAATGTGGCCCCTCCCCCTTTCTCCAAAACGTACAGACAGAGCGCAGAGTGGCGACGCCCAGAGGGGCGACGCCCAGAGGGGCGACGCCCAGCAGAATGGCCTGCTACACACACACTCACTCACGCACAACACACAAACAGACACACACACATACTCACTCTAAACACACACACACACACTCACTCTGAACACACAAACAGACACACACACACACATATTCACTCTAAACACACACATACACACACACACACTCACTCTCAACACACAAACACACACACAAATACACAAACTCTGAACACACACATAGATACTCACTCTAAAAACACACACACATTCACTCCCTCTCTCACTCTCAACACACAAACACACAAATACACAAACTCTGAACACACACTATGTGTAATAATACACTCTACTCTATGAACACACACACACACACACACACAACCTTTGCCTGCTGCAGTTTGTTGATGGATTAAATATCAGAGAGAGAGAGAGAGTGAGAGCGAAAGAGAAAAAGAGAGAGCGAGAGAGAGCGAGCGAGAGAGAGAGAGACAGAGACAGAGAGAGAGAGAGAGACAGACAGACAGACAGACAGACAGACAGACAGAGAGCGAGAGAGAGAGAGACAGAGAGAGAGACAGAGAGAGAGACAGAGAGACAGAGAGAGAGCGTGAATATGGAAGAGAGAATCAGAAATAGAAAATAAATTATTGTTAACGAGGCCAATTATCATTAATTAACATATTGTCAAGGACCTGATCTGGAGAATGTTTACATTACACACACACACACACACACACACACACACACACACACACACACACACACACACACATACAGGTATATAGTGTTTACGAGGACAGACCAGCAGAATCATGGTTTACGGGGACACCCCTTTCCCAATGTCCTATCAATGAAATAAATACATCAAAAAATCTGATTTGATCTCAATAAGATACATCTCACTTCAAAATGCATTATTATTGATGGGATCATGATCAAATGACACACCTGACATGGTACAGTTTTACAGGGACACCTCACGATTAGTGTTTAGGGGGACACATAGGGTTACAGGGACAATACACATACACACAACCAGATCCTGTATAATGAGGACACATGGGTTTACAGGGACTATACACATACACACAAACAATTCCTGTGTTGAGGACACGTGTTTTACAAGACCAATTCCACATCACACATGAAAGACACTGTATTATCGGTGCAGATTATTTTAATTAAATAAAATCCAATGCACTAAGAATAACATGCTTATTCTTAAGCATATAACAAGCAATAACAAAATCCTTCCTCTCTTCTCTCCTTTTCTCCTCTCCTTGGGTTTTTCTGCTCTCCTTCCTCTCTATTTCCATTATCTTCTCTCCTTCCTATCTACTTCTCTCCTTCCTATCTACTTCCTCTCTCCTTCCTCTCTGTTCCTTCCTATCTACTTCCTCTCTCTGCTCCTTCCTATATACTTCCTCTCTCCTTCCTCTCTGCTCTTTCCTATCTACTTCCTCTCCCCTTCCTCTCTCTGCTCCTTAATATCTCCTTCCTCTCTGCTCCTTCCTATCTACTTCCTCTCTCCTCTTCTTCCTCTCTCTCTCCTCCATCCTCTCCTCTCCTTCATCTCTCTCCTCTCCTTTATCTCTCCTCTCCTTCATCTCTCCTCTCCTTCATCTCTCCTCTCTATTTCCTCTCTCTGCTCTACTTTCATTCTCCTGTCTCCTTCCTCTCTGCTCTCCTTCCTCTTTTCTTTAATTTACATGACATTCCATCTAATGAGCAGTTTTCAGTTTGATTGCCATTCCTTTGTTCCGGACAAAGTCTCTTATATGTTGAATTGTCCGTCTCTTTAAAATCGGTTGCTCTGCCTTTCTGCAGGCCTCACACTCTAATATGGTAGCCAAATGTCCACGCCTGATGTAGTGTCTGAAGTGCTTCATGATAGCGTTGACCTCCCCAGCAGTCCATGACTTTTTGACATAGGCCTTCTTTGTGACTCTGACAGGCTCTAAAGGAAACATGATATCAAAATGTGTTAATAAGGTGATTAAATCCAACAAAGAATGAAAAACAAAACAATCGCCAAACACGCGGCTAACTTTTGCATTGTTGTTTTTTGTTGTCCTATAGTGCTTATTTACAATCCTAATCCATGCAATGGATGATTCAAAAAATACCTTCAAAAGATACAGATTTTGTGGATGATAACTTGGGTAATGTAAATAGTTATTTCTAGCTGTCTTTTTTCAAAATACTTTAGTCTGAGGTAACTCAGATGATTTCACTTTTACCTCCAAAAAAGTTGCAACTGAATACAACATTTGAGGTACCATCACCTGTGCAACAAGTACACTGCACACTAAGGTAAGAATGATGCCATTTCGACATATTAGATAAGAACCATCTTACATGGCCATCACATCAGACATCAGCAAGCTAGGCTGAATAAGGTTAGCCTCATTGCATTCACAACCTGCTGTATTGTGGGATGTGGCAAGATAGACAGTTACAATAATTGTCTTGAACTAGTCAATAGCAATTGACCGATCTGCTTAATCTATGAACGCAATAAGGACAATCAAACCACAACCAAGTAGATTTTCTTTTGTAGAGCAGTAGCTGACGTTAGCCTGCTGGGTGATCTGTTATGCTTTACAAGTTATTCTCGGGCCACCCGTGCTCAGGTGCCCTACTATGTTAGCAGGACGATAGGTAGAATATTGACGAATGCCTGTATGCTGCTATTTACGATATAGCCCGGATCAATGCGCTAGGACTATTATCTGTACCTCCTAATGTTAACTATTCTGAGAATCTTCACCGCTGTAGCTGTCAGATAGACCGTACCATTCTCGAGACGTAGCTCAAAATGGCTGCGCCCTAGTTATAAAACAACAAACTATTCTCAGTTCTCCCAAATCGCTCGCTACTTTGGCAGTTTTGACTATGGGCACAAGACTATGATGGATAAAACATCTGTAATAGCACATTCACTTCTGATTTTGCTTCATTTCCTCTTTAAAGTCTAAATGGCTGACCGATTCAGTTAAACATTTTCTGCACTTCCTATTGGTAAAAATTAATCTTTGTGTAAGAAATATTTTCCCTTTTAACAAGTGAGATCATGATTCAATGCTTCCCAACTGAACACAAAATTAAATTTGGTTTGATGTAGTTAAATTGCATTCGAATCTTCTGAATTAGATATACATCCCTGAAATATTTAATTCAGATTGCTAATACTTGCGGTTGTAATTTAAATAAATGTTTTGTTTAAGCATTACTATCAGATATGCTTAGAAATGCACAAAAGGGTATAAATGTACGATTTACTTTTGCTTGTAAATTCTTTTGTAAATTACAAACATGGTTTTAATGGTTGCTATTCTGTTCTGTCCGCATAAATGAATCCTCCAAAATCTTGAAACGGTTTCCTAATATCAGGAAGGGAAATAATTAGTTTAAAACAGAATGTCTTGTATGTAATTAATTTAACAAACACATTTTAAGCATTTCTTGAGCAGTAACAAAAAGATTTTAAGAAATGTTTGTGCTTTCACAAAACAATATGCCCTAATCAATGTATACTGATTTATAGGTTTTGCACACTGTTAACACACAAATAAACTGTGACAAAGCCTTGAAATGGTAAAACAGAGAAATCTGAGTGGCCGTCTATTTGATGTGGAGTAAGTAGATAAACTCCTAAACTCCAGCACACCTATAAGTCTATACAGCCTACCTCACAGTCTTCCATGGGGGTGTCAATCACACCAGAGGTCCCCTCAACATGCTGTTGAGATCCAGACATCATGTTCTGAAGGGAAAAAGAGATTGTCTGAGCATACACAATCCATTTACATTTTGACATAAAAAATACTGTAGAAATGTTACAGAAATCATATTATCTTCTATTGTAATATCTATTCTACAATGAGAAAAGCTAACATATGGAATACAGACAAGACAATAATATAGTAAAAAAATACTAAAACGACATTCAATGAGTTTCTGATTAGGGTATCCTCTCAAATATATCAGCCAATCCTAGTTCACAAAACCATGTCTTCTAAAATAGCAGTATTGCATCATGGAAGTCAGACAGTATTCACATGACCATTGTAACAACACTACACAAGCATTGTTAACTAATTATTTCCCTCTCTTTTTCTGGTTGAGAGTGAGCCAATAGGTGAAATCAGCTGGTGTATACTTGTGTTGGAATGATAACATGAATGTACTCAGACCTCCATGGCACACATATGGATACCACTGGTCTAAACCCATAACTGTATACATTAAAGATGATATAGGTAGTCATGGACTGTAGATTACACATAGGCAATATTGTAAAGTATGTATAGTACATTAAGTCCTAGTCAACTAACCAATGTCCTCTTAAACCATAATCTGCTTTACACAAGCATACGTCTGACAAACGGCCATAGTGTTAACTGAATGAATTCTTCCTAAACCAAACCATGTCCTAATAAACCATGATCAAATACACACAAACGTGATGCAGTCTGACATACACAGGCCATAGTGTTAACTACATGAAGTCATCCTAACCCCAACCATGTCCTAATAAACCATAATCAAATATACACAAACATGATGCAGTCTGACTCACAGGCCATAGTGTTAACTACATGAAGTCCTCCTAACCCCAACCATGTCCTAATAAACCATAATCAAATATACACAAACATTATGCAGTCTGACATACACAGGCCATAGTGTTAACTACATGAACTCCTCCTAAATCAAACCATGGTTAAACAGAGATCTGAGGGTCCATCTATTTGATGTGGATTAAGTATGTAAAATCCTAAACTCCAGTACACATAGCAGTCTATACAGCCTACCTCACAGTCTTCCATGGGGGTGTCAATCACACCAGAGGTCCACTTGATATGTTGTTGAGATCCAGACATCATGCTCTGAAGGGAAACATTGATATTCTGAGTGTACACATTGCATATACATGCAGACATTACAATTAAAAACATTTGGTTTTCTCACAAAAATATAGATTATACAGAAACCATATGCAGTTCTACTGTAATATCTATTCTACAATGAGAACAGCTTACATATAGAATACAGACAAGTCAATAATAGTCAATTACTAAAACAACATTAAATGAGTCACATTAGTGCATTCTCTCAAATATATTAGCCAATCCTAGTTCATAAAACCATGTCTTCTTAAACATAAGTATTCAATCGTGTGCCATGGAAGTCAGACAGTATTCACATTACCGTTGTAACACAGCACTACACCAGCAGTTACATAATTATTGCCCTCTCTTTTGCCCATAGCGTTAAGTACATTTATTCCTAGTAAATTAACCAATGTCCTGTTAAACCATAATAGGATTTACACAAACATGATGCAGTCTGACACACAGGCCATAGTGTTAACTACATGAAGTCCTCCTAACCCCAACCATGTCCTAATAAACCATAATCAAATATACACAAACATGATGCAGTCTGACATACACAGGCCATAGAGTTAACTACATGAAGTCCTCCTAACCCCAACCATGTCCTAATAAACCATAATCAAATATACACAAACATGATGCAGTCTGACATACACAGGCCATAGTGTTAACTACATGAACTCCTCCTAAATCAAACCATGGTAAAACAGAGATCTGAGGGTCCATCTATTTGATGTGGATTAACTATGTAAAATCCTAAACTTCAGTACACATAGCAGTCTATACAGCCTACCTCACAGTCTTCCATGGGGTTGTCAATCACACCAGAGGTCCACTTGATATGTTGTTGAGATCCAGACATCATGCTCTGAAGGGAAAAATTGATATTCTGGGCGTACACATTGCATATACATGTAGACATTACAATTAAAAACAGTTGGTTTTCTCACAAAAATATAGATTATACAGAAACCATATGCAGTTCTACTGTAATATCTATTCTACAACGAGAACAGCTTAGATATAGAATACAGACAAGACAATAATACAGTCAATTACTAAAACAACATTAAATGAGAGTCACATTAGTGCATCCTCTCAAATATATTAGCCAATCCTAGTTCACAAAACCATGTCTTCTTAAACAGAAGTGTTCAATCATGTGCAATGGAAGTCAGACAGTATTCACATTACCGTTGTCTGATATTGTCTGAGCGTACACAATGCATACTTTAGGGGTGAACAATGTAATGGTGACCACATTGGTATCGGCCAATAATTATGAATATAATCTACAATGGAATAATCTTACATAAGGGCTATGGAAGAGACCACAAACAGAAATAAAGTAAATTAGTAAAAATACATGCAGATTGTAGTGGTGAGCTGCAATGGCTTGGCTTTTGGTGGTGTCATAGGTTTAAATTGAATCTGATTGGATAATAAAGATGTTAGCCCTGGGGCATCATGTAAAATGTAGGACACAAATCAGGAGGTGCATATGTGTACAGTTCAAGAGGTCTTGATACTACTGCAGATCAGGTTATAGACACACACTTACCTTTGGTGTCATTTATCCATTTTGAATAAATGTTTTCCTTGTCTCTCCCTAACTTGATATGCAATTCCGCATCCTGGATAGGAGTCAGTCCCTGACCCCTGGTCCGAATTCTTCTATTCACTAAAGTAAAGAAATATAACACAGTCACAAAGAAAAAGCAACAAAATCAACAAAACCAACAAACCAACATACTATTTGGATTGTGATAATAGCAGGCAGGGAGCAGTGTGCACAGATAATCTAGTCTTAAAAAACATCCACAAAACATTAATATCCTGGCTCATGTGGCATGCTACTGTAGCTCTCTGTATCTATAAACACCGGGTACAAGAGGCTGTAATAGACAGTTTTTGTTTCACATGCAAATGATAGCTTGTGCTGTTCATTCCATTAGCTGTTGTTGCTGTAGGATTATGAATCTGGCCATTGCGTGAGTCTATTGCTTAAAGCTCCCGTTTATAGGAAAAATAAATGTATTAAGACAGCCCCGACTGACCAAGTTTGTTGAAATATTAGATTAAACGAATGA
Source organism: Lota lota (assembly GCA_026745465.1). Lineage (NCBI taxonomy): Eukaryota > Metazoa > Chordata > Actinopteri > Gadiformes > Lotidae > Lota > Lota lota. The sequence continues at coordinate 72,314 of JACYXH010000852.1, forward strand.
TGTAATGGGTGAACTGTCGGCAACTGATCATCTAGGCTACTGTAAGGCCACTAATGGAAAAGGATCAGGTGCAACCCATTTAGTACAGGTTCAACCTGTTGGCTGGGTATGAGGGCTGATGCTTTGGTCCACTAAGACAGAGTGCCATCAAAAGTAATACAAAGTAATAAAAACAAAACATTGCATT
>JACYXH010000852.1:77500-81950 GCA_026745465.1 Lota lota
ATTCGCTGTTCTCAGAGTAAACATGAAACAAACACTGAGGGGGGGTTCCCCTCCACCCTTCCTCAGTGGAGGAAGGGTCTCACACACTCTGCTGTACTGGTCTGGCTAGGGTCAGGGTCTAGGGTCAGGGTCTAGTCTAGGGTCAGGGTCTAGGGTCAGGGTCTAGTCTAGGGTCAGGGTCTAGGGTCAGGGTCTAGTCTAGGGTCAGGGTCTAGTCTAGGGTCAGGGTCTAGGGTCAGGGTCTAGTCTAGGGTCAGGGTCTAGTCTAGGGTCAGGGTCTAGGGTCAGGGTCTAGTCTAGGGTCAGGGTCTAGTCTAGGGTCAGGGTCTAGGGTCAGGGTCTAGTCTAGGGTCAGGGTCTAGGGTCAGGGTCTAGTTAGGGTTAGCGTCTAGGGTCAGGGTCTAGTTAGGGTTAGCGTCTAGGGTCAGGGTCTAGTCTAGGGTCAGGGTCTAGGGTCAGGGTCTAGTCTAGGGTCAGGGTCTAGTCTAGGGTCAGGGTCTAGGGTCAGGGTCTAGTCTAGGGTCAGGGTCTAGTCTAGGGTCAGGGTCTAGGGTCAGGGTCTAGTCTAGGGTCAGGGTCTAGGGTCAGGGTCTAGTCTAGGGTCAGGGTCTAGTTAGGGTTAGCGTCTAGGGTCAGGGTCTAGTTAGGGTTAGCGTCTAGGGTCAGGGTCTAGTCTAGGGTCAGGGTCTAGGGTCTAGGGTTAGGGATTAGCTAGGGCTAATGAGAGGAGGAAGAGGAGGAGAATGAGAGGAGGAGGGGAAGGAGGAGAGAGATGAGAGATGAGAGAGGAGGAGGAGGTGGAGGAGGAGAGGAGAGAGAGGAGATGGATGAGAAGGAGAGAGAGGAGGGGGAGGAGGAGAAAGGAGGAGTAAGATGAGGGAGAGAGAGGAAGAGGAAAAGGGGAGAGAGAAGGAGAAGAGAGGAGGGGACAGAGAGGAGGACAGAGGAGGAGGGGAGCGAGAGGAGGAGAAGGAGGGGAGAGAGAGTAGGAGGTCTCATCGAGGAGGAGGCTAAGAAGGTGTCTCCTTGTTCTGTGCTAGGGGGTCAACAGTTGCCAAGAAAGAAACCAAATACTGTGATCCAGTTATAATGTGGAGTAAAATGTAGTAATATTAGACGCCTGGGAACAAATTACAATATACAACAGTGTGTGTGTGTGTGTGTGTGTGTGTGTGTGTGTGTGTGTGTGTGTCCTGGTGGTCAGGGGGGGCGTGGCCTCTGTGCGTACTCCACCAACCACAGACAGTGGTTTCGCCACTCTTGATTGTGATTGGCTGATTGTTCCTGTCTGTAACCAGAGACCTCCACAGATTCCCTTACTGTCAATAAAAACCACAAGCCGCCTTCTTTACTATGGAGGGTTGCCTAGCAACACGCACACCACCATCTTTACACTAGAGGGTTGCCTAGCAACAAAACACACACACGTCGTAGTTCTCATCATCATTTAAACGACCTTGTAGTTCAGCTTACCAAATACCTTTTCATAATCATAACTAAAAACCAAACTCTCTCTCACAAACCCACAGGTCATATTTCTGCAGAGCTGGTGGATAGCGTGTGGCTGTGCTAAGCTATGCTATGTGAGCGTGTAGCGCTGCTGGAGCTAGCGCTGTCCGGGAGAGATAAGAGTCTAGTAGCGACCGTCTGCTAGGAGCATCAAGGAGGCGCAGGAGCCAGGAGTCCTCCCCTCTCCTCTCAGGAGGAGGAGAAAGGAGGACACCTCCCGCTCTCCCAACAAACCCTGTGGTTGAGAGTTTGAATCTTTCAGTGCCAAACATCCTCCCGCTACGTAGCGTACCCCTGCCATGTGGCCCCGTAGCATGTTGCTAACATATGCGCACTGTAGCGCGTCGCTACGTAGCGCGCTAGCCGCCCCAGACGTACCTGCGTGGACGAAGTAGGCCAGGTAGAGGTCCAGCTCCTTCACCGACACCCCGATGTGGTGCGGCTGGACGCACAGGCCGTGGTTGGAGCACTGGGGCGACTTCACCAGCCGCTCCCCGTCCGTGCTCTCCAGGGGGATGCCCTTGAACAGGATGACCATCACCAGGTCCAGCCGCCACACCTTGTCCGCCTGCCGCAGGCAGTCGATGCGCCTCATCTTGCCCTTCTGGTCGGGGTTGGAGAGCACGCAGCAGGGGGCCTTCTTCCCCGTCACCGTCAGGACGAAGTCCTCGCGGAACTCGGGCCGGATGTCCTTCCTCAGCTTGGCCAGCAGGCGCGACGCCCACTTCTGCTTGACCTCGGGCTTCTCGGCCAGCAGCTCGTCCTTGACCGCGCGCTCCTCCTCCTTGGACATGCGCTTCTCGTGCTTCTTGAAGTACTTCCTCTTGCGGGCCTGCAGGTTGAACCAGGTGTAGGAGAAGGCCCGCACATGGGGCAGCAGGGCCTCGATGAAGGGGTGGAACTCATCCTGGGGAGGGGAGGAGGAGGGGAGGAGGAGGGGGAGAAGGATGGAGGGGAGAGGGAGAGGAGAGGGAGAGGGGAGGGAGGAGATGAGGAGAGGGAGGGAGGAGTGGGGGAGAGGGGAGAAGGGAGGGAGGAGGAGGAGGGGAGAGGGGAGGAGGAGGGAGATGGAGGAGAGGGGAAGAGGAGAGGAGGAGGGGAGGGGAGGGGAGGAGGAGGAGATGGAGGAGAGGGGAGAGGAGAGGAGGAGGGGAGGGGAGGGGAGGGGAGGGAGAGGAGGAGAGGGAGAGGAGGAGGGGAGAGAGGAGAGGAGAGGGGAGAGGGGAGGAGAGGAGGAGGGGGAGGGGAGGGAGAGGAAGAGGGGAGAGGAGAGGGGAGAGGAGGAGGGAGGGGAGAGGAGGAGGAAAGGGGAGAGGAGAGAGAGGAGGAGAGGAGGAGGAGGGGTGGGGAGAGGAGAGGGAGAGGGAGAGGGGAGAGGGGAGAGGAGATGATGGCAGGGAGGAGAGGACGCGGTGAGGGGAGAGGAGAGGAGGTGAAAGAGAGGGGTGGGAGGAGGAGATGAGAGGAGGAGGAGAGAGGGAGAGGAAGAAGGGGAGTAGCATTAGTGATAGCAGGTCACATGACTAGACTCGGGATTATCATCAGTGTGTGTGTGTGTGTGTGTGTGTGTGTGTGTGTGTGTGTGTGTGTGTGTGTGTGTGTGTGTGTGTGTGTGTGTGTGTGTGTGTGTGTGTGTGTGTGTGTGTGTGTGTGTGTGTGTGTGTGTGTGTGTGTGTGTGTGTGTGTGTGTGTGTGAACATATTTAAAGAAAGACAGCACCATTCAGTCACAGCAGATCAACTATATTTATAGATCCAAATTCTGTTCCTATAAAATGAAATGTTGATTAAAGAAATAGGCCAATCGCACCCGTGAAGGAGTTAACGAGATGTTAGCTTATTGAGCTAGCTTATGCTCACCTTACAGTTGCCGTGTTTGGGATTATTGACAGTGGATGGCGTAACAATTAGTTATGTTTGTGATTCCTTTTCTGTTTGATGTTCGTAGGGGGAAGGGAAGGATTCGGTTGATATAAATACATTGTGTGCGGAATAACTTTAGCGTCGTCTGCGGTGTTAAAAAGGATGAAAAGCCTTCGTAGTAAATAATACACGGCTGTTGTGAACATTATTGAAAAACCAATTAACTTCATGTTAAAAAAGTTAATCATAAATAAACACGTAAATATATATTTGTATATGTAAGACACACATAAAGATACACAAACTATATTTAACAAGGAGGACGGGGCCCCTGACACCACCAGGAGGACGGGGCCCCTAACACCACCAGGAGGACGGGGCCCCTAACACCACCAGGAGGACGGGGCCCCTAACACCACCAGGAGGACGGGGCCCCTAACACACCAGGAGGACGGGGGCCCCTAAACACCACCAGGAGGACGGGGCCCCTAACACCACCAGGAGGACGGGGCCCCTAACACCACCAGGAGGACGGGGCCCCTAACACCACCAGGAGGACGGGGCCCCTAACACCACCAGGAGGACGGGGCCCCTAACACCACCAGGAGGACGGGGCCCCTAACACCACCAGGAGGACGGGGCCCCTAACACCACCAGGAGGACGGGGCCCCTAACACCACCAGGAGGACGGGGCCCCTAACACCACCAGGAGGACGGGGCCCCTGGCACCACCAGGAGGACGGGGCCCCTAACACCACCAGGAGGACGGGGCCCCTAACACCACCAGGAGGACGAGGCCCCTAACACCACCAGGAGGACGGGGCCCCTAACATCACCAGGAGGACGGGGCCCCTAACACCACCAGGAGGACGAGGCCCCTAACATCACCAGGAGGACGGGGCCCCTAACACCACCAGGGAGGACGGGGCCCCTAACACCACCAGGAGGACGGGGGCCCCTAACATCACCAGGAGGACGGGGCCCCTAACACCACCAGGAGGACGAGGCCCTAACACCACCAGGAGGACGGGGCCCCTAACACCACCAGGAGGACGAGGCCCCTAACACCACCAGGAGGA
>JACYXH010000853.1:5000-20000 GCA_026745465.1 Lota lota
AAAGAGGGGGGGGGGGGTGGGAAAAAGATTATTTAGGAAGGAAGATGGATAAGTATTTAAGGTATGGGGTAGGAAGAGTGATTGGGGGGTGAGAGAGTAAAAATTAAGGTTTATAAATGAATAAGATAGTTAATGAATTGAGTGGGGGGGGGGTATTTGGATGTAGGTTGATTATATATGAGGGTAAAGGAGGTAGTTGGAAGAGGATGTTTATGGGGATTGAAAATTGAAAATTATAGGGGATAGGGGTAAATAAAGGAGAGGTTTAATATAAGTGAAGATGGAAGAGGGATGAAAATATGAGTTATGATATTAAGGGTGGAGATTGAGAGGGGGAGGTAAATAGGGGAAAGAGTTTTGGAGTAAAAAGATAGGGAGGGTAAGAATTGAGAGGGGGGAGGGTTAATTATTGAAGTAATTTTTAAATGATAACAATAAATATGTTTTGATGAGGGATTGGAAGGGGAAAAGTGGGGAAAGGTGATTTGGTTAAGATGAGAATAGAAGGGGGGGGAAAGGAAGATTAAGGTTGGGGATAGGATTAATTTAGAAAAAAATTAAATTGTGGGGGGGAAAGGTGAAAAAATGTTGTTAAAGAATGGAAGTGGAAGATTGGGTAGTAGTAGTAGTGAGTGAGGAGAGTTAAGAAGTAGGGAGGGAGTGGTTGTTTTATGGATTTGAGGGAGGTGAGAGAATAAAAGGGAATTTGGGATAAGAGTAAGATTATTGAAAAAAAGAAGAGTGATGAAAATGGATGGTTTTTAAATATTTTGGTTTAAGTGGAAGTGGAATTTGAAGTAGGATGGAGGATTAGGAAGAGGGTTATAGTTTGGGGGGATTTGTTTAAGGAGTTAAAAATTTATAGATTAATTTAAATAAAGTATTAAGGATGAGGTATAAAGGGAGAGAAGGATAAGAAATAATTAGTGTGAGGGGTTAGATAAAAGGTTTGTAATGGTGAGGGTGGTAAGGTGGAAGGAGAAAATTAGGAAAGAATTGGGGTAGGAATTTTTTTTTATGAGTATAAATGAATTGGTATAAGAGGTTTTGGAATGGTGTGGGGGAGGATAGTATCTAGGAGGAGTTGGGTAGAGAAGGAAGGTGGGGTAATGATGAGAAAGAGAAGGTTGAGGGTTAAATGAAAAAGGGTGGGATAATGGGGATATTGTGGTAATGAGTTTGTGTGGATGTATGAGTTGTGAGGAAAAAAAGGGAGTGAGGAAAATTGGTGAGTTGATAATTTATGAAAGAATAATAAAGGATGATAAAAAAGGGGGTGGAGTGTTTGGATAATGAAAAGTGGATAAGAGATGGTTGTAGAGTTTGGAATATGGTGAATTGTAGGGTAGTGATTTTTAATGTTAAGTTTGTTGTAATATGGGGATAGGGAATGAAGGGGGTATGTATTATAACTGTTTAGGAGAGGGGTGGATGTTAATGTGGGATGGCTTAACTTATGAACGAAAAGTGAGTAAAGAAGGAATAGAAAAAGATTTGGAGTGTAGGGGGGGGAGGGGAGGAGGAGTGGCAGAACAGGGTGGAAAGGAGTGGGGGTAAGGGGGGGAATAGAGGAGATAAGTAAGATGGGGGGGGGGTGTTGAGAGACAAAGGAAAATTATAGGAATTTAAGGGGGGGTGTTTATATTGAGATATTGAGTAAGGAGAGTGTTATTAGTGTGGTGAGATAAAGAGTTGGGGGTGAGGGGTAAAGAATTTAGTATAGAGAGGTTGTAGATTAGGGAGTAGAAGTAGAGGGGAGGATATATAGGAAATGTGAGTATCGGGGAGGATATAGGATAAAGGATATGAGTTGAAAGGGGAAAGATAGTGGGGAAATTTAGGATACGAGCATGAGCATGTTATGGTTGTTGAAGGTTGATTGATGGAGGATTGAGGGAATATAAGTAAATGTAATGTGTGAGAATTATATGGGGATAATAGGTGTGGTTATTGTTGTTAAGAGGATGGTTTTGAATGGGGTATTTTTTTTCCGATGTCTTGTCCGTGGGAGGAGAGAAAAGGAGTGCCTATGGAGGTTTTTTTTTTATTACCGCTTGCTCAGTGCCTGGTACAAGAAGTGAGCCTGAGGTGAGCCATCTCGGACTCACACGTGACCTTGTCCCCCCTCTCCTGGAGGTCCCACAGGACCTCCACACTCAGCGGGACCCCTGAGACCTTTGCCCCAGTAGGTGAGCTCTGTCGACTCTTACGCGAGCTGGTCCCCTTCTTCTGGAGTCCCACAAGACCTCCACACTCAGCGGGACCCCTCAGGACATTTGCCCCAGTAGGTGAGCTCTGTCGGACTCTTACGCGAGCTGGTCCCCTTCTTCTGGAGGTCCCACAAGACCTCCACACTCAGCGGGACCCCTCAGGACCTTTGCCCCAGTAGGTGAGCTCTGTCGGACTCTTACGCGAGCTGGTCCCCCTCTTCTGGAGGTCCCACAAGACCTCCACACTCAGCGGGACCCCTGAGGACCTTTGCCCCAGTAGGTGAGCTCTGTCGGACTCTTACGCGAGCTGGTCCCCTCTTCTGGAGGTCCCACAAGACCTCCACACTCAGCGGGACCCCTCAGGACCTTTGCCCCAGTAGGTGAGCTCTGTCGGACTCTTACGCGAGCTGGTCCCCCTCTTCTGGAGGTCCCACAAGACCTCCACACTCAGCGGGACCCCTCAGGACCTTTGCCCCAGTAGGTGAGCTCTGTCGGACTCTTACGCGAGCTGGTCCCCCTCTTCTGGAGGTCCCACAAGACCTCCACACTCAGCGGGACCCCTCAGGACCTTTGCCCCAGTAGGTGAGCTCTGTCGGACTCTTACGCGAGCTGGTCCCCCTCTCCTGGAGGTCCCACAAGACCTCCACACTCAGCGGGACCCCTCAGGACCTTTGCCCCAGTAGGTGAGCTCTGTCGGACTCTTACGCGAGCTGGTCCCCTTCTTCTGGAGGTCCCACAAGACCTCCACACTCAGCGGGACCCCTCAGGACCTTTGCCCCAGTAGGTGAGCTCTGTCGGACTCTTACGCGAGCTGGTCCCCCTCTTCTGGAGGTCCCACAAGACCTCCACACTCAGCGGGACCCCTCAGGACCTTTGCCCCAGTAGGTGAGCTCTGTCGGACTCTTACGCGAGCTGGTCCCCCTCTTCTGGAGGTCCCACAAGACCTCCACACTCAGCGGGACCCCTCAGGACCTGTGCCCCAGCAGGTGAGCTCTGTCGGACTCTTACGCGAGGTGGTCCCCCTCTCCTGGAGGTCCCACAAGACCTCCACACTCAGCGGGACCCCTCAGGACCTGTGCCCCAGCAGGTGAGCTCTGTCGGACTCTTACGCGAGGTGGTCCCCCTCTCCTGGAGGTCCCACAAGACCTCCACACTCAGCGGGACCCCTCAGGACCTTTGCCCCAGCAGGTGAGCTCTGTCGGACTCTTACGCGAGCTGGTCCCCCTCTTCTGGAGGTCCCACAAGACCTCCACACTCAGCGGGACCCCTCAGGACCTTTGCCCCAGTAGGTGAGCTCTGTCGGACTCTTACGCGAGCTGGTCCCCCTCTTCTGGAGGTCCCACAAGACCTCCACACTCAGCGGGACCCCTCAGGACCTGTGCCCCAGCAGGTGAGCTCTGTCGGACTCTTACGCGAGGTGGTCCCCCTCTCCTGGAGGTCCCACAAGACCTCCACACTCAGCGGGACCCCCCCAGGACCTTTGCCCCACCAGTTGAGCTCTGTCGGACTCTTACGCGAGCTGGTCCCCCTCTTCTGGAGGTCCCACAAGACCTCCACACTCAGCGGGACCCCCCAGGACCTTTGCCCCACCAGGTGAGCTCTGTCGGACTCTTACGCGAGCTGGTCCCCCTCTCCTGGAGGTCCCACAAGACCTCCACACTCAGCGGGACCCCCCAGGACCTTTGCCCCACCAGGTGAGCTCTGTCGGACTCTTACGCGAGCTGGTCCCCCTCCTCTGGAGGTCCCAGAAGACCTCCATACATTCAGCGGGAGTGGGTTATCACCCCGTACCGAAATCGATGCGTGCAGTGTCCTTCCAACACAGGGGTCAAAACGGTATATGGGGTAGACAAGGAAATAACCTGCTGCAGCTGCCTATTTTCCTTGTCTACGTGACCCATGGTGGTCTGACCGAAAAATCCTACCCATGGTGGTCTTTTTCCGACCCATGGTGGTCTTTTTCAGACCCATGGAGGTCTTTTTCTGACCCATGGTGGTCTTTTTCAGACCCATGGTGATCTTCGAGAAAAGGACTTAGAAAAAAACCGCTTGTTTTTTTTCCTCCAGGCTGACCGGGCCTTTACACTTGAAGTGCCTGACAAGGTGAGCCATCTCGGACTCACACGGTGACCTTGTCCCTCTCTCCTGGAGGTCCCACAGGACCTCCACACTCAGCGGGACCCCTGAGGACCTTTGCCCCAGTAGGTGAGCTCTGTCGGACTCTTACGCGAGCTGGTCCCCTTCTTCTGGAGGTCCCACAAGACCTCCACACTCAGCGGGACCCCTCAGGACATTTGCCCCAGTAGGTGAGCTCTGTCGGACTCTTACGCGAGCTGGTCACCCTCTTCTGGAGGTCCCACAAGACCTCCACACTCAGCGGGACCCCTCAGGACCTTTGCCCCAGTAGGTGAGCTCTGTCGGACTCTTACGCGAGCTGGTCCCCCTCTTCTGGAGGTCCCACAAGACCTCCACACTCAGCGGGACCCCTGAGGACCTTTGCCCCAGTAGGTGAGCTCTGTCGGACTCTTACGCGAGCTGGTCCCCTTCTTCTGGAGGTCCCACAAGACCTCCACACTCAGCGGGACCCCTCAGGACCTTTGCCCCAGTAGGTGAGCTCTGTCGGACTCTTACGCGAGCTGGTCCCCCTCTTCTGGGGGTCCCACAAGACCTCCACACTCAGCGGGACCCCCCAGGACCTTTGCCCCAGCAGGTGAACTCTGTCGGACTCTTACGCGAGCTGGTCCCCCTCTTCTGGAGGTCCCACAAGACCTCCACACTCAGCGGGACCCCCCAGGACCTTTGCCCCACCAGGTGAGCTCTGTCGGACTCTTACGCGAGCTGGTCCCCCTCTCCTGGAGGTCCCACAAGACCTCCATACTCAGCGGGACCCCCCAGGACCTTTGCCCCAGTAGGTGAGCTCTGTCGGACTCTTACGCGAGCTGGTCCCCCTCTTCTGGAGGTCCCACAAGACCTCCACACTCAGCGGGACCCCCCAGGACCTTTGCCCCAGCAGGTGAACTCTGTCGGACTCTTACGCGAGCTGGTCCCCCTCTTCTGGAGGTCCCACAAGACCTCCACACTCAGCGGGACCCCTGAGGACCTTTGCCCCAGTAGGTGAGCTCTGTCGGACTCTTACGCGAGCTGGTCCCCTTCTTCTGGAGGTCCCACAAGACCTCCACACTCAGCGGGACCCCTCAGGACCTTTGCCCCAGTAGGTGAGCTCTGTCGGACTCTTACGCGAGCTGGTCCCCCTCTTCTGGGGGTCCCACAAGACCTCCACACTCAGCGGGACCCCCCAGGACCTTTGCCCCAGCAGGTGAACTCTGTCGGACTCTTACGCGAGCTGGTCCCCCTCTTCTTGAGGTCCCACAAGACCTCCACACTCAGCGGGACCCCCCAGGACCTTTGCCCCACCAGGTGAGCTCTGTCGGACTCTTACGCGAGCTGGTCCCCCTCTCCTGGAGGTCCCACAAGACCTCCATACTCAGCGGGACCCCTCAGGACCTTTGCCCCAGTAGGTGAGCTCTGTCGGACTCTTACGCGAGCTGGTCCCCCTCTTCTGGAGGTCCCACAAGACCTCCACACTCAGCGGGACCCCCCAGGACCTTTGCCCCAGCAGGTGAACTCTGTCGGACTCTTACGCGAGCTGGTCCCCCTCTTCTGGAGGTCCCACAAGACCTCCACACTCAGCGGGACCCCCCAGGACCTTTGCCCCACCAGGTGAGCTCTGTCGGACTCTTACGCGAGCTGGTCCCCCTCTCCTGGAGGTCCCACAAGACCTCCACACTCAGCGGGACCCCCCAGGACCTTTGCCCCAGCAGGTGAACTCTGTCGGACTCTTACGCGAGCTGGTCCCCCTCTTCTGGAGGTCCCACAAGACCTCCACACTCAGCGGGACCCCCCAGGACCTTTGCCCCACCAGGTGAGCTCTGTCGGACTCTTACGCGAGCTGGTCCCCCTCTCCTGGAGGTCCCACAAGACCTCCATACTCAGCGGGACCCCTCAGGACCTTTGCCCCAGTAGGTGAGCTCTGTCGGACTCTTACGCGAGCTGGTCCCCCTCTTCTGGAGGTCCCACAAGACCTCCACACTCAGCGGGACCCCCCAGGACCTTTGCCCCAGCAGGTGAACTCTGTCGGACTCTTACGCGAGCTGGTCCCCCTCTTCTGGAGGTCCCACAAGACCTCCACACTCAGCGGGACCCCTCAGGACCTGTGCCCCAGCAGGTGAGCTCTGTCGGACTCTTACGCGAGCTGGTCCCCCTCTTATGGAGGTCCCACAAGACCTCCACACTCAGCGGGACCCCTCAGGACCTGTGCCCCAGCAGGTGAGCTCTGTCGGACTCTTACGCGAGCTGGTCCCCCTCTTATGGAGGTCCCACAAGACCTCCACACTCAGCGGGACCCCTCAGGACCTTTGCCCCAGTAGGTGAGCTCTGTCGGACTCTTACGCGAGCTGGTCCCCCTCTCCTGGAGGTCCCACAAGACCTCCACACTCAGCGGGACCCCCCAGGACCTTTGCCCCAGCAGGTGAACTCTGTCGGACTCTTACGCGAGCTGGTCCCCCTCTTCTGGAGGTCCCACAAGACCTCCACACTCAGCGGGACCCCCCAGGACCTTTGCCCCACCAGGTGAGCTCTGTCGGACTCTTACGCGAGCTGGTCCCCCTCTCCTGGAGGTCCCACAAGACCTCCATACTCAGCGGGACCCCTCAGGACCTTTGCCCCAGTAGGTGAGCTCTGTCGGACTCTTACGCGAGCTGGTCCCCCTCTTCTGGAGGTCCCACAAGACCTCCACACTCAGCGGGACCCCCCAGGACCTTTGCCCCAGCAGGTGAGCTCTGTCGGACTCTTACGCGAGCTGGTCCCCCTCTTCTGGAGGTCCCACAAGACCTCCACACTCAGCGGGACCCCTCAGGACCTTTGCCCCAGCAGGTGAGCTCTGTCGGACTCTTACGCGAGCTGGTCCCCCTCTTCTGGAGGTCCCACAAGACCTCCACACTCAGCGGGACCCCTCAGGACCTGTGCCCCAGCAGGTGAGCTCTGTCGGACTCTTACGCGAGCTGGTCCCCCTCTTATGGAGGTCCCACAAGACCTCCACACTCAGCGGGACCCCTCAGGACCTTTGCCCCAGTAGGTGAGCTCTGTCGGACTCTTACGCGAGCTGGTCCCCTCTTCTGGAGGTCCCACAAGACCTCCACACTCAGCGGGACCCCTCAGGACCTTTGCCCCAGTAGGTGAGCTCTGTCGGACTCTTACGCGAGCTGGTCCCCCTCTTCTGGAGGTCCCACAAGACCTCCACACTCAGCGGGACCCCTCAGGACCTTTGCCTTTGCCCCAGTAGGTGAGCTCTGTCGGACTCTTACGCGAGCTGGTCCCCCTCTTCTGGAGGTCCCACAAGACCTCCACACTCAGCGGGACCCCTCAGGACCTTTGCCCCAGTAGGTGAGCTCTGTCGGACTCTTACGCGAGCTGGTCCCCCTCTTCTGGAGGTCCCACAAGACCTCCACACTCAGCGGGACCCCCTCAGGACCTTTGCCCCAGTAGGTGAGCTCTGTCGGACTCTTACGCGAGCTGGTCCCCCTCTTCTGGAGGTCCCACAAGACCTCCACACTCAGCGGGACCCCTCAGGACCTTTGCCCCAGTAGGTGAGCTCTGTCGGACTCTTACGCGAGCTGGTCCCCCTCTTCTGGAGGTCCCACAAGACCTCCACACTCAGCGGGACCCCCCAGGACCTTTGCCCCAGCAGGTGAGCTCTGTCGGACTCTTACGCGAGCTGGTCCCCCTCTCCTGGAGGTCCCACAAGACCTCCACACTCAGCGGGACCCCCCAGGACCTTTGCCCCAGTAGGTGAGCTCTGTCGGACTCTTACGCGAGCTGGTCCCCCTCTTCCTGGAGGTCCCACAAGACCTCCACACTCAGCGGGACCCCTCAGGACCTTTGCCCCAGGTGAGCTCTGTCGGACTCTTACGCGAGCTGGTCCCCCTCTTCTGGAGGTCCCACAAGACCTCCACACTCAGCGGGACCCCCCAGGACCTTTGCCCCACCAGGTGAGCTCTGTCGGACTCTTACGCGAGCTGGTCCCCCTCTCCTGGAGGTCCCACAAGACCTCCACACTCAGCGGGACCCCCCAGGACCTTTGCCCCACCAGGTGAGCTCTGTCGGACTCTTACGCGAGCTGGTCCCCCTCTTCTGGAGGTCCCACAAGACCTCCACACTCAGCGGGACCCCCTCAGGACCTTTGCCCCAGCAGGTGAGCTCTGTCGGACTCTTACGCGAGCTGGTCCCCCTCTCCTGGAGGTCCCACAAGACCTCCACACTCAGCGGGACCCCCCAGGACCTTTGCCCCACCAGGTGAGCTCTGTCGGACTCTTACGCGAGCTGGTCCCCCTCTTCTGGAGGTCCCACAAGACCTCCACACTCAGCGGGACCCCCCCCCCAGGACCTTTGCCCCAGTAGGTGAGCTCTGTCGGACTCTTACGCGAGCTGGTCCCCCTCTTCTGGAGGTCCCACAAGACCTCCACACTCAGCGGGACCCCAGGACCTTTGCCCCAGTAGGTGAGCTCTGTCGGACTCTTACGCGAGCTGGTCCCCCTCTTCTGGAGGTCCCACAAGACCTCCACACTCAGCGGGACCCCTCAGGACCTTTGCCCCAGTAGGTGAGCTCTGTCGGACTCTTACGCGAGCTGGTCCCCCTCTTCTGGAGGTCCCACAAGACCTCCACACTCAGCGGGACCCCCTCAGGACCTTTGCCCCAGTAGGTGAGCTCTGTCGGACTCTTACGCGAGCTGGTCCCCCCTTCTGGAGGTCCCACAAGACCTCCACACTCAGCGGGACCCCTCAGGACCTTTGCCCCCTCTGTGAGCTCTGTCGACATCTTACAGCGACCTCATTTGCCCCACCTTGGTCTCTCGGACTCCACCCTGGTCCCTTTGATCCGACACCAGGGGAATGGTGGTGTTGTGGTCTTTTGAGGATGGTGGTTGTCTTTTCCCCCCCCTTTGGAACCAGACCTTTCTCCAGGTCCTTTGTCAGATCTGAGCTTGTCCTCCTGGTTAGTCTGGAAATAACAGCGACCCCTCACACACTTCCACAGTCTCCTGTGAGGATACGCGAGCGGTCCCTCGCGTGGACCCCAAGTCCTGTCACATGACACTCTCAGCCCCAGACTTCTGCACGAGCGTGAGCTCTGTCGACTCTTACGCGAGCTGGTCCCTCTCAGGTCCCACAAGACCTCCACACTCAGCGTGACCTATCCCTGCTCTTACACAGCTGGTCCCTCTCAGGTTACAAGACCTCCACACACTCAGCGGGACCCCTAGGACCTTTGCCCCAGTAGGTGAGCTCTGTCGGACTCTTACGCGAGCTGGTCCCCCTCTCTGGAGGTCCCACAAGACCTCCACACTCAGCGGGACCCCTCAGGACCTTTGCCCCAGTAGGTGAGCTCTGTCGGACTCTTACGCGAGCTGGTCCCCCTCTCTCTGGAGGTCCCACAAGACCTCCACACTCAGCGGGACCCCCAGGACCTTTGCCCCAAGGTGAGCTCTGTCGGACTCTTACGCGAGCTGGTCCCCCTCTTCTGGAGGTCCCACAAGACCTCCACACTCAGCGGGACCCCCTCAGGACCTTTGCCCCAGTAGGTGAGCTCTGTCGGACTCTTACGCGAGCTGGTCCCCCTCTTCTGGAGGTCCCACAAGACCTCCACACTCAGCGGGACCCCTCCCCAGGACCTTTGCCCCACCAGGTGAGCTCTGTCGGACTCTTACGCGAGCTGGTCCCCCTCTCCTGGAGGTCCCACAAGACCTCCACACTCAGCGGGCGGGACCCCTCAGGACCTTTGCCCCAGTAGGTGAGCTCTGTCGGACTCTTACGCGAGCTGGTCCCCCTCTTCTGGAGGTCCCACAAGACCTCCACACTCAGCGGGACCCCTCAGGACCTTTGCCCCAGTAGGTGAGCTCTGTCGGACTCTTACGCGAGCTGGTCCCCTCTTCTGGAGGTCCCACAAGACCTCCACACTCAGCGGGACCCCCCAGGACCTTTGCCCCACCAGGTGAGCTCTGTCGGACTCTTACGCGAGCTGGTCCCCCTCTCCTGGAGGTCCCACAAGACCTCCACACTCAGCGGGACCCCCCCAGGACCTTTGCCCCACCAGGTGAGCTCTGTCGGACTCTTACGCGAGCTGGTCCCCCTCTCTGGAGGTCCCACAAGACCTCCACACTCAGCGGGACCCCCCCAGGACCTTTGCCCCACCAGGTGAGCTCTGTCGGACTCTTACGCGAGCTGGTCCCCCTCTTCTGGAGTCCCACAAGACCTTTCCTCCACACTCAGCGGGACTCCCCCGCGAGCTGGTCCCCCGACCTCCACACTCAGCACCCTCAGGACCTTTGCCCCACAGTGAGCTCTGTCGGACTCTTACGCGAGCTGGTCCCCCTCTTCTGGAGGTCCCACAAGACCTCCACACTCAGCGGGACCCCAGGACCTTTGCCCCAGTAGGTGAGCTCTGTCGGACTCTTACGCGAGCTGGTCCCCCTCTTCTGGAGGTCCCACAAGACAAGACCTCAGCGGGAGGACCTTTGTAGTGAGCTCTGTCGGACTGAGTAATATATGGTCGTCCATTATGGAGGTTGGGACTCAGCGGGACCCTGGACCTTTGCCCCAGAGTGAGGGTGTGTCGGACTCTTTACTGCGAGGGTCCTGGAAATCTTAGAAAAGGTTTTGTGGCTTCTGTCGGATCAATACGTCGAGCTTTTCCTGAGCTCCTCTTGATAAAAGTCAAATGTGCTCAGGCCCAACTGTAAATCTCAAATAAATGGATCAGGGCACTTAAGAAGCAGTCTCCAGACTTCTGACAATGTTGGATTAACCTTCAAGTACTGTAAATTGTAAATGTCCAATGTGCCTATTACAGTATAAGACGACGCAACTGTCGTCTTCTAGACAGTAGTGCATCACCTGATTGACACCTGATAGACAGGATTCTTGCTATTTTGTGGGCTGTCTTCAGACCATCTTCAGCATTGCATGTATATTGGCTCTTCCGGGGATGATGTGCGGTGGGTGAAATTGTCTATTACCGGCTCACGAGCCCCATGGTGCCAACACCCAGGTTGTTGTTTGAGTCTTCATTTCCACACATGACTCTCTTCATTACTGTCTAGCTTCCCTGTGCAGACAGCTTCTCTATGACTTTCTGGAGGTCCCACAAGACCTTGACCAGGACCTTTGCCCCAGTAGGTGAGCTCTGTCGGACTCTTACGCGAGCTGGTCCCCCTCTCTGGAGGTCCCACAAGAAGAGAGAGAGAGAGAGAGAGAATGTTCAGATACATGTCATTCATGAGCAAGGAGGGGTTCTTGCTCCACAGGGTGCCAGCAGGTCAGGTTGCAGACATTGGCGATTGAAACAAGGACACCTCGGCTTGGAGTCGCACACTCTAGCCGGTACTGCAATATCCTGCCCTGTTTTTTTCTCCTTATCCACTCCATGGGCAGTATGACTTCTACCGCTAGAAGAATGGCGTGGAAGTTGATGGCTTCTGATCTTAGTCCTATGGTATAGTCCTAATGGGTCTATGTTGTCTGGCTGTCAGAACACAGATCCTCTGGACCCTTCAATGGCTGCCATTGCAGTTCAACCTCTTCCTCCGCCCGGCATCGACCGGGCAACGGCAGCCATTGAAGGGTCCAGAAGTTTAAGCTATTATAATTATAACAATTGTGGTAATTATTACAAGTGGAATTGGAATGAAAAAACGATCTGCAACTGTTGTTCTTATCACCTCGCTCTTTCCACACTTGTACGTTTCTGTTAATAATGTATGACGAGGCTGCTTGTGTGCAAGTCAAGCCACCGCATTTGCATTTACACCTCCCTATAAATAGCGCAGTGCCGCGTTTTATTAATTTATTATGCAGAACTCATAACAAACCACAACGATTTTCTGAAAAAGACGTCAAGGAGTAAAATATTCATCCAGACCTAGACAAAGGCATTTGCAGAAATCAAATGGAAATCGATATTTCAACAGGCCTCCTCTCTGGTCTGCATTTTACTGCATCTTTTCATAAGTCCATAATTGAGGGGTTTGCTCTTTGCTGAATCAATTACTGCATTGGATTTCTATGGTGCCTATGAAGCTATTCAATCTCAATACCTATCAAACCAACCTCTCTGGGTCCCGAGAAGCTGACCATTTTCACTTTCGTACGGCGGTCATTTGTAAATGGAGGGGGTGTCTTTGTTCTGTATTGATTTTTATGTGTTGCTGTTTATGATGATTAATCATGAATCACATATGTCTCATGAAGACGACGACAGTCGGACCGTACATGTCACACACATGTCTCTGGCTTCTTTTGTCCAGCTCCATTACTAAACTCCATTTTGTATGTTCTTTCATTTGATCAGAAAGTGACGTTGCTCTACTGCTCGTGAGTAACAAAGGATGGGGAAATTGAACTTGAAACGTGCAGTGGATGGGCACCGTTAACATTGAGTAAATACTACAGTACCCGCCCCCCCCCCCCCCCCCTTTTGTTCCTCTCCATAGTCTAACAAATTGCTGGTTTGTATTGAATTAATAGAAAGAGCCAATACAGATTGAGTCCTTGGTCTCCTTATGTATGCTATTCCTTCTGAGCCCGGAGAACAGCGGTGAGGGGACGGTTTCTCATGCAGGCCGGGTAACAGCTGAAGCAGCAGTATTTGCCAGTAAAAGTCAATGATTCCTCTTGGCTGCTTGTTATGAACAGATATGTGACATCTATATGTGACATCTTGGTCTGGAATCTGCCGTGCTCCACTGTGACATTTCAAGCTTAGATTTATTAATGCCGGTTTGCTGTGCAATAATTTCTTCCCTTTCAATGCACTTGTGTTTTAATATGGTTCACACGGTTTATGAATTCCACTCTTGTAACCTCCTTTTTTGCATTTATTTGACGCCTGGAATTAATATTAGAATGTCTGTTGCTTTGTGTGCATTTGCCACATTTCTTCTAGTCAAACTCATGCAATTCAAGTGAAACCACAGAACATAACTTGAAACAGAAAATAATTTAATATTTATTAAATCCATTTGAATGGATCCTGCGGTGCTCCTGCACTTTTATTTTACAGCAAGACCCTCTTATATCCTTTGTTCCAATCCGGAGCTGATCTGCTTTAGCTGCGGTCCGCCTCTCGATCAGCTATCAATCTGCATTACGGAGTGGTTTCCCTCTGTCTGGTGGGGGCTAAACTCAAACAGATTGTGACAGGCCTGTCCGTGCACGCCACGTGCTAATGGCTTCCAATGAGTGCAGTTGACCCGTGCGCGGGAGGTGCACGTCTCCGTGGAGAGAGATGGGGAGGCGGGGGATAGTTCGATAAACGGAGTCGCTGCATCGGCATCTGTCACTAGTCAACAACATCCTCCTCATACTATTGACTAAACGCTGCTCAGAAAGAGAAAGTAATCAAAGGGGCAGGGCAGGCTGGAGTTGTTCTAATGGCGTAACATTAAGTTTGCTGGATCGCCGCCAAATGGAAAGTCAATAGCATTCAATTGGCAATTGGCTGCGCAAGGTGTAATTGTGTTATATACGGCGATGTTTGATCCACAGCTGCTCTCTACTTGATTTCTGTCCAAAGACCTCCAAACCAGCCCGAGTCGAGTAGACAGTTATAGGCCTACACATATTATGAAGGCCTATCGCATTTAATGAAGTGTGACTCTGCGAGCTCTTCTCTGGGAGGTCCTCCTCAGACCTCCCCCTCAGACCTCAGGACCTTGCCCCAGGTGAGCTCTGTCGGACTCTTACGCGAGCTGGTCCCCCCTCTCTGGAGGTCCCACAAGACCTCCACACTCAGCGGGACCCCTCAGGACCTTTGCCCCAGTAGGTGAGCTCTGTCGGACTCTTACGCGAGCTGGTCCCCCTCTCTGGAGGTCCCACAAGACCTCCACACTCAGCGGGACCCCTCAGGACCTTTGCCCCAGTAGGTGAGCTCTGTCGGACTCTTACGCGAGCTGGTCCCCCTCTTCTGGAGGTCCCACAAGACCTCCACACTCAGCGGGACCCCTGAGGACCTTTGCCCCAGTAGGTGAGCTCTGTCGGACTCTTACGCGAGCTGGTCCCCCTCTTCTGGAGGTCCCACAAGACCTCCACACTCAGCGGGACCCCCCAGGACCTTTGCCCCCAGTAGGTGAGCTCTGTCGGACTCTTACGCGAGCTGGTCCCCCTCTTCTGGAGGTCCCACAAGACCTCCACACTCAGCGGGACCCCTCAGGACCTTTGCCCCAGTAGGTGAGCTCTGTCGGACTCTTACGCGAGCTGGTCCCCCCTCTTCTGGAGGTCCCACAAGACCTCCACACTCAGCGGGACCCCCAGGACCTTTGCCCCAGTAGGTGAGCTCTGTCGGACTCTTACGCGAGCTGGTCCCCCTCTTCTGGAGGTCCCACAAGACCTCCACACTCAGCGGGACCCCTCAGGACCTTTGCCCCAGTAGGTGAGCTCTGTCGGACTCTTACGCGAGCTGGTCCCCCTCTTCTGGAGGTCCCACAAGACCTCCACACTCAGCGGGACCCTCAGGACCTTTGCCCCAGTAGGTGAGCTCTGTCGGACTCTTACGCGAGCTGGTCCCCCTCTTCTGGAGGTCCCACAAGACCTCCACACTCAGCGGGACCCCAGGACCTTTGCCCCAGTAGGTGAGCTCGAGCTTCCCCCTCTCTGGAGGTCCCACAAGACCTCCACACTCAGCGGGACCCCCCGGACCTTTGCCCCAGAGGTGAGCTCTGTCGGACTCTTACGCGAGCGA
>JACYXH010000853.1:35000-42500 GCA_026745465.1 Lota lota
GTGTGTGGAGGGAATCGGCTTCCGCCGCGCCCAACACGTTACCAAACCGGGCTTTGAGAAACACAATCGCACAAGCGGACCGTGGCGGTCGGGAGAACATCGAAGGATTTTGTGAGTCGCACCCTCTTCGGGTTGGACCTCTCCAGGACCACGGACAGCTCTCGTAGGACACCTGGGGCAGACGGGGCTACTCGGCTACTCGTTTCGTTCGCACACAGCTGCCCATAGGCAGGAGCACTGTTTCGGGCACACTGGTTGTGAGGCACCCTTCATGCGGAGCTATAGCCGCAATGGGGCCCTCACTGAGGTGTGCCGCTTATGCCGCCCTTCCTGTCGGACGCGCCTTCGAACCTACTCGGCGCCTATCTAAGGGCCATGTTTCGGTTGAAGGTTACGCAATCACCCTTCTTCAGAGAGCTTGTCTACGACCCGACCCATACTCGGAATGAGGTATGTCCTTCCAACACAGGGGTCAAAACGGTATATGGGGTAGACAAGGAAATAACCTGCTGCAGCTGCCTATTTTCCTTGTCTACGTGACCCATGGTGGTCTTTCCGAAAAATCCTACCCATGGTGGTCTTTTTCCGACCCATGGTGGTCTTTTTCCGACCCATGGAGGTCTTTTTCCGACCCATGGTGGTCTTTTTCCGACCCATGGTGATCTTCGAGAAAAGGACTTAGAAAAAAACCGCTTGTTTTTTTCCTCCAGGCTGACCGGGCCTTTACACTTGAAGTGCCTGACAAGGTGAGCCATCTCGGACTCACACGGTGACCTTGTCCCCCTCTCCTGGAGGTCCCACAGGACCTCCACACTCAGCGGGACCCCTGAGGACCTTTGCCCCAGTAGGTGAGCTCTGTCGGACTCTTACGCGAGCTGGTCCCCTTCTTCTGGAGGTCCCACAAGACCTCCACACTCAGCGGGACCCCTCAGGACATTTGCCCCAGTAGGTGAGCTCTGTCGGACTCTTACGCGAGCTGGTCACCCTCTTCTGGAGGTCCCACAAGACCTCCACACTCAGCGGGACCCCTCAGGACCTTTGCCCCAGTAGGTGAGCTCTGTCGGACTCTTACGCGAGCTGGTCACCCTCTTCTGGAGGTCCCACAAGACCTCCACACTCAGCGGGACCCCTGAGGACCTTTGCCCCAGTAGGTGAGCTCTGTCGGACTCTTACGCGAGCTGGTCCCCCTCTTCTGGAGGTCCCACAAGACCTCCACACTCAGCGGGACCCCTCGGGACCTTTGCCCCAGTAGGTGAGCTCTGTCGGACTCTTACGCGAGCTGGTCCCCCTCTTATGGAGGTCCCACAAGACCTCCACACTCAGCGGGACCCCTCAGGACCTTTGCCCCAGTAGGTGAGCTCTGTCGGACTCTTACGCGAGCTGGTCCCCCTCTTATGGAGGTCCCACAAGACCTCCACACTCAGCGGGACCCCTCAGGACCTTTGCCCCAGTAGGTGAGCTCTGTCGGACTCTTACGCGAGCTGGTCCCCCTCTCCTGGAGGTCCCACAAGACCTCCACACTCAGCGGGACCCCTCAGGACCTTTGCCCCAGCAGGTGAGCTCTGTCGGACTCTTACGCGAGCTGGTCCCCCTCTCCTGGAGGTCCCACAAGACCTCCACACTCAGCGGGACCCCTCAGGACCTTTGCCCCAGTAGGTGAGCTCTGTCGGACTCTTACGCGAGCTGGTCCCCCTCTTCTGGAGGTCCCACAAGACCTCCACACTCAGCGGGACCCCTCAGGACCTGTGCCCCAGCAGGTGAGCTCTGTCGGACTCTTACGCGAGGTGGTCCCCCTCTCCTGGAGGTCCCACAAGACCTCCACACTCAGCGGGACCCCCCCAGGACCTTTGCCCCACCAGGTGAGCTCTGTCGGACTCTTACGCGAGCTGGTCCCCCTCTTCTGGAGGTCCCACAAGACCTCCACACTCAGCGGGACCCCTCAGGACCTTTGCCCCAGTAGGTGAGCTCTGTCGGACTCTTACGCGAGCTGGTCCCCCTCTTCTGGAGGTCCCACAAGACCTCCACACTCAGCGGGACCCCTCAGGACCTGTGCCCCAGCAGGTGAGCTCTGTCGGACTCTTACGCGAGCTGGTCCCCCTCTCCTGGAGGTCCCACAAGACCTCCACACTCAGCGGGACCCCCCCAGGACCTTTGCCCCACCAGGTGAGCTCTGTCGGACTCTTACGCGAGCTGGTCCCCCTCTTCTGGAGGTCCCACAAGACCTCCACACTCAGCGGGACCCCCCAGGACCTTTGCCCCACCAGGTGAGCTCTGTCGGACTCTTACGCGAGCTGGTCCCCCTCTCCTGGAGGTCCCACAAGACCTCCACACTCAGCGGGACCCCCCAGGACCTTTGCCCCACCAGGTGAGCTCTGTCGGACTCTTACGCGAGCTGGTCCCCCTCTCCTGGAGGTCCCACAAGACCTCCACACTCAGCGGGACCCCCCAGGACCTTTGCCCCACCAGGTGAGCTCTGTCGGACTCTTACGCGAGCTGGTCCCTCTCCTCTGGAGGTCCCAGAAGACCTCCATACATTCAGCGGGAGTGGGTTATCACCCCGTACCGAAATCGATGCGTGCAGTGTCCTTCCAACACAGGGGTCAAAACGGTATATGGGGTAGACAAGGAAATAACCTGCTGCAGCTGCCTATTTTCCTTGTCTACGTGACCCATGGTGGTCTGACCGAAAAATCCTACCCATGGTGGTCTTTTTCCGACCCATGGTGGTCTTTTTCCGACCCATGGAGGTCTTTTTCTGACCCATGGTGGTCTTTTTCCGACCCATGGTGATCTTCGAGAAAAGGACTTAGAAAAAAACCGCTTGTTTTTTTTCCTCCAGGCTGACCGGGCCTTTACACTTGAAGTGCCTGACAAGGTGAGCCATCTCGGACTCACACGGTGACCTTGTCCCCCTCTCCTGGAGGTCCCACAGGACCTCCACACTCAGCGGGACCCCTGAGGACCTTTGCCCCAGTAGGTGAGCTCTGTCGGACTCTTACGCGAGCTGGTCCCCTTCTTCTGGAGGTCCCACAAGACCTCCACACTCAGCGGGACCCCTCAGGACATTTGCCCCAGTAGGTGAGCTCTGTCGGACTCTTACGCGAGCTGGTCACCCTCTTCTGGAGGTCCCACAAGACCTCCACACTCAGCGGGACCCCTCAGGACCTTTGCCCCAGTAGGTGAGCTCTGTCGGACTCTTACGCGAGCTGGTCACCCTCTTCTGGAGGTCCCACAAGACCTCCACACTCAGCGGGACCCCTGAGGACCTTTGCCCCAGTAGGTGAGCTCTGTCGGACTCTTACGCGAGCTGGTCCCCCTCTTCTGGAGGTCCCACAAGACCTCCACACTCAGCGGGACCCCTCGGGACCTTTGCCCCAGTAGGTGAGCTCTGTCGGACTCTTACGCGAGCTGGTCCCCCTCTTATGGAGGTCCCACAAGACCTCCACACTCAGCGGGACCCCTCAGGACCTTTGCCCCAGTAGGTGAGCTCTGTCGGACTCTTACGCGAGCTGGTCCCCCTCTTATGGAGGTCCCACAAGACCTCCACACTCAGCGGGACCCCTCAGGACCTTTGCCCCAGTAGGTGAGCTCTGTCGGACTCTTACGCGAGCTGGTCCCCCTCTCCTGGAGGTCCCACAAGACCTCCACACTCAGCGGGACCCCTCAGGACCTTTGCCCCAGCAGGTGAGCTCTGTCGGACTCTTACGCGAGCTGGTCCCCCTCTCCTGGAGGTCCCACAAGACCTCCACACTCAGCGGGACCCCTCAGGACCTTTGCCCCAGTAGGTGAGCTCTGTCGGACTCTTACGCGAGCTGGTCCCCCTCTTCTGGAGGTCCCACAAGACCTCCACACTCAGCGGGACCCCTCAGGACCTGTGCCCCAGCAGGTGAGCTCTGTCGGACTCTTACGCGAGGTGGTCCCCCTCTCCTGGAGGTCCCACAAGACCTCCACACTCAGCGGGACCCCCCCAGGACCTTTGCCCCACCAGGTGAGCTCTGTCGGACTCTTACGCGAGCTGGTCCCCCTCTTCTGGAGGTCCCACAAGACCTCCACACTCAGCGGGACCCCTCAGGACCTTTGCCCCAGTAGGTGAGCTCTGTCGGACTCTTACGCGAGCTGGTCCCCCTCTTCTGGAGGTCCCACAAGACCTCCACACTCAGCGGGACCCCTCAGGACCTGTGCCCCAGCAGGTGAGCTCTGTCGGACTCTTACGCGAGCTGGTCCCCCTCTCCTGGAGGTCCCACAAGACCTCCACACTCAGCGGGACCCCCCCAGGACCTTTGCCCCACCAGGTGAGCTCTGTCGGACTCTTACGCGAGCTGGTCCCCCTCTTCTGGAGGTCCCACAAGACCTCCACACTCAGCGGGACCCCCCAGGACCTTTGCCCCACCAGGTGAGCTCTGTCGGACTCTTACGCGAGCTGGTCCCCCTCTCCTGGAGGTCCCACAAGACCTCCACACTCAGCGGGACCCCCCAGGACCTTTGCCCCACCAGGTGAGCTCTGTCGGACTCTTACGCGAGCTGGTCCCCCTCTCCTGGAGGTCCCACAAGACCTCCACACTCAGCGGGACCCCCCAGGACCTTTGCCCCACCAGGTGAGCTCTGTCGGACTCTTACGCGAGCTGGTCCCTCTCCTCTGGAGGTCCCAGAAGACCTCCATACATTCAGCGGGAGTGGGTTATCACCCCGTACCGAAATCGATGCGTGCAGTGTCCTTCCAACACAGGGGTCAAAACGGTATATGGGGTAGACAAGGAAATAACCTGCTGCAGCTGCCTATTTTCCTTGTCTACGTGACCCATGGTGGTCTGACCGAAAAATCCTACCCATGGTGGTCTTTTTCCGACCCATGGTGGTCTTTTTCCGACCCATGGAGGTCTTTTTCTGACCCATGGTGGTCTTTTTCCGACCCATGGTGATCTTCGAGAAAAGGACTTAGAAAAAAACCGCTTGTTTTTTTTCCTCCAGGCTGACCGGGCCTTTACACTTGAAGTGCCTGACAAGGTGAGCCATCTCGGACTCACACGGTGACCTTGTCCCCCTCTCCTGGAGGTCCCACAGGACCTCCACACTCAGCGGGACCCCTGAGGACCTTTGCCCCAGTAGGTGAGCTCTGTCGGACTCTTACGCGAGCTGGTCCCCTTCTTCTGGAGGTCCCACAAGACCTCCACACTCAGCGGGACCCCTCAGGACATTTGCCCCAGTAGGTGAGCTCTGTCGGACTCTTACGCGAGCTGGTCACCCTCTTCTGGAGGTCCCACAAGACCTCCACACTCAGCGGGACCCCTCAGGACCTTTGCCCCAGTAGGTGAGCTCTGTCGGACTCTTACGCGAGCTGGTCACCCTCTTCTGGAGGTCCCACAAGACCTCCACACTCAGCGGGACCCCTGAGGACCTTTGCCCCAGTAGGTGAGCTCTGTCGGACTCTTACGCGAGCTGGTCCCCCTCTTCTGGAGGTCCCACAAGACCTCCACACTCAGCGGGACCCCTCAGGACCTTTGCCCCAGTAGGTGAGCTCTGTCGGACTCTTACGCGAGCTGGTCCCCCTCTTATGGAGGTCCCACAAGACCTCCACACTCAGCGGGACCCCTCAGGACCTTTGCCCCAGTAGGTGAGCTCTGTCGGACTCTTACGCGAGCTGGTCCCCCTCTTATGGAGGTCCCACAAGACCTCCACACTCAGCGGGACCCCTCAGGACCTTTGCCCCAGTAGGTGAGCTCTGTCGGACTCTTACGCGAGCTGGTCCCCCTCTCCTGGAGGTCCCACAAGACCTCCACACTCAGCGGGACCCCTCAGGACCTTTGCCCCAGCAGGTGAGCTCTGTCGGACTCTTACGCGAGCTGGTCCCCCTCTTCTGGAGGTCCCACAAGACCTCCACACTCAGCGGGACCCCTCAGGACCTTTGCCCCAGTAGGTGAGCTCTGTCGGACTCTTACGCGAGCTGGTCCCCCTCTCTGGAGGTCCCACAAGACCTCCACACTCAGCGGGACCCCCCAGGACCTTTGCCCCACCAGGTGAGCTCTGTCGGACTCTTACGCGAGCTGGTCCCCCTCTCCTGGAGGTCCCACAAGACCTCCACACTCAGCGGGACCCCCCAGGACCTTTGCCCCACCAGGTGAGCTCTGTCGGACTCTTACGCGAGCTGGTCCCCCTCTCCTGGAGGTCCCACAAGACCTCCACACTCAGCGGGACCCCTCAGGACCTTTGCCCCAGTAGGTGAGCTCTGTCGGACTCTTACGCGAGCTGGTCCCCCTCTTCTGGAGGTCCCACAAGACCTCCACACTCAGCGGGACCCCTCAGGACCTGTGCCCCAGCAGGTGAGCTCTGTCGGACTCTTACGCGAGCTGGTCCCCCTCTCCTGGAGGTCCCACAAGACCTCCACACTCAGCGGGACCCCTCAGGACCTTTGCCCCAGTAGGTGAGCTCTGTCGGACTCTTACGCGAGCTGGTCCCCCTCTTCTGGAGGTCCCACAAGACCTCCACACTCAGCGGGACCCCTCAGGACCTTTGCCCCAGTAGGTGAGCTCTGTCGGACTCTTACGCGAGCTGGTCCCCCTCTTCTGGAGGTCCCACAAGACCTCCACACTCAGCGGGACCCCTGAGGACCTTTGCCCCAGTAGGTGAGCTCTGTCGGACTCTTACGCGAGCTGGTCCCCCTCTTCTGGAGGTCCCACAAGACCTCCACACTCAGCGGGACCCCTGAGGACCTTTGCCCCAGTAGGTGAGCTCTGTCGGACTCTTACGCGAGCTGGTCCCCCTCTTCTGGAGGTCCCACAAGACCTCCACACTCAGCGGGACCCCTCAGGACCTTTGCCCCAGTAGGTGAGCTCTGTCGGACTCTTACGCGAGCTGGTCCCCCTCTTCTGGAGGTCCCACAAGACCTCCACACTCAGCGGGACCCCCCAGGACCTTTGCCCCACCAGGTGAGCTCTGTCGGACTCTTACGCGAGCTGGTCCCCCTCTCCTGGAGGTCCCACAAGACCTCCACACTCAGCGGGACCCCCCAGGACCTTTGCCCCAGTAGGTGAGCTCTGTCGGACTCTTACGCGAGCTGGTCCCCCTCTTCTGGAGGTCCCACAAGACCTCCACACTCAGCGGGACCCCTCAGGACCTTTGCCCCAGTAGGTGAGCTCTGTCGGACTCTTACGCGAGCTGGTCCCCCTCTTCTGGAGGTCCCACAAGACCTCCACACTCAGCGGGACCCCCCAGGACCTTTGCCCCACCAGGTGAGCTCTGTCGGACTCTTACGCGAGCTGGTCCCCCTCTCCTGGAGGTCCCACAAGACCTCCACACTCAGCGGGACCCCCCAGGACCTTTGCCCCACCAGGTGAGCTCTGTCGGACTCTTACGCGAGCTGGTCCCCCTCTTCTGGAGGTCCCACAAGACCTCCACACTCAGCGGGACCCCCCAGGACCTTTGCCCCACCAGGTGAGCTCTGTCGGACTCTTACGCGAGCTGGTCTCCCTCTCCTGGAGGTCCCACAAGACCTCCACACTCAGC
>JACYXH010000853.1:52500-55000 GCA_026745465.1 Lota lota
GTTCTTAGGTAGCCACGTGTTACTTATTTTGTCGCCCTTAAAGAGATCCACACCAAAGCCTTGGGGTCTCTGTTTGCACCAAGAATCAAACTCTGTTGTTCTCCACTCCTTAGGGTGGGTAAATGATTCACTCGCTTCGTCCTTCAATTCTTCACTTACTTTTTGAAGTGTATTCTTGTCTCCTCCACCGTTTACCCACACTCTTTGGAAGTCTTTTATCGGTATTACTTTTCTAGCCATTGCTTTTACCATGGGATCCTCTGAGTGGTATAGGTCGAAGATCCTTTTCGCTTTGCTGAGTGGTACAGTTTTACTCAGACATGGGATTGCTAATCCCCCGTCCCTGTGCCTACTGTATAGAAGGCCGTTTGTTGTGTTAGGGTTAAGATGTAGCCATCCTTTAACATGCCTACGTATCAGCATGTCCGCGCTTCTCAGACAAGTTTGGCGAAGGGAACTGTTGATTGCCATATATACCACTCTGGGAATGGCATATGTGCAGAAGATTTCAATTTTTTGGGTTGGTTTGAGGCTCGCCTCTGCTATTTTTTGACCCATTCTTCCCACCATCGTTACAATCTTTGGTATTTGTATTCCAGACCATGGGTTTATTTCAACTCCCAAGTATTTCACAGTGTCCTCAGGTCCCAGTAAATGTATTTCAACTCCCCCAAGTTTCCATGGCGAGCAGTTGTTTATTTTACCGGCCGTTCTCCTTCCACCTGCTACTATAAATCCGTGACATTTCGCAGCATTAACTTTAAGTCCGGTCAGATTACAGAATGCTTCTAGAATGCTCATGTTCCTATTCATGCCTTCCCATGAATCACTCAGTAGCACTAGATCATCTGCGTAGGCAAGCACGGTTACCTTTTCTTTTTCTGATCCGAAACCTACGCCCTGGTTTTCCAACATGCACAGCAGTGGATCGATTGCAAAGTTGAACAGGAGAGGGGATAGGGGGTCACCCTGTTTGACTCCAACTTTCATGGCGATACTAGGAGTAAAGCCCAACTTTGTGCGCACCCTAGTACTGCATCTTTTGTATGAGTCCCTTATCAGTTTGATTACCATTGGGTCTACTTGTCTTTGTACTAGTGCCATTTCTATGTGGCGGTGCGACACTGAGTCAAAGGCTTTCGCTAGATCTATAAAGATCATCGCCAGGGGTGATCCCTTCTTTTTACTGCTTTTAATAGCGCCCTCGATAAGTAGCAGGTTTTCAGAGCATCCGGGGGTGTTTGAAAACCCCTTTTGCCGTACATTTACGGGACACGCGTCGGCCAACCTTCTGTATAAGATGGAGGAGAACAATCGTAAGACCATTGGACCAATCGTGATGGGGCGCCAGTTTGCTATTTCCTTCCATTCCTCTCTATTCCTGGATTTAGGAAGTAGGGTCGTTCTGTTCCTTCTCAGGGAGTCAGGGATATTTCCGTTGAACAAGAAGCCAGTGAACATTCTGGCTAATTTGACCCCAGAGGGGTCCCACTTCACCAGTCCAGCCTTATTTACACCATCTGGGCCAGCAGCAGAGCCATTTTTTATTTTTCTCCTTACTCTCATGACTTCTGCAGGTGTAATAGGTTTAGCCAGAATTTCATTTGAACTGTTTTGGTCTTGTTGGAATTGACCCATACCCAGGAATGTATCGGGTGCCTCCCATTTATCCCTGAAGTATCTGTGCACCGCTTTCATTGATACTGGACACATTCCCTTTTCGTTGCCATCCAGTATGTGTTTAGCCGCTTCAGATGCACTGTTCGTGAATTTACCTTGTGTTATTCTGTATTCACCTGTCCTTTCCTTTCTTATTGACAGGCCCCTTACACGTTTTTCATTATTCACTCTTCTCCTCCGAGACATTTTGATTGCTCTCACTCCACCAGTACACACCCTTGACATGTCCTTCAATGCGATCTGAATCTCTTTTTCAGTCGGGACGAGGGGAGCCCTCACGTCCTTTTTCCCCCTGTCCTTGGCCAACGCTCTGAGGATTCCACTGCGTAGAATACTTTTAGGGGCTATGAGAGGCTGCATCCTCTCTTCCATCAATTCCTTTATTAGATCTGTATTCCCATGCGGAGGGTTGGGTACGGCAGGAAGTAGTACAGACTTCTTTAACTGACGTACTTTGTATCTGATTTGGTCTTTTGTGCGTTGTGGTAGCAACTCACATGCTTTGTCGAGGATGCCTTTGTTCTCTCTCAGTTCCAGAATATGTGTTTCAATAATCTGTAACTCTTCATTTGACCATGGACGCCTTATGGGGGCTTCCTGTCTTCCAGCCTTACTTGTTTGCTGGGCCACGTAGGCTGCCGTGTGAGCTGACCGCATGTGAAGGGAGACGCCTCTCTTCGACTTGAACTCTCTGCAGCATAGGGAACACTTAACCCTATTACCCACCACGACTCTCGTCATGTTAGAACACTTGGCCGCATGGCACTCTACCTCATGTGCCCTCTTGCGGGATATCCCACATTTGGAACACAAGAGGGTC
>JACYXH010000853.1:65000-70000 GCA_026745465.1 Lota lota
ACCCCCCCAGGACCTTTGCCCCACCAGGTGAGCTCTGTCGGACTCTTACGCGAGCTGGTCCCCCTCTTCTGGAGGTCCCACAAGACCTCCACACTCAGCGGGACCCCCCAGGACCTTTGCCCCACCAGGTGAGCTCTGTCGGACTCTTACGCGAGCTGGTCCCCCTCTCCTGGAGGTCCCACAAGACCTCCACACTCAGCGGGACCCCCCAGGACCTTTGCCCCACCAGGTGAGCTCTGTCGGACTCTTACGCGAGCTGGTCCCCCTCCTCTGGAGGTCCCAGAAGACCTCCATACATTCAGCGGGAGTGGGTTATCACCCCGTACCGAAATCGATGCGTGCAGTGTCCTTCCAACACAGGGGTCAAAACGGTATATGGGGTAGACAAGGAAATAACCTGCTGCAGCTGCCTATTTTCCTTGTCTACGTGACCCATGGTGGTCTGACCGAAAAATCCTACCCATGGTGGTCTTTTTCCGACCCATGGTGGTCTTTTTCAGACCCATGGAGGTCTTTTTCTGACCCATGGTGGTCTTTTTCCGACCCATGGTGATCTTCGAGAAAAGGACTTAGAAAAAAACCGCTTGTTTTTTTCCTCCAGGCTGACCGGGCCTTTACACTTGAAGTGCCTGACAAGGTGAGCCATCTCGGACTCACACGGTGACCTTGTCCCCCTCTCCTGGAGGTCCCACAGGACCTCCACACTCAGCGGGACCCCCTGAGGACCTTTGCCCCAGTAGGTGAGCTCTGTCGGACTCTTACGCGAGCTGGTCCCCTTCTTCTGGAGGTCCCACAAGACCTCCACACTCAGCGGGACCCCTCAGGACATTTGCCCCAGTAGGTGAGCTCTGTCGGACTCTTACGCGAGCTGGTCACCCTCTTCTGGAGGTCCCACAAGACCTCCACACTCAGCGGGACCCCTCAGGACCTTTGCCCCAGTAGGTGAGCTCTGTCGGACTCTTACGCGAGCTGGTCACCCTCTTCTGGAGGTCCCACAAGACCTCCACACTCAGCGGGACCCCTGAGGACCTTTGCCCCAGTAGGTGAGCTCTGTCGGACTCTTACGCGAGCTGGTCCCCCTCTTCTGGAGGTCCCACAAGACCTCCACACTCAGCGGGACCCCTCAGGACCTTTGCCCCAGTAGGTGAGCTCTGTCGGACTCTTACGCGAGCTGGTCCCCCTCTTATGGAGGTCCCACAAGACCTCCACACTCAGCGGGACCCCTCAGGACCTTTGCCCCAGCAGGTGAGCTCTGTCGGACTCTTACGCGAGCTGGTCCCCCTCTTCTGGAGGTCCCACAAGACCTCCACACTCAGCGGGACCCCTCAGGACCTTTGCCCCAGTAGGTGAGCTCTGTCGGACTCTTACGCGAGCTGGTCCCCCTCTCCTGGAGGTCCCACAAGACCTCCACACTCAGCGGGACCCCTCAGGACCTTTGCCCCAGCAGGTGAGCTCTGTCGGACTCTTACGCGAGCTGGTCCCCCTCTCCTGGAGGTCCCACAAGACCTCCACACTCAGCGGGACCCCTCAGGACCTTTGCCCCAGTAGGTGAGCTCTGTCGGACTCTTACGCGAGCTGGTCCCCCTCTTCTGGAGGTCCCACAAGACCTCCACACTCAGCGGGACCCCTCAGGACCTTTGCCCCAGTAGGTGAGCTCTGTCGGACTCTTACGCGAGCTGGTCCCCCTCTCTGGAGGTCCCACAAGACCTCCACACTCAGCGGGACCCCCTCAGGACCTTTGCCCCAGCAGGTGAGCTCTGTCGGACTCTTACGCGAGCTGGTCCCCCTCTTCTGGAGGTCCCACAAGACCTCCACACTCAGCGGGACCCCTCAGGACCTTTGCCCCAGTAGGTGAGCTCTGTCGGACTCTTACGCGAGCTGGTCCCCCTCTTCTGGAGGTCCCACAAGACCTCCACACTCAGCGGGACCCCTCAGGACCTTTGCCCCAGCAGGTGAGCTCTGTCGGACTCTTACGCGAGCTGGTCCCCCTCTCCTGGAGGTCCCACAAGACCTCCACACTCAGCGGGACCCCTCAGGACCTTTGCCCCAGTAGGTGAGCTCTGTCGGACTCTTACGCGAGCTGGTCCCCCTCTTCTGGAGGTCCCACAAGACCTCCACACTCAGCGGGACCCCCCAGGACCTTTGCCCCAGCAGGTGAGCTCTGTCGGACTCTTACGCGAGCTGGTCCCCCTCTCCTGGAGGTCCCACAAGACCTCCACACTCAGCGGGACCCCCCAGGACCTTTGCCCCACCAGGTGAGCTCTCGGCACGTCCCGGACACTACGAGCTGGTACCCCAAACGAAATCTCCGAGAGGAGCCCAGTGACCACATTAGCAGTCAGTCAAATCTCTGACCTTTGATGTAGGTCTTACAGCATTTTGCAACAGGTCCACCCACCTCCCCTACCCACCAATTGATCAAAAAGCATGAAAAATGCTTGAAGATAACTCTTCCATCTTAGAAGGATATCTATCAAAAAAAGGACATCTCCAGAGAAAACCAGCGATAGATCGACCAATGGCAGAAAGGAATGCTTAGAAACAAAAACCAGCAAAAGTAAAGTGGGCACAGTGACAACCCTTGGCCCCATGGGTGTCCTCGGACAAGCGACAAAATTTAGATGAGATTGTGTAAGAGACTCTTACAGGAGGAGGACCAGGCGTTATGAACCCCGTACCGATTGTTAATGAGTAGGAACGGGCGTGTGTCTCTGTTAGAGCGCTGGTCTTAAAAAAACACACAACCAAAAAGACCCCCAGGTGAGATTCGAAAAGGACCAGTAGGACATTAGAGAACTGACATTCCAGCAATGAGGCCCAGGGGGGAACGAGAAAAAAAGACAAAACTGACAAAGAGTGACAGGCGAGTCGGGGTCACACTCAAAAACAGAGGAACAACACAAGATGCAAAAAAACTGGACAGTGAACCAACATCCAAAACACAACAATAACACCACACGGTATCATGTAATACAGCACTAACAGCAACCTAGTAACCCTTCCCTAGAGTGACCCCAGAGAAGAGGCCCCAAAAACATCCCCACCAAGCCAGTCATGGATGTACTTTCCGCCCGACCTACTCCTTCCTCCCCGACCCCCCCCACCCTTTTTCCACCCCCACCCTCCCTCCTCCTCAGACCCCCCATCTCCTCCCCCCCCTACTCACATACTCTCCTGCTCTCCCCCCTTACCCCCCTCCCCCACATCACCCCCCCTCCCTCTCCCCTCATCTCCCTCTCCTCCTCTTCCCCTCTCCCTGCTCCCCCTCCCTCCCTACCCCCCCACAAACTCTCCAAACGCTCCCTTATCTCACCCCTCTTGCTCCCCGCTCCCCTCCCGTCCCATCCCCTCCTCTAGCTGGTTTACATGTTCTTTCTCCTGAGTTGTTACATTACAGGACAAATATGATTCCACTAAAAGACTAAAAACGACAGAAACAAGCGAAAATGGTGTGTACAGGTGTAGCTGCAGCTGCAGGTGTGTGTGTGTGTGTGTGTGTGTAATTATTTTTTAGGTGTGTAAGTAAAGGTGTTGTAGTGTTATATGTGTGTGAGTTTAAGGTACTGTAGTGTGTATATGTGTGTAAGGTACTGTAGTGTGTCTGTGTGTGTACATGTGTATGGTACTTTAGTGTGTATATGTGTGTAAGGTACTGTAGTGTATATATGTGTGTACATGTGTAAGTTACTGTAGTCGGTATATGTGTGTATATGTGTGTACATGTGTATGGTACTTTAGCGTGTATATGTGTAAGGTACTGTAGTGGTATATGTGTGTGAATGAAGATACTGTAGTGTGTGAGTGAATGTACTAGTATTGTGAGTGTGTGTGTCTGTGTGTGTATGTATGTGTACAACATGAACAAGTGGCGTGTCCAACGTGAGACGTGGTGATGTGCGCGTGTGTGCGGTAGGGAGCGTGTCTCTTGGACAACATGGGGGTGTCTATGATTCGCGCGCTGAGCGCGCTTTGTTCTGGGTGTCTAGAGGGAGAGAGATCCCTGTCCTTTCATTCACTCAAACAACTCACTCCCACCCGTCATCCACTATCATTAACCCAGAGATCCACTGCCTGCTAATGAATGGCAGGGTTACAAGTCAAACCCAGCAAGACAACTAATAGAAAAAAAGATTATAATTATCATTCTGTTCTGCAGAAGGCGCTCAGCTCTGCCGTTGTGTTGTGGATCTCCCGTGTGTCCTGAAGTAATGATGCAATACAGAGTAACGGCACCGAGGTCCACAGAACAGAGTAGAAAAATGAGTGAGGGAAAGAGAATGTGACTCAGTGCTTCAAAGTGTGTGTGTGAGTGAGTGAGTGAGTGAGTGAGTGTGTGTGAGTGAGTGTGAGTGAGTGTGTGTGTGTGAGTGAGTGTGTGTGAGTGAGTGAGTGTGTGTGAGTGAGTGTGTGTGAGTGGGTGTGTGTGTGTGTGTGTGTGTGTTGTGTGTCATGGTTTTAGTTTCTGACATTAATCGTCGGGTCCTTTGTTGTTTGGTCAAAGCCAACTGGTAATATACAATTCCAGTAATAATTTGGCCCGGTTATTAAGACTTTGCCCAGTCTGCTATCTTCTCAACGTCAATGCAGTATCAACCGATTAAGATAACTATTTAAGGGGAAGAAAGGGGGAGAGAAGGGGAGGGGAGGGCAGGATAGGGGGAGAGGAAGGAAATGGGAGAGGGGAGGGGAGGGGAGGGGAGGGGAGGGGAGGGGAGGGGAGGGGAGGGGAGGGGAGGGGAAGAAAGGGGAGAGAAGGGGAGGGGAGGGCAGGATGGGAGGGGAGGGGAGGGGAGGGGGAGGGGAGGGGAGGGGAGGGGAGGGGAGGGGAAAGGAGGGAAAGGGGAGAGAGGGAGGGGAGGGGAAGGGAGTTTTCCATGTGATTGATGTGATTCCCCGTCCTTGCTGTAGATTTTTTATAAAAAATTTAATAAAAGACGGCATCTGTGTGTTGCGTATTTTACGAAATGTCAACTAATTTCAGTTCAACACTGAATTGAGAT
>JACYXH010000853.1:75000-80000 GCA_026745465.1 Lota lota
TCCTGGGGGGTCCCGCTGAGTGTGGAGGTCTTGTGGGACCTCCAGAAGAGGGGGACCAGCTCGCGTAAGAGTCCGACAGAGCTCACCTACTGGGGCAAAGGTCCTGAGGGGTCCCGCTGAGTGTGGAGGTCTTGTGGGACCTCCAGAAGAGGGGGACCAGCTCGCGTAAGAGTCCGACAGAGCTCACCTGCTGGGGCAAAGGTCCTGGGGGGTCCCGCTGAGTGTGGAGGTCTTGTGGGACCTCCAGGAGAGGGGGACCAGCTCGCGTAAGAGTCCGACAGAGCTCACCTGGTGGGGCAAAGGTCCTGGGGGGTCCCGCTGAGTGTGGAGGTCTTGTGGGACCTCCAGAAGAGGGGGACCAGCTCGCGTAAGAGTCCGACAGAGCTCACCTACTGGGGCAAAGGTCCTGAGGGGTCCCGCTGAGTGTGGAGGTCTTGTGGGACCTCCAGAAGAGGGGGACCAGCTCGCGTAAGAGTCCGACAGAGCTCACCTACTGGGGCAAAGGTCCTCAGGGGTCCCGCTGAGTGTGGAGGTCTTGTGGGACCTCCAGAAGAGGGGGACCAGCTCGCGTAAGAGTCCGACAGAGCTCACCTACTGGGGCAAAGGTCCTCAGGGGTCCCGCTGAGTGTGGAGGTCTTGTGGGACCTCCAGAAGAGGGGGACCAGCTCGCGTAAGAGTCCGACAGAGCTCACCTACTGGGGCAAAGGTCCTGAGGGGTCCCGCTGAGTGTGGAGGTCTTGTGGGACCTCCATAAGAGGGGGACCAGCTCGCGTAAGAGTCCGACAGAGCTCACCTACTGGGGCAAAGGTCCTGAGGGGTCCCGCTGAGTGTGGAGGTCTTGTGGGACCTCCAGGAGAGGGGGACCAGCTCGCGTAAGAGTCCGACAGAGCTCACCTGCTGGGGCACAGGTCCTGAGGGGTCCCGCTGAGTGTGGAGGTCTTGTGGGACCTCCAGAAGAAGGGGACCAGCTCGCGTAAGAGTCCGACAGAGCTCACCTACTGGGGCAAAGGTCCTCAGGGGTCCCGCTGAGTGTGGAGGTCTTGTGGGACCTCCAGGAGAGGGGGACCAGCTCGCGTAAGAGTCCGACAGAGCTCACCTGGTGGGGCAAAGGTCCTGGGGGGTCCCGCTGAGTGTGGAGGTCTTGTGGGACCTCCAGGAGAGGGGGACCAGCTCGCGTAAGAGTCCGACAGAGCTCACCTGGTGGGGCAAAGGTCCTGGGGGGTCCCGCTGAGTGTGGAGGTCTTGTGGGACCTCCAGGAGAGGGGGACCAGCTCGCGTAAGAGTCCGACAGAGCTCACCTACTGGGGCAAAGGTCCTGAGGGGTCCCGCTGAGTGTGGAGGTCTTGTGGGACCTCCAGAAGAGGGGGACCAGCTCGCGTAAGAGTCCGACAGAGCTCACCTGCTGGGGCAAAGGTCCTGAGGGGTCCCGCTGAGTGTGGAGGTCTTGTGGGACCTCCAGGAGAGGGGGACCAGCTCGCGTAAGAGTCCGACAGAGCTCACCTACTGGGGCAAAGGTCCTGAGGGGTCCCGCTGAGTGTGGAGGTCTTGTGGGACCTCCAGAAGAGGGGGACCAGCTCGCGTAAGAGTCCGACAGAGCTCACCTACTGGGGCAAAGGTCCTGAGGGGTCCCGCTGAGTGTGGAGGTCTTGTGGGACCTCCATAAGAGGGGGACCAGCTCGCGTAAGAGTCCGACAGAGCTCACCTACTGGGGCAAAGGTCCTGAGGGGTCCCGCTGAGTGTGGAGGTCTTGTGGGACCTCCAGAAGAGGGGGACCAGCTCGCGTAAGAGTCCGACAGAGCTCACCTACTGGGGCAAAGGTCCTCAGGGGTCCCGCTGAGTGTGGAGGTCTTGTGGGACCTCCAGAAGAGGGTGACCAGCTCGCGTAAGAGTCCGACAGAGCTCACCTACTGGGGCAAAGGTCCTGAGGGGTCCCGCTGAGTGTGGAGGTCTTGTGGGACCTCCAGAAGAGGGTGACCAGCTCGCGTAAGAGTCCGACAGAGCTCACCTACTGGGGCAAAGGTCCTGAGGGGTCCCGCTGAGTGTGGAGGTCTTGTGGGACCTCCAGAAGAGGGTGACCAGCTCGCGTAAGAGTCCGACAGAGCTCACCTACTGGGGCAAATGTCCTGAGGGGTCCCGCTGAGTGTGGAGGTCTTGTGGGACCTCCAGAAGAAGGGGACCAGCTCGCGTAAGAGTCCGACAGAGCTCACCTACTGGGGCAAAGGTCCTCAGGGGTCCCGCTGAGTGTGGAGGTCCTGTGGGACCTCCAGGAGAGGGGGACAAGGTCACCGTGTGAGTCCGAGATGGCTCACCTTGTCAGGCACTTCAAGTGTAAAGGCCCGGTCAGCCTGGAGGAAAAAAAACAAGCGGTTTTTTTCTAAGTCCTTTTCTCGAAGATCACCATGGGTCGGAAAAAGACCACCATGGGTCAGAAAAAGACCTCCATGGGTCTGAAAAAGACCACCATGGGTCGGAAAAAGACCACCATGGGTAGGATTTTTCGGTCAGACCACCATGGGTCACGTAGACAAGGAAAATAGGCAGCAGCAGGTTATTTCCTTGTCTACCCCATATACCGTTTTGACCCCTGTGTTGGAAGGACACTGCACGCATCGATTTCGGTACGGGGTGATAACCCACTCCCGCTGAATGTATGGAGGTCTTCTGGGACCTCCAGAGGAGAGGGACCAGCTCGCGTAAGAGTCCGACAGAGCTCACCTGGTGGGGCAAAGGTCCTGGGGGGTCCCGCTGAGTGTGGAGGTCTTGTGGGACCTCCAGGAGAGGGGGACCAGCTCGCGTAAGAGTCCGACAGAGCTCACCTGGTGGGGCAAAGGTCCTGGGGGGTCCCGCTGAGTGTGGAGGTCTTGTGGGACCTCCAGGAGA
Organism: Lota lota; assembly: GCA_026745465.1. NCBI lineage: Eukaryota > Metazoa > Chordata > Actinopteri > Gadiformes > Lotidae > Lota > Lota lota. The sequence goes on from JACYXH010000853.1 coordinate 77,881, forward strand.
GGGGGACCAGCTCGCGTAAGAGTCCGACAGAGCTCACCTGGTGGGGCAAAGGTCCTGGGGGGTCCCGCTGAGTGTGGAGGTCTTGTGGGACCTCCAGAAGAGGGGGACCAGCTCGCGTAAGAGTCCGACAGAGCTCACCTGGTGGGGCAAAGGTCCTGGGGGGGTCCCGCTGAGTGTGGAGGTCTTGTGGGACCTCCAGGAGAGGGGGACCAGCTCGCGTAAGAGTCCGACAGAGCTCACCTGCTGGGGCACAGGTCCTGAGGGGTCCCGCTGAGTGTGGAGGTCTTGTGGGACCTCCAGAAGAGGGGGACCAGCTCGCGTAAGAGTCCGACAGAGCTCACCTACTGGGGCAAAGGTCCTGAGGGGTCCCGCTGAGTGTGGAGGTCTTGTGGGACCTCCAGAAGAGGGGGACCAGCTCGCGTAAGAGTCCGACAGAGCTCACCTGGTGGGGCAAAGGTCCTGGGGGGGTCCCGCTGAGTGTGGAGGTCTTGTGGGACCTCCAGGAGAGGGGGACCACCTCGCGTAAGAGTCCGACAGAGCTCACCTGCTGGGGCACAGGTCCTGAGGGGTCCCGCTGAGTGTGGAGGTCTTGTGGGACCTCCAGAAGAGGGGGACCAGCTCGCGTAAGAGTCCGACAGAGCTCACCTACTGGGGCAAAGGTCCTGAGGGGTCCCGCTGAGTGTGGAGGTCTTGTGGGACCTCCAGGAGAGGGGGACCAGCTCGCGTAAGAGTCCGACAGAGCTCACCTGCTGGGGCAAAGGTCCTGAGGGGTCCCGCTGAGTGTGGAGGTCTTGTGGGACCTCCAGGAGAGGGGGACCAGCTCGCGTAAGAGTCCGACAGAGCTCACCTACTGGGGCAAAGGTCCTGAGGGGTCCCGCTGAGTGTGGAGGTCTTGTGGGACCTCCATAAGAGGGGGACCAGCTCGCGTAAGAGTCCGACAGAGCTCACCTACTGGGGCAAAGGTCCTGAGGGGTCCCGCTGAGTGTGGAGGTCTTGTGGGACCTCCATAAGAGGGGGACCAGCTCGCGTAAGAGTCCGACAGAGCTCACCTACTGGGGCAAAGGTCCCGAGGGGTCCCGCTGAGTGTGGAGGTCTTGTGGGACCTCCAGAAGAGGGGGACCAGCTCGCGTAAGAGTCCGACAGAGCTCACCTACTGGGGCAAAGGTCCTCAGGGGTCCCGCTGAGTGTGGAGGTCTTGTGGGACCTCCAGAAGAGGGTGACCAGCTCGCGTAAGAGTCCGACAGAGCTCACCTACTGGGGCAAAGGTCCTGAGGGGTCCCGCTGAGTGTGGAGGTCTTGTGGGACCTCCAGAAGAGGGTGACCAGCTCGCGTAAGAGTCCGACAGAGCTCACCTACTGGGGCAAATGTCCTGAGGGGTCCCGCTGAGTGTGGAGGTCTTGTGGGACCTCCAGAAGAAGGGGACCAGCTCGCGTAAGAGTCCGACAGAGCTCACCTACTGGGGCAAAGGTCCTCAGGGGTCCCGCTGAGTGTGGAGGTCCTGTGGGACCTCCAGGAGAGGGGGACAAGGTCACCGTGTGAGTCCGAGATGGCTCACCTTGTCAGGCACTTCAAGTGTAAAGGCCCGGTCAGCCTGGAGGAAAAAAACAAGCGGTTTTTTTCTAAGTCCTTTTCTCGAAGATCACCATGGGTCGGAAAAAGACCACCATGGGTCGGAAAAAGACCTCCATGGGTCGGAAAAAGACCACCATGGGTCGGAAAAAGACCACCATGGGTAGGATTTTTCGGAAAGACCACCATGGGTCACGTAGACAAGGAAAATAGGCAGCTGCAGCAGGTTATTTCCTTGTCTACCCCATATACCGTTTTGACCCCTGTGTTGGAAGGACATACCTCATTCCGAGTATGGGTCGGGTCGTAGACAAGCTCTCTGAAGAAGGGTGATTGCGTAACCTTCAACCGAAACATGGCCCTTAGATAGGCGCCGAGTAGGTTCGAAGGCGCGTCCGACAGGAAGGGCGGCATAAGCGGCACACCTCAGTGAGGGCCCCATTGCGGCTATAGCTCCGCATGAAGGGTGCCTCACAACCAGTGTGCCCGAAACAGTGCTCCTGCCTATGGGCAGCTGTGTGCGAACGAAACGAGTAGCCGAGTAGCCCCGT
>JACYXH010000853.1:95000-107500 GCA_026745465.1 Lota lota
GTAAGAGTCCGACAGAGCTCACCTACTGGGGCAAAGGTCCTGAGGGGTCCCGCTGAGTGTGGAGGTCTTGTGGGACCTCCAGGAGAGGGGGACCAGCTCGCGTAAGAGTCCGACAGAGCTCACCTGCTGGGGCACAGGTCCTGAGGGGTCCCGCTGAGTGTGGAGGTCTTGTGGGACCTCCAGAAGAAGGGGACCAGCTCGCGTAAGAGTCCGACAGAGCTCACCTACTGGGGCAAAGGTCCTCAGGGGTCCCGCTGAGTGTGGAGGTCTTGTGGGACCTCCAGGAGAGGGGGACCAGCTCGCGTAAGAGTCCGACAGAGCTCACCTGGTGGGGCAAAGGTCCTGGGGGGTCCCGCTGAGTGTGGAGGTCTTGTGGGACCTCCAGGAGAGGGGGACCAGCTCGCGTAAGAGTCCGACAGAGCTCACCTGGTGGGGCAAAGGTCCTGGGGGGTCCCGCTGAGTGTGGAGGTCTTGTGGGACCTCCAGGAGAGGGGGACCAGCTCGCGTAAGAGTCCGACAGAGCTCACCTGGTGGGGCAAAGGTCCTGGGGGGTCCCGCTGAGTGTGGAGGTCTTGTGGGACCTCCAGAAGAGGGGGACCAGCTCGCGTAAGAGTCCGACAGAGCTCACCTGGTGGGGCAAAGGTCCTGGGGGGTCCCGCTGAGTGTGGAGGTCTTGTGGGACCTCCAGGAGAGGGAGACCAGCTCGCGTAAGAGTCCGACAGAGCTCACCTGGTGGGGCAAAGGTCCTGGGGGGTCCCGCTGAGTGTGGAGGTCTTGTGGGACCTCCAGAAGAGGGGGACCAGCTCGCGTAAGAGTCCGACAGAGCTCACCTGGTGGGGCAAAGGTCCTGGGGGGTCCCGCTGAGTGTGGAGGTCTTGTGGGACCTCCAGGAGAGGGGGACCAGCTCGCGTAAGAGTCCGACAGAGCTCACCTGGTGGGGCAAAGGTCCTGGGGGGTCCCGCTGAGTGTGGAGGTCTTGTGGGACCTCCAGAAGAGGGGGACCAGCTCGCGTAAGAGTCCGACAGAGCTCACCTACTGGGGCAAAGGTCCTGAGGGGTCCCGCTGAGTGTGGAGGTCTTGTGGGACCTCCAGAAGAGGGGGACCAGCTCGCGTAAGAGTCCGACAGAGCTCACCTACTGGGGCAAAGGTCCTGGGGGGTCCCGCTGAGTGTGGAGGTCTTGTGGGACCTCCAGGAGAGGGGGACCAGCTCGCGTAAGAGTCCGACAGAGCTCACCTGGTGGGGCAAAGGTCCTGGGGGGTCCCGCTGAGTGTGGAGGTCTTGTGGGACCTCCAGAAGAGGGGGACCAGCTCGCGTAAGAGTCCGACAGAGCTCACCTACTGGGGCAAAGGTCCTGAGGGGTCCCGCTGAGTGTGGAGGTCTTGTGGGACCTCCAGAAGAGGGGGACCAGCTCGCGTAAGAGTCCGACAGAGCTCACCTACTGGGGCAAAGGTCCTCAGGGGTCCCGCTGAGTGTGGAGGTCTTGTGGGACCTCCAGAAGAGGGGGACCAGCTCGCGTAAGAGTCCGACAGAGCTCACCTACTGGGGCAAAGGTCCTCAGGGGTCCCGCTGAGTGTGGAGGTCTTGTGGGACCTCCAGAAGAGGGGGACCAGCTCGCGTAAGAGTCCGACAGAGCTCACCTACTGGGGCAAAGGTCCTGAGGGGTCCCGCTGAGTGTGGAGGTCTTGTGGGACCTCCATAAGAGGGGGACCAGCTCGCGTAAGAGTCCGACAGAGCTCACCTACTGGGGCAAAGGTCCTGAGGGGTCCCGCTGAGTGTGGAGGTCTTGTGGGACCTCCAGGAGAGGGGGACCAGCTCGCGTAAGAGTCCGACAGAGCTCACCTGCTGGGGCACAGGTCCTGAGGGGTCCCGCTGAGTGTGGAGGTCTTGTGGGACCTCCAGAAGAAGGGGACCAGCTCGCGTAAGAGTCCGACAGAGCTCACCTACTGGGGCAAAGGTCCTCAGGGGTCCCGCTGAGTGTGGAGGTCTTGTGGGACCTCCAGGAGAGGGGGACCAGCTCGCGTAAGAGTCCGACAGAGCTCACCTGGTGGGGCAAAGGTCCTGGGGGGTCCCGCTGAGTGTGGAGGTCTTGTGGGACCTCCAGGAGAGGGGGACCAGCTCGCGTAAGAGTCCGACAGAGCTCACCTGGTGGGGCAAAGGTCCTGGGGGGTCCCGCTGAGTGTGGAGGTCTTGTGGGACCTCCAGGAGAGGGGGACCAGCTCGCGTAAGAGTCCGACAGAGCTCACCTACTGGGGCAAAGGTCCTGAGGGGTCCCGCTGAGTGTGGAGGTCTTGTGGGACCTCCAGAAGAGGGGGACCAGCTCGCGTAAGAGTCCGACAGAGCTCACCTGCTGGGGCAAAGGTCCTGAGGGGTCCCGCTGAGTGTGGAGGTCTTGTGGGACCTCCAGGAGAGGGGGACCAGCTCGCGTAAGAGTCCGACAGAGCTCACCTACTGGGGCAAAGGTCCTGAGGGGTCCCGCTGAGTGTGGAGGTCTTGTGGGACCTCCATAAGAGGGGGACCAGCTCGCGTAAGAGTCCGACAGAGCTCACCTACTGGGGCAAAGGTCCTGAGGGGTCCCGCTGAGTGTGGAGGTCTTGTGGGACCTCCATAAGAGGGGGACCAGCTCGCGTAAGAGTCCGACAGAGCTCACCTACTGGGGCAAAGGTCCTGAGGGGTCCCGCTGAGTGTGGAGGTCTTGTGGGACCTCCAGAAGAGGGGGACCAGCTCGCGTAAGAGTCCGACAGAGCTCACCTACTGGGGCAAAGGTCCTCAGGGGTCCCGCTGAGTGTGGAGGTCTTGTGGGACCTCCAGAAGAGGGTGACCAGCTCGCGTAAGAGTCCGACAGAGCTCACCTACTGGGGCAAAGGTCCTGAGGGGTCCCGCTGAGTGTGGAGGTCTTGTGGGACCTCCAGAAGAGGGTGACCAGCTCGCGTAAGAGTCCGACAGAGCTCACCTACTGGGGCAAATGTCCTGAGGGGTCCCGCTGAGTGTGGAGGTCTTGTGGGACCTCCAGAAGAAGGGGACCAGCTCGCGTAAGAGTCCGACAGAGCTCACCTACTGGGGCAAAGGTCCTCAGGGGTCCCGCTGAGTGTGGAGGTCCTGTGGGACCTCCAGGAGAGGGGGACAAGGTCACCGTGTGAGTCCGAGATGGCTCACCTTGTCAGGCACTTCAAGTGTAAAGGCCCGGTCAGCCTGGAGGAAAAAAAACAAGCGGTTTTTTTCTAAGTCCTTTTCTCGAAGATCACCATGGGTCGGAAAAAAGACCACCATGGGTCAGAAAAAGACCTCCATGGGTCGGAAAAAGACCACCATGGGTCGGAAAAAGACCACCATGGGTAGGATTTTTCGGTCAGACCACCATGGGTCACGTAGACAAGGAAAATAGGCAGCTGCAGCAGGTTATTTCCTTGTCTACCCCATATACCGTTTTGACCCCTGTGTTGGAAGGACACTGCACGCATCGATTTCGGTACGGGGTGATAACCCACTCCCGCTGAATGTATGGAGGTCTTCTGGGACCTCCAGAGGAGAGGGACCAGCTCGCGTAAGAGTCCGACAGAGCTCACCTGGTGGGGCAAAGGTCCTGGGGGGTCCCGCTGAGTGTGGAGGTCTTGTGGGACCTCCAGGAGAGGGGGACCAGCTCGCGTAAGAGTCCGACAGAGCTCACCTGGTGGGGCAAAGGTCCTGGGGGGTCCCGCTGAGTGTGGAGGTCTTGTGGGACCTCCAGGAGAGGGGGACCAGCTCGCGTAAGAGTCCGACAGAGCTCACCTGGTGGGGCAAAGGTCCTGGGGGGTCCCGCTGAGTGTGGAGGTCTTGTGGGACCTCCAGAAGAGGGGGACCAGCTCGCGTAAGAGTCCGACAGAGCTCACCTGGTGGGGCAAAGGTCCTGGGGGGGTCCCGCTGAGTGTGGAGGTCTTGTGGGACCTCCAGGAGAGGGGGACCAGCTCGCGTAAGAGTCCGACAGAGCTCACCTGCTGGGGCACAGGTCCTGAGGGGTCCCGCTGAGTGTGGAGGTCTTGTGGGACCTCCAGAAGAGGGGGACCAGCTCGCGTAAGAGTCCGACAGAGCTCACCTACTGGGGCAAAGGTCCTGAGGGGTCCCGCTGAGTGTGGAGGTCTTGTGGGACCTCCAGAAGAGGGGGACCAGCTCGCGTAAGAGTCCGACAGAGCTCACCTGGTGGGGCAAAGGTCCTGGGGGGGTCCCGCTGAGTGTGGAGGTCTTGTGGGACCTCCAGGAGAGGGGGACCACCTCGCGTAAGAGTCCGACAGAGCTCACCTGCTGGGGCACAGGTCCTGAGGGGTCCCGCTGAGTGTGGAGGTCTTGTGGGACCTCCAGAAGAGGGGGACCAGCTCGCGTAAGAGTCCGACAGAGCTCACCTACTGGGGCAAAGGTCCTGAGGGGTCCCGCTGAGTGTGGAGGTCTTGTGGGACCTCCAGGAGAGGGGGACCAGCTCGCGTAAGAGTCCGACAGAGCTCACCTGCTGGGGCAAAGGTCCTGAGGGGTCCCGCTGAGTGTGGAGGTCTTGTGGGACCTCCAGGAGAGGGGGACCAGCTCGCGTAAGAGTCCGACAGAGCTCACCTACTGGGGCAAAGGTCCTGAGGGGTCCCGCTGAGTGTGGAGGTCTTGTGGGACCTCCATAAGAGGGGGACCAGCTCGCGTAAGAGTCCGACAGAGCTCACCTACTGGGGCAAAGGTCCTGAGGGGTCCCGCTGAGTGTGGAGGTCTTGTGGGACCTCCATAAGAGGGGGACCAGCTCGCGTAAGAGTCCGACAGAGCTCACCTACTGGGGCAAAGGTCCCGAGGGGTCCCGCTGAGTGTGGAGGTCTTGTGGGACCTCCAGAAGAGGGGGACCAGCTCGCGTAAGAGTCCGACAGAGCTCACCTACTGGGGCAAAGGTCCTCAGGGGTCCCGCTGAGTGTGGAGGTCTTGTGGGACCTCCAGAAGAGGGTGACCAGCTCGCGTAAGAGTCCGACAGAGCTCACCTACTGGGGCAAAGGTCCTGAGGGGTCCCGCTGAGTGTGGAGGTCTTGTGGGACCTCCAGAAGAGGGTGACCAGCTCGCGTAAGAGTCCGACAGAGCTCACCTACTGGGGCAAATGTCCTGAGGGGTCCCGCTGAGTGTGGAGGTCTTGTGGGACCTCCAGAAGAAGGGGACCAGCTCGCGTAAGAGTCCGACAGAGCTCACCTACTGGGGCAAAGGTCCTCAGGGGTCCCGCTGAGTGTGGAGGTCCTGTGGGACCTCCAGGAGAGGGGGACAAGGTCACCGTGTGAGTCCGAGATGGCTCACCTTGTCAGGCACTTCAAGTGTAAAGGCCCGGTCAGCCTGGAGGAAAAAAAACAAGCGGTTTTTTTCTAAGTCCTTTTCTCGAAGATCACCATGGGTCGGAAAAAGACCACCATGGGTCAGAAAAAGACCTCCATGGGTCGGAAAAAGACCACCATGGGTCGGAAAAAGACCACCATGGGTAGGATTTTTCGGTCAGACCACCATGGGTCACGTAGACAAGGAAAATAGGCAGCTGCAGCAGGTTATTTCCTTGTCTACCCCATATACCGTTTTGACCCCTGTGTTGGAAGGACACTGCACGCATCGATTTCGGTACGGGGTGATAACCCACTCCCGCTGAATGTATGGAGGTCTTCTGGGACCTCCAGAGGAGAGGGACCAGCTCGCGTAAGAGTCCGACAGAGCTCACCTGGTGGGGCAAAGGTCCTGGGGGGTCCCGCTGAGTGTGGAGGTCTTGTGGGACCTCCAGGAGAGGGGGACCAGCTCGCGTAAGAGTCCGACAGAGCTCACCTGGTGGGGCAAAGGTCCTGGGGGGTCCCGCTGAGTGTGGAGGTCTTGTGGGACCTCCAGGAGAGGGGGACCAGCTCGCGTAAGAGTCCGACAGAGCTCACCTGGTGGGGCAAAGGTCCTGGGGGGTCCCGCTGAGTGTGGAGGTCTTGTGGGACCTCCAGAAGAGGGGGACCAGCTCGCGTAAGAGTCCGACAGAGCTCACCTGGTGGGGCAAAGGTCCTGGGGGGGTCCCGCTGAGTGTGGAGGTCTTGTGGGACCTCCAGGAGAGGGGGACCAGCTCGCGTAAGAGTCCGACAGAGCTCACCTGCTGGGGCACAGGTCCTGAGGGGTCCCGCTGAGTGTGGAGGTCTTGTGGGACCTCCAGAAGAGGGGGACCAGCTCGCGTAAGAGTCCGACAGAGCTCACCTACTGGGGCAAAGGTCCTGAGGGGTCCCGCTGAGTGTGGAGGTCTTGTGGGACCTCCAGAAGAGGGGGACCAGCTCGCGTAAGAGTCCGACAGAGCTCACCTGGTGGGGCAAAGGTCCTGGGGGGGTCCCGCTGAGTGTGGAGGTCTTGTGGGACCTCCAGGAGAGGGGGACCACCTCGCGTAAGAGTCCGACAGAGCTCACCTGCTGGGGCACAGGTCCTGAGGGGTCCCGCTGAGTGTGGAGGTCTTGTGGGACCTCCAGAAGAGGGGGACCAGCTCGCGTAAGAGTCCGACAGAGCTCACCTACTGGGGCAAAGGTCCTGAGGGGTCCCGCTGAGTGTGGAGGTCTTGTGGGACCTCCAGGAGAGGGGGACCAGCTCGCGTAAGAGTCCGACAGAGCTCACCTGCTGGGGCAAAGGTCCTGAGGGGTCCCGCTGAGTGTGGAGGTCTTGTGGGACCTCCAGGAGAGGGGGACCAGCTCGCGTAAGAGTCCGACAGAGCTCACCTACTGGGGCAAAGGTCCTGAGGGGTCCCGCTGAGTGTGGAGGTCTTGTGGGACCTCCATAAGAGGGGGACCAGCTCGCGTAAGAGTCCGACAGAGCTCACCTACTGGGGCAAAGTCCTGTAGGCAGGTCCCCCGACAAGAATCTGTGACCTCCACACTCAAGGGAATCTCAGCCGGACGCTTTGCCCCCTTTGCCCCAGTAGGTGAGCTCTGTCGGACTCTTACGCGAGCTGGTCCCCCTCTTATGGAGGTCCCACAAGACCTCCACACTCAGCGGGACCCCTCAGGACCTTTGCCCCAGTAGGTGAGCTCTGTCGGACTCTTACGCGAGCTGGTCCCCCTCTCCTGGAGGTCCCACAAGACCTCCACACTCAGCGGGACCCCTCAGGACCTTTGCCCCAGCAGGTGAGCTCTGTCGGACTCTTACGCGAGCTGGTCCCCCTCTCCTGGAGGTCCCACAAGACCTCCACACTCAGCGGGACCCCTCAGGACCTTTGCCCCAGTAGGTGAGCTCTGTCGGACTCTTACGCGAGCTGGTCCCCCTCTTCTGGAGGTCCCACAAGACCTCCACACTCAGCGGGACCCCTCAGGACCTGTGCCCCAGCAGGTGAGCTCTGTCGGACTCTTACGCGAGGTGGTCCCCCTCTCCTGGAGGTCCCACAAGACCTCCACACTCAGCGGGACCCCCCCAGGACCTTTGCCCCACCAGGTGAGCTCTGTCGGACTCTTACGCGAGCTGGTCCCCCTCTTCTGGAGGTCCCACAAGACCTCCACACTCAGCGGGACCCCTCAGGACCTTTGCCCCAGTAGGTGAGCTCTGTCGGACTCTTACGCGAGCTGGTCCCCCTCTTCTGGAGGTCCCACAAGACCTCCACACTCAGCGGGACCCCTCAGGACCTGTGCCCCAGCAGGTGAGCTCTGTCGGACTCTTACGCGAGCTGGTCCCCCTCTCCTGGAGGTCCCACAAGACCTCCACACTCAGCGGGACCCCCCCAGGACCTTTGCCCCACCAGGTGAGCTCTGTCGGACTCTTACGCGAGCTGGTCCCCCTCTTCTGGAGGTCCCACAAGACCTCCACACTCAGCGGGACCCCCCAGGACCTTTGCCCCACCAGGTGAGCTCTGTCGGACTCTTACGCGAGCTGGTCCCCCTCTCCTGGAGGTCCCACAAGACCTCCACACTCAGCGGGACCCCCCAGGACCTTTGCCCCACCAGGTGAGCTCTGTCGGACTCTTACGCGAGCTGGTCCCCCTCTCCTGGAGGTCCCACAAGACCTCCACACTCAGCGGGACCCCCCAGGACCTTTGCCCCACCAGGTGAGCTCTGTCGGACTCTTACGCGAGCTGGTCCCTCTCCTCTGGAGGTCCCAGAAGACCTCCATACATTCAGCGGGAGTGGGTTATCACCCCGTACCGAAATCGATGCGTGCAGTGTCCTTCCAACACAGGGGTCAAAACGGTATATGGGGTAGACAAGGAAATAACCTGCTGCAGCTGCCTATTTTCCTTGTCTACGTGACCCATGGTGGTCTGACCGAAAAATCCTACCCATGGTGGTCTTTTTCCGACCCATGGTGGTCTTTTTCCGACCCATGGAGGTCTTTTTCTGACCCATGGTGGTCTTTTTCCGACCCATGGTGATCTTCGAGAAAAGGACTTAGAAAAAAACCGCTTGTTTTTTTTCCTCCAGGCTGACCGGGCCTTTACACTTGAAGTGCCTGACAAGGTGAGCCATCTCGGACTCACACGGTGACCTTGTCCCCCTCTCCTGGAGGTCCCACAGGACCTCCACACTCAGCGGGACCCCTGAGGACCTTTGCCCCAGTAGGTGAGCTCTGTCGGACTCTTACGCGAGCTGGTCCCCTTCTTCTGGAGGTCCCACAAGACCTCCACACTCAGCGGGACCCCTCAGGACATTTGCCCCAGTAGGTGAGCTCTGTCGGACTCTTACGCGAGCTGGTCACCCTCTTCTGGAGGTCCCACAAGACCTCCACACTCAGCGGGACCCCTCAGGACCTTTGCCCCAGTAGGTGAGCTCTGTCGGACTCTTACGCGAGCTGGTCACCCTCTTCTGGAGGTCCCACAAGACCTCCACACTCAGCGGGACCCCTGAGGACCTTTGCCCCAGTAGGTGAGCTCTGTCGGACTCTTACGCGAGCTGGTCCCCCTCTTCTGGAGGTCCCACAAGACCTCCACACTCAGCGGGACCCCTCGGGACCTTTGCCCCAGTAGGTGAGCTCTGTCGGACTCTTACGCGAGCTGGTCCCCCTCTTATGGAGGTCCCACAAGACCTCCACACTCAGCGGGACCCCTCAGGACCTTTGCCCCAGTAGGTGAGCTCTGTCGGACTCTTACGCGAGCTGGTCCCCCTCTTATGGAGGTCCCACAAGACCTCCACACTCAGCGGGACCCCTCAGGACCTTTGCCCCAGTAGGTGAGCTCTGTCGGACTCTTACGCGAGCTGGTCCCCCTCTCCTGGAGGTCCCACAAGACCTCCACACTCAGCGGGACCCCTCAGGACCTTTGCCCCAGCAGGTGAGCTCTGTCGGACTCTTACGCGAGCTGGTCCCCCTCTCCTGGAGGTCCCACAAGACCTCCACACTCAGCGGGACCCCTCAGGACCTTTGCCCCAGTAGGTGAGCTCTGTCGGACTCTTACGCGAGCTGGTCCCCCTCTTCTGGAGGTCCCACAAGACCTCCACACTCAGCGGGACCCCTCAGGACCTGTGCCCCAGCAGGTGAGCTCTGTCGGACTCTTACGCGAGCTGGTCCCCCTCTCCTGGAGGTCCCACAAGACCTCCACACTCAGCGGGACCCCCCCAGGACCTTTGCCCCACCAGGTGAGCTCTGTCGGACTCTTACGCGAGCTGGTCCCCCTCTTCTGGAGGTCCCACAAGACCTCCACACTCAGCGGGACCCCTCAGGACCTTTGCCCCAGTAGGTGAGCTCTGTCGGACTCTTACGCGAGCTGGTCCCCCTCTTCTGGAGGTCCCACAAGACCTCCACACTCAGCGGGACCCCTCAGGACCTGTGCCCCAGCAGGTGAGCTCTGTCGGACTCTTACGCGAGCTGGTCCCCCTCTCCTGGAGGTCCCACAAGACCTCCACACTCAGCGGGACCCCCCCAGGACCTTTGCCCCACCAGGTGAGCTCTGTCGGACTCTTACGCGAGCTGGTCCCCCTCTTCTGGAGGTCCCACAAGACCTCCACACTCAGCGGGACCCCCCAGGACCTTTGCCCCACCAGGTGAGCTCTGTCGGACTCTTACGCGAGCTGGTCCCCCTCTCCTGGAGGTCCCACAAGACCTCCACACTCAGCGGGACCCCCCAGGACCTTTGCCCCACCAGGTGAGCTCTGTCGGACTCTTACGCGAGCTGGTCCCCCTCTCATGGAGGTCCCACAAGACCTCCACACTCAGCGGGACCCCCCAGGACCTTTGCCCCACCAGGTGAGCTCTGTCGGACTCTTACGCGAGCTGGTCCCTCTCCTCTGGAGGTCCCAGAAGACCTCCATACATTCAGCGGGAGTGGGTTATCACCCCGTACCGAAATCGATGCGTGCAGTGTCCTTCCAACACAGGGGTCAAAACGGTATATGGGGTAGACAAGGAAATAACCTGCTGCAGCTGCCTATTTTCCTTGTCTACGTGACCCATGGTGGTCTGACCGAAAAATCCTACCCATGGTGGTCTTTTTCCGACCCATGGTGGTCTTTTTCCGACCCATGGAGGTCTTTTTCTGACCCATGGTGGTCTTTTTCCGACCCATGGTGATCTTCGAGAAAAGGACTTAGAAAAAAACCGCTTGTTTTTTTTCCTCCAGGCTGACCGGGCCTTTACACTTGAAGTGCCTGACAAGGTGAGCCATCTCGGACTCACACGGTGACCTTGTCCCCCTCTCCTGGAGGTCCCACAGGACCTCCACACTCAGCGGGACCCCTGAGGACCTTTGCCCCAGTAGGTGAGCTCTGTCGGACTCTTACGCGAGCTGGTCCCCTTCTTCTGGAGGTCCCACAAGACCTCCACACTCAGCGGGACCCCTCAGGACATTTGCCCCAGTAGGTGAGCTCTGTCGGACTCTTACGCGAGCTGGTCACCCTCTTCTGGAGGTCCCACAAGACCTCCACACTCAGCGGGACCCCTCAGGACCTTTGCCCCAGTAGGTGAGCTCTGTCGGACTCTTACGCGAGCTGGTCACCCTCTTCTGGAGGTCCCACAAGACCTCCACACTCAGCGGGACCCCTGAGGACCTTTGCCCCAGTAGGTGAGCTCTGTCGGACTCTTACGCGAGCTGGTCCCCCTCTTCTGGAGGTCCCACAAGACCTCCACACTCAGCGGGACCCCTCAGGACCTTTGCCCCAGTAGGTGAGCTCTGTCGGACTCTTACGCGAGCTGGTCCCCCTCTTATGGAGGTCCCACAAGACCTCCACACTCAGCGGGACCCCTCAGGACCTTTGCCCCAGTATGTGAGCTCTGTCGGACTCTTACGCGAGCTGGTCCCCCTCTTATGGAGGTCCCACAAGACCTCCACACTCAGCGGGACCCCTCAGGACCTTTGCCCCAGTAGGTGAGCTCTGTCGGACTCTTACGCGAGCTGGTCCCCCTCTCCTGGAGGTCCCACAAGACCTCCACACTCAGCGGGACCCCTCAGGACCTTTGCCCCAGCAGGTGAGCTCTGTCGGACTCTTACGCGAGCTGGTCCCCCTCTTCTGGAGGTCCCACAAGACCTCCACACTCAGCGGGACCCCTCAGGACCTTTGCCCCAGTAGGTGAGCTCTGTCGGACTCTTACGCGAGCTGGTCCCCCTCTCCTGGAGGTCCCACAAGACCTCCACACTCAGCGGGACCCCCCAGGACCTTTGCCCCACCAGGTGAGCTCTGTCGGACTCTTACGCGAGCTGGTCCCCCTCTCCTGGAGGTCCCACAAGACCTCCACACTCAGCGGGACCCCCCAGGACCTTTGCCCCACCAGGTGAGCTCTGTCGGACTCTTACGCGAGCTGGTCCCCCTCTCCTGGAGGTCCCACAAGACCTCCACACTCAGCGGGACCCCTGAGGACCTTTGCCCCAGTAGGTGAGCTCTGTCGGACTCTTACGCGAGCTGGTCCCCTTCTTCTGGAGGTCCCACAAGACCTCCACACTCAGCGGGACCCCTCAGGACCTGTGCCCCAGCAGGTGAGCTCTGTCGGACTCTTACGCGAGCTGGTCCCCCTCTCCTGGAGGTCCCACAAGACCTCCACACTCAGCGGGACCCCTCAGGACCTTTGCCCCAGTAGGTGAGCTCTGTCGGACTCTTACGCGAGCTGGTCCCCCTCTTATGGAGGTCCCACAAGACCTCCACACTCAGCGGGACCCCTCAGGACCTTTGCCCCAGTAGGTGAGCTCTGTCGGACTCTTACGCGAGCTGGTCCCCCTCTTCTGGAGGTCCCACAAGACCTCCACACTCAGCGGGACCCCTGAGGACCTTTGCCCCAGTAGGTGAGCTCTGTCGGACTCTTACGCGAGCTGGTCCCCCTCTTCTGGAGGTCCCACAAGACCTCCACACTCAGCGGGACCCCTGAGGACCTTTGCCCCAGTAGGTGAGCTCTGTCGGACTCTTACGCGAGCTGGTCCCCCTCTTCTGGAGGTCCCACAAGACCTCCACACTCAGCGGGACCCCTCAGGACCTTTGCCCCAGTAGGTGAGCTCTGTCGGACTCTTACGCGAGCTGGTCCCCCTCTTCTGGAGGTCCCACAAGACCTCCACACTCAGCGGGACCCCCCAGGACCTTTGCCCCACCAGGTGAGCTCTGTCGGACTCTTA
>JACYXH010000853.1:122500-125000 GCA_026745465.1 Lota lota
AGAAAAAAACCGCTTGTTTTTTTCCTCCAGGCTGACCGGGCCTTTACACTTGAAGTGCCTGACAAGGTGAGCCATCTCGGACTCACACGGTGACCTTGTCCCCCTCTCCTGGAGGTCCCACAGGACCTCCACACTCAGCGGGACCCCTGAGGACCTTTGCCCCAGTAGGTGAGCTCTGTCGGACTCTTACGCGAGCTGGTCCCCTTCTTCTGGAGGTCCCACAAGACCTCCACACTCAGCGGGACCCCTCAGGACATTTGCCCCAGTAGGTGAGCTCTGTCGGACTCTTACGCGAGCTGGTCACCCTCTTCTGGAGGTCCCACAAGACCTCCACACTCAGCGGGACCCCTCAGGACCTTTGCCCCAGTAGGTGAGCTCTGTCGGACTCTTACGCGAGCTGGTCACCCTCTTCTGGAGGTCCCACAAGACCTCCACACTCAGCGGGACCCCTGAGGACCTTTGCCCCAGTAGGTGAGCTCTGTCGGACTCTTACGCGAGCTGGTCCCCCTCTTCTGGAGGTCCCACAAGACCTCCACACTCAGCGGGACCCCTCGGGACCTTTGCCCCAGTAGGTGAGCTCTGTCGGACTCTTACGCGAGCTGGTCCCCCTCTTATGGAGGTCCCACAAGACCTCCACACTCAGCGGGACCCCTCAGGACCTTTGCCCCAGTAGGTGAGCTCTGTCGGACTCTTACGCGAGCTGGTCCCCCTCTTATGGAGGTCCCACAAGACCTCCACACTCAGCGGGACCCCTCAGGACCTTTGCCCCAGTAGGTGAGCTCTGTCGGACTCTTACGCGAGCTGGTCCCCCTCTCCTGGAGGTCCCACAAGACCTCCACACTCAGCGGGACCCCTCAGGACCTTTGCCCCAGCAGGTGAGCTCTGTCGGACTCTTACGCGAGCTGGTCCCCCTCTCCTGGAGGTCCCACAAGACCTCCACACTCAGCGGGACCCCTCAGGACCTTTGCCCCAGTAGGTGAGCTCTGTCGGACTCTTACGCGAGCTGGTCCCCCTCTTCTGGAGGTCCCACAAGACCTCCACACTCAGCGGGACCCCTCAGGACCTGTGCCCCAGCAGGTGAGCTCTGTCGGACTCTTACGCGAGGTGGTCCCCCTCTCCTGGAGGTCCCACAAGACCTCCACACTCAGCGGGACCCCCCCAGGACCTTTGCCCCACCAGGTGAGCTCTGTCGGACTCTTACGCGAGCTGGTCCCCCTCTTCTGGAGGTCCCACAAGACCTCCACACTCAGCGGGACCCCTCAGGACCTTTGCCCCAGTAGGTGAGCTCTGTCGGACTCTTACGCGAGCTGGTCCCCCTCTTCTGGAGGTCCCACAAGACCTCCACACTCAGCGGGACCCCTCAGGACCTGTGCCCCAGCAGGTGAGCTCTGTCGGACTCTTACGCGAGCTGGTCCCCCTCTCCTGGAGGTCCCACAAGACCTCCACACTCAGCGGGACCCCCCCAGGACCTTTGCCCCACCAGGTGAGCTCTGTCGGACTCTTACGCGAGCTGGTCCCCCTCTTCTGGAGGTCCCACAAGACCTCCACACTCAGCGGGACCCCCCAGGACCTTTGCCCCACCAGGTGAGCTCTGTCGGACTCTTACGCGAGCTGGTCCCCCTCTCCTGGAGGTCCCACAAGACCTCCACACTCAGCGGGACCCCCCAGGACCTTTGCCCCACCAGGTGAGCTCTGTCGGACTCTTACGCGAGCTGGTCCCCCTCTCCTGGAGGTCCCACAAGACCTCCACACTCAGCGGGACCCCCCAGGACCTTTGCCCCACCAGGTGAGCTCTGTCGGACTCTTACGCGAGCTGGTCCCTCTCCTCTGGAGGTCCCAGAAGACCTCCATACATTCAGCGGGAGTGGGTTATCACCCCGTACCGAAATCGATGCGTGCAGTGTCCTTCCAACACAGGGGTCAAAACGGTATATGGGGTAGACAAGGAAATAACCTGCTGCAGCTGCCTATTTTCCTTGTCTACGTGACCCATGGTGGTCTGACCGAAAAATCCTACCCATGGTGGTCTTTTTCCGACCCATGGTGGTCTTTTTCCGACCCATGGAGGTCTTTTTCTGACCCATGGTGGTCTTTTTCCGACCCATGGTGATCTTCGAGAAAAGGACTTAGAAAAAAACCGCTTGTTTTTTTTCCTCCAGGCTGACCGGGCCTTTACACTTGAAGTGCCTGACAAGGTGAGCCATCTCGGACTCACACGGTGACCTTGTCCCCCTCTCCTGGAGGTCCCACAGGACCTCCACACTCAGCGGGACCCCTGAGGACCTTTGCCCCAGTAGGTGAGCTCTGTCGGACTCTTACGCGAGCTGGTCCCCTTCTTCTGGAGGTCCCACAAGACCTCCACACTCAGCGGGACCCCTCAGGACATTTGCCCCAGTAGGTGAGCTCTGTCGGACTCTTACGCGAGCTGGTCACCCTCTTCTGGAGGTCCCACAAGACCTCCACACTCAGCGGGACCCCTCAGGACCTTTGCCCCAGTAGG
>JACYXH010000853.1:140000-142500 GCA_026745465.1 Lota lota
TTTGTGGTGGGGGTGCTAGTTTCCTCAGGCTGTGCCCGTGTGAGATGCTCCTTTGCTGGGGTGGTGTTGTTGTGTGTGGTGGGGGTGCTACTTTCATCAGGCTGTGCCCGTGTGAGATGCTCCTTTGCTGGGGTGGTGTTGTTGTGTGTGGTGGGGGTGCTACTTTCCTCAGGCTGTGACCGTGTGAGATGCTCCTTTGCTGGGGTGGTGTTGTTGTGTGTGGTGGGGGTGCTACTTTCCTCAGGCTGTGCCGTGTGAGATGCTCCTTTGCTGGGGTGGTGTTGTTGTGTGTGGTGGGGGTGCTACTTTCCTCAGGCTGTGCCTGTGTGAGATGCTCCTTTGCTGGGGTGGTGTTGTTGTGTGTGGTGGGGGTGCTACTTTCCTCAGGCTGTGACCGTGTGAGATGCTCCTTTGCTGGGGTGGTGTTGTTGTGTGTGGTGGGGGTGCTACTTTCCTCAGGCTGTGCCCGTGTGAGAAGCTCTTTTCTGGGGTGGTATTGTTGTGTGTGGTGGGGGTGCTACTTTCCTCAGGCTGTGCCCGTGTGAGATGCTCCTTGGCTGGGGTGGTATTGTTGTTTGTGGTGGGGGTGCTAGTTTCCTCAGGCTGTGCCCGTGTGAGATGCTCCTTTGCTGGGGTGGTATTGTTGTGTGTGGTGGGGGTGCTAGTTTCCTCAGGCTGTGCCCGTGTGAGATGCTCCTTTGCTGGGGTGGTGTTGTTGTGTGTGGTGGGGGTGCTACTTTCCTCAGGCTGTGCCCGTGTGAGATGCTCCTTTGCTGGGGTGGTGTTGTTGTGTGTGGTGGGGGTGCTACTTTCCTCAGGCTGTGCCCGTGTGAGATGGTCCTTTGCTGGGGTGGTGTTGTTGTGTGTGGTGGGGGTGCTACTTTCCTCAGGCTGTGACCGTGTGAGATGCTCCTTTGCTGGGGTGGTGTTGTTGTGTGTGGTGGGGGTGCTACTTTCCTCAGGCTGTGACCGTGTGTGAAGCTCTTTTTCCGGGGTGGTATTGTTGTGTGTGGTGGGGGTGCTACTTTCCTCAGGCTGTGCCCGTGTGAGATGCTCCTTGGCTGGGGTGGTATTGTTGTTTGTGGTGGGGGTGCTAGTTTCCTCAGGCTGTGCCCGTGTGAGATGCTCCTTGGCTGGGGTGGTATTGTTGTTTGTGGTGGGGGTGCTAGTTTCCTCAGGCTGTGCCCGTGTGAGATGCTCCTTTGCTGGGGTGGTGTTGTTGTGTGTGGTGGGGGTGCTACTTTCATCAGGCTGTGCCCGTGTGAGATGCTCCTTTGCTGGGGTGGTGTTGTTGTGTGTGGTGGGGGTGCTACTTTCCTCAGGCTGTGCCCGTGTGAGATGCTCCTTTGCTGGGGTGGTGTTGTTGTGTGTGGTGGGGGTGCTACTTTCCTCAGGCTGTGCCCGTGTGAGATGGTCCTTTGCTGGGGTGGTGTTGTTGTGTGTGGTGGGGGTGCTACTTTCCTCAGGCTGTGACCGTGTGAGATGCTCCTTTGCTGGGGTGGTGTTGTTGTGTGTGGTGGGGGTGCTACTTTCCTCAGGCTGTGACCGTGTGTGAAGCTCTTTTTCCGGGGTGGTATTGTTGTGTGTGGTGGGGGTGCTACTTTCCTCAGGCTGTGCCCGTGTGAGATGCTCCTTGGCTGGGGTGGTATTGTTGTTTGTGGTGGGGGTGCTAGTTTCCTCAGGCTGTGCCCGTGTGAGATGCTCCTTGGCTGGGGTGGTATTGTTGTTTGTGGTGGGGGTGCTAGTTTCCTCAGGCTGTGCCCGTGTGAGATGCTCCTTTGCTGGGGTGGTGTTGTTGTGTGTGGTGGGGGTGCTACTTTCATCAGGCTGTGCCCGTGTGAGATGCTCCTTTGCTGGGGTGGTGTTGTTGTGTGTGGTGGGGGTGCTACTTTCCTCAGGCTGTGCCCGTGTGAGATGCTCCTTTGCTGGGGTGGTGTTGTTGTGTGTGGTGGGGGTGCTACTTTCCTCAGGCTGTGCCCGTGTGAGATGGTCCTTTGCTGGGGTGGTGTTGTTGTGTGTGGTGGGGGTGCTACTTTCCTCAGGCTGTGACCGTGTGAGATGCTCCTTTGCTGGGGTGGTGTTGTTGTGTGTGGTGGGGGTGCTACTTTCCTCAGGCTGTGACCGTGTGAGATGCTCCTTTGCTGGGGTGGTGTTGTTGTGTGTGGTTGGGGTGCTACTTTCCTCAGGCTGTGCCCGTGTGAGATGCTCCTTGGCTGGGGTGGTATTGTTGTTTGTGGTGGGGGTGCTAGTTTCCTCAGGCTGTGCCCGTGTGAGATGCTCCTTTGCTGGGGTGGTGTTGTTGTGTGTGGTGGGGGTGCTACTTTCCTCAGGCTGTGACTGTGTGGGATGCTCCTTTGCTGGGGTGGTGTTGTTGTGTGTGGTTGGGGTGCTACTTTCCTCAGGCTGTGCCCGTGTGAGATGCTCCTTGGCTGGGGTGGTATTGTTGTTTGTGGTGGGGGTGCTACTTTCCTCAGGCTGTGCCCGTGTGAGATGCTCCTTG
>JACYXH010000853.1:147500-153224 GCA_026745465.1 Lota lota
ACCTGGTGGGGCAAAGGTCCTGGGGGGTCCCGCTGAGTGTGGAGGTCTTGTGGGACCTCCAGAAGAGGGGGACCAGCTCGCGTAAGAGTCCGACAGAGCTCACCTACTGGGGCAAAGGTCCTGAGGGGTCCCGCTGAGTGTGGAGGTCTTGTGGGACCTCCAGAAGAGGGGGACCAGCTCGCGTAAGAGTCCGACAGAGCTCACCTGCTGGGGCAAAGGTCCTGGGGGTCCCGCTGAGTGTGGAGGTCTTGTGGGACCTCCAGAAGAGGGGGACCAGCTCGCGTAAGAGTCCGACAGAGCTCACCTGCTGGGGCAAAGGTCCTGGGGGGTCCCGCTGAGTGTGGAGGTCTTGTGGGACCTCCAGAGAGGGGGACCAGCTCGCGTAAGAGTCCGACAGAGCTCACCTACTGGGGCAAAGGTCCTGAGGGGTCCCGCTGAGTGTGGAGGTCTTGTGGGACCTCCATAAGAGGGGGACCAGCTCGCGTAAGAGTCCGACAGAGCTCACCTACTGGGGCAAAGGTCCTGAGGGGTCCCGCTGAGTGTGGAGGTCTTGTGGGACCTCCAGAAGAGGGGGACCAGCTCGCGTAAGAGTCCGACAGAGCTCACCTGCTGGGGCAAAGGTCCTGAGGGGTCCCGCTGAGTGTGGAGGTCTTGTGGGACCTCCAGAAGAGGGGGACCAGCTCGCGTAAGAGTCCGACAGAGCTCACCTACTGGGGCAAAGGTCCTGAGGGGTCCCGCTGAGTGTGGAGGTCTTGTGGGACCTCCAGAAGAGGGGGACCAGCTCGCGTAAGAGTCCGACAGAGCTCACCTACTGGGGCAAAGGTCCTGAGGGGTCCCGCTGAGTGTGGAGGTCTTGTGGGACCTCCAGAAGAGGGGGACCAGCTCGCGTAAGAGTCCGACAGAGCTCACCTACTGGGGCAAAGGTCCTGAGGGGTCCCGCTGAGTGTGGAGGTCTTGTGGGACCTCCAGAGAGGGGGACCAGCTCGCGTAAGAGTCCGACAGAGCTCACCTACTGGGGCAAAGGTCCTGAGGGGTCCCGCTGAGTGTGGAGGTCTTGTGGGACCTCCAGAAGAGGGGGACCAGCTCGCGTAAGAGTCCGACAGAGCTCACCTACTGGGGCAAAGGTCCTGAGGGGTCCCGCTGAGTGTGGAGGTCTTGTGGGACCTCCAGGAGAGGGGGACCAGCTCGCGTAAGAGTCCGACAGAGCTCACCTACTGGGGCAAAGGTCCTGAGGGGTCCCGCTGAGTGTGGAGGTCTTGTGGGACCTCCAGAAGAGGGGGACCAGCTCGCGTAAGAGTCCGACAGAGCTCACCTGGTGGGGCAAAGGTCCTGGGGGGTCCCGCTGAGTGTGGAGGTCTTGTGGGACCTCCATAAGAGGGGGACCAGCTCGCGTAAGAGTCCGACAGAGCTCACCTACTGGGGCAAAGGTCCTGAGGGGTCCCGCTGAGTGTGGAGGTCTTGTGGGACCTCCAGAAGAGGGGGACCAGCTCGCGTAAGAGTCCGACAGAGCTCACCTACTGGGGCAAAGGTCCTCAGGGGTCCCGCTGAGTGTGGAGGTCTTGTGGGACCTCCAGAAGAGGGGGACCAGCTCGCGTAAGAGTCCGACAGAGCTCACCTACTGGGGCAAAGGTCCTGAGGGGTCCCGCTGAGTGTGGAGGTCTTGTGGGACCTCCAGAAGAGGGTGACCAGCTCGCGTAAGAGTCCGACAGAGCTCACCTACTGGGGCAAATGTCCTGAGGGGTCCCGCTGAGTGTGGAGGTCTTGTGGGACCTCCAGAAGAAGGGGACCAGCTCGCGTAAGAGTCCGACAGAGCTCACCTACTGGGGCAAAGGTCCTGGGGGGTCCCGCTGAGTATGGAGGTCTTGTGGGACCTCCAGGAGAGGGGGACAAGGTCACCGTGTGAGTCCGAGATGGCTCACCTTGTCAGGCACTTCAAGTGTAAAGGCCCGGTCAGCCTGGAGGAAAAAAAACAAGCGGTTTTTTTCTAAGTCCTTTTCTCGAAGATCACCATGGGTCTGAAAAAGACCACCATGGGTCAGAAAAAGACCTCCATGGGTCTGAAAAAGACCACCATGGGTCGGAAAAAGACCACCATGGGTAGGATTTTTCGGTCAGACCACCATGGGTCACGTAGACAAGGAAAATAGGCAGCTGCAGCAGGTTATTTCCTTGTCTACCCCATATACCGTTTTGACCCCTGTGTTGGAAGGACACTGCACGCATCGATTTCGGTACGGGGTGATAACCCACTCCCGCTGAATGTATGGAGGTCTTCTGGGACCTCCAGAGGAGGGGGACCAGCTCGCGTAAGAGTCCGACAGAGCTCACCTGGTGGGGCAAAGGTCCTGGGGGGTCCCGCTGAGTGTGGAGGTCTTGTGGGACCTCCAGGAGAGGGGGACCAGCTCGCGTAAGAGTCCGACAGAGCTCACCTGGTGGGGCAAAGGTCCTGGGGGGTCCCGCTGAGTGTGGAGGTCTTGTGGGACCTCCAGAAGAGGGGGACCAGCTCGCGTAAGAGTCCGACAGAGCTCACCTGGTGGGGCAAAGGTCCTGGGGGGGTCCCGCTGAGTGTGGAGGTCTTGTGGGACCTCCAGGAGAGGGGGACCACCTCGCGTAAGAGTCCGACAGAGCTCACCTGCTGGGGCACAGGTCCTGAGGGGTCCCGCTGAGTGTGGAGGTCTTGTGGGACCTCCAGAAGAGGGGGACCAGCTCGCGTAAGAGTCCGACAGAGCTCACCTACTGGGGCAAAGGTCCTGAGGGGTCCCGCTGAGTGTGGAGGTCTTGTGGGACCTCCAGAAGAGGGGGACCAGCTCGCGTAAGAGTCCGACAGAGCTCACCTGCTGGGGCAAAGGTCCTGAGGGGTCCCGCTGAGTGTGGAGGTCTTGTGGGACCTCCAGGAGAGGGGGACCACCTCGCGTAAGAGTCCGACAGAGCTCACCTGCTGGGGCACAGGTCCTGAGGGGTCCCGCTGAGTGTGGAGGTCTTGTGGGACCTCCAGGAGAGGGGGACCACCTCGCGTAAGAGTCCGACAGAGCTCACCTGCTGGGGCACAGGTCCTGAGGGGTCCCGCTGAGTGTGGAGGTCTTGTGGGACCTCCAGAAGAGGGGGACCAGCTCGCGTAAGAGTCCGACAGAGCTCACCTACTGGGGCAAAGGTCCTGAGGGGTCCCGCTGAGTGTGGAGGTCTTGTGGGACCTCCAGAAGAGGGGGACCAGCTCGCGTAAGAGTCCGACAGAGCTCACCTACTGGGGCAAAGGTCCTGAGGGGTCCCGCTGAGTGTGGAGGTCTTGTGGGACCTCCAGAAGAAGGGGACCAGCTCGCGTAAGAGTCCGACAGAGCTCACCTACTGGGGCAAAGGTCCTCAGGGGTCCCGCTGAGTGTGGAGGTCTTGTGGGACCTCCAGAAGAGGGGGACCAGCTCGCGTAAGAGTCCGACAGAGCTCACCTACTGGGGCAAAGGTCCTGAGGGGTCCCGCTGAGTGTGGAGGTCTTGTGGGACCTCCAGAAGAGGGTGACCAGCTCGCGTAAGAGTCCGACAGAGCTCACCTACTGGGGCAAATGTCCTGAGGGGTCCCGCTGAGTGTGGAGGTCTTGTGGGACCTCCAGAAGAAGGGGACCAGCTCGCGTAAGAGTCCGACAGAGCTCACCTACTGGGGCAAATGTCCTGAGGGGTCCCGCTGAGTGTGGAGGTCTTGTGGGACCTCCAGAAGAAGGGGACCAGCTCGCGTAAGAGTCCGACAGAGCTCACCTACTGGGGCAAAGGTCCTGGGGGGGTCCCGCTGAGTGTGGAGGTCTTGTGGGACCTCCAGGAGAGGGGGACCAGCTCGCGTAAGAGTCCGACAGAGCTCACCTACTGGGGCAAATGTCCCGAGGGGTCCCGCTGAGTGTGGAGGTCTTGTGGGACCTCCAGAAGAAGGGGACCAGCTCGCGTAAGAGTCCGACAGAGCTCACCTACTGGGGCAAATGTCCTGAGGGGTCCCGCTGAGTGTGGAGGTCTTGTGGGACCTCCAGAAGAAGGGGACCAGCTCGCGTAAGAGTCCGACAGAGCTCACCTACTGGGGTAAAGGTCCTCAGGGGTCCCGCTGAGTGTGGAGGTCCTGTGGGACCTCCAGGAGAGGGGGACAAGGTCACCGTGTGAGTCCGAGATGGCTCACCTTGTCAGGCACTTCAAGTGTAAAGGCCCGGTCAGCCTGGAGGAAAAAAACAAGCGGTTTTTTTCTAAGTCCTTTTCTCGAAGATCACCATGGGTCGGAAAAAGACCACCATGGGTCGGAAAAAGACCTCCATGGGTCGGAAAAAGACCACCATGGGTCGGAAAAAGACCACCATGGGTAGGATTTTTCGGTCAGACCACCATGGGTCACGTAGACAAGGAAAATAGGCAGCTGCAGCAGGTTATTTCCTTGTCTACCCCATATACCGTTTTGACCCCTGTGTTGGAAGGACATACCTCATTCCGAGTATGGGTCGGGTCGTAGACAAGCTCTCTGAAGAAGGGTGATTGCGTAACCTTCAACCGAAACATGGCCCTTAGATAGGCGCCGAGTAGGTTCGAAGGCGCGTCCGACAGGAAGGGCGGCATAAGCGGCACACCTCAGTGAGGGCCCCATTGCGGCTATAGCTCCGCATGAAGGGTGCCTCACAACCAGTGTGCCCGAAACAGTGCTCCTGCCTATGGGCAGCTGTGTGCGAACGAAACGAGTAGCCGAGTAGCCCCGTCTGCCCCAGGTGTCCTACGAGAGCTGTCCGTGGTCCTGGAGAGGTCCAACCCGAAGAGGGTGCGACTCACAAAATCCTTCGATGTTCTCCCGACCGCCACGGTCCGCTTGTGCGATTGTGTTTCTCAAAGCCCGGTTTGGTAACGTGTTGGGCGCGGCGGAAGCCGATTCCCTCCACACACACCCCCCCCATGAGTGTCGCGCTGAGCCCGAGTGGCGGTAAACCCCATCGACGGGCAACTTCCACAGACGGCGAGGCCCGCCTCGCACGAAGCACCCGCCAACCACACAGTCTCCCCGCCTTTGCTGCGGGGCCGTGGGCGGCGCGGTCGCTCGTGCGGCCCGATTCCTCCTCAAAAAAGGTTTCCATGGCCATCCTGGTTGATCCTGCCAGTAGCATATGCTTGTCTCAAAGTTTAAGCCATGCATGTATAAGTCCACACGGCTGGAAAAGTGAAACTGCGAATGGCTCATTAAATCAGTTATGGTTCCTTTGATCGCTCACCCGCTACTTGGATAACTGTGGCAATTCTAGAGCTAATACATGCAAACGAGCGCTGACCTCCGGGGATGCGTGCATTTATCAGACCTAAAACCCGCGCGGGGTGCTGCCGCGTGGTGGCCCCCGGCCTGTTTGGTGACTCTAGATAACCTTGGGCCGATCGCTCGCCCTCGCGGCGGCGACGACTCATTCGAATGTCTGCCCTATCAACTTTCGATGGTACTCTACGTGCCTACCATGGTGACCACGGGTAACGGGGAATCAGGGTTCGATTCCGGAGAGGGAGCCTGAGAAATGGCTACCACATCCAAGGAAGGCAGCAGGCGCGCAAATTACCCATTC
Organism: Lota lota; assembly: GCA_026745465.1. NCBI lineage: Eukaryota > Metazoa > Chordata > Actinopteri > Gadiformes > Lotidae > Lota > Lota lota. The sequence continues at coordinate 153,058 of JACYXH010000853.1, forward strand.
ACGACACGTGGAGGTAGTGACGAAAAATAACAATACAGGACTCTTTCGAGGCCCTGTAATTGGAATGAGTGTACTTTAAATCCTTTGGCCAGTACCAATTGGAGGGCAAGTCTGGTGCCAGCAGCCGCGGTAATTCCAGCTCCAATAGCGTATCTTAAAGTTGCTGC
>JACYXH010000854.1:0-5000 GCA_026745465.1 Lota lota
TTTGTGCATGCTCTCAATGTACTAACGATTTGGTTTGGTAAAAATGACGATGGAAATCGATGAGGACCTGACACTGAAATGATAGCTTAATGCTGGCGGAATGAATGCCTATGTACGTTGACATCGAGAAGGAATCAGACCGAATCAATTACTGCCCTTTACATTGAACGAATCCTTCCTTTCTAAAAGTGTAACGTGGGACGTGAGCAACGTTCTCACAATATATGTCCTACTCTATAAGAGCCAGTTTGGCGCAACCAAAAATTGCTTACGGCCATACCACCCTGAGCACGCCCCTTTTGGTTTGAACCAGGAAGTGAATGCGCAGAGTTTCGGTGAGAGAGCAGGTGGAGAGCGATCGTTTGAATATTGTTTTCATTCTTATTTCGTGTTGTTTCGTTGTACTATTTAGTATTTCGTTAGTCTACCAGTCCGGGAGTATTTCCGTGTTGTTTCCCCCGACAGCTTTTGCTGTTTGGGGAAGTTCTTCGTTTGTTTGTAGGGAGAGGTGAATGTCGCTGACGGGTAAAATGCCAGCTGAGATAGGAATGGATAAAACGACGACAGACAAACGTAGTGAAGGAATGGAGAGAAACATTGAGACGGACAGACAAACAAACGAGATTACAAATAACAACGACGACGACATAACGCGCACACACGGAGAAAGTAGAGGTAACGGCGAGGCACGCGGTGTTGGGAGAGAGATGTATGGGGAAGAATTGACGGTGGACGTGGAGGTGGAGGGAAAGGAAGCGATTTCAATGATGGACGTATTGAGGGAGGTTAAGAAAGTTTGTGGCTGTGTGATGGGATGTAGAGTGAAAGGGGACAGGAGCTATGAAATCACGATGAGAGACGACGTGGGCAGATCAAAATTAATGGACGGCATACGAGTTAAAGGAGCAATGGTTCACGCCAGAGACATTGTTAATAATGAGATGGTCGTGTCCTTTATTAACCTGCCGGTTTATCTGAAGGACGGGATTATCATTGCGAAGCTGCAGGAGTGGGGAGTGAAGCCGATGTCGTTAATCAAAAGACGTATGTGGCCAGGTACGGACATTTGTGACGGCACCAGATATTTAAAAGTCCGTTTTAATGACGAGGTGCGTTCTCTGCCGTACTCGGTGAAATTCGACACCTTGAGAGGGGCCGAATACTTCCGGGTTATTCACGACCGGCAAGTCAGAGTGTGCAGGCTGTGCATTAAGCCGGGACATATCTTCAGAGAATGCCCGGAGTTTAAATGCTTTAAATGCCAGAAGACCGGGCATTATGCACGTGAGTGTGAGGGGCGGAGAGAGACGGAAAGAGAGGACGTCGGCGAGCGGAGAGAGACGGAAAGAGAGGACGTCGGCGAGCTGAGAGAGGCGGAGACAGAGAACGTCGGCATACGGAGAGAGACGGAGAGAGAGGGCGTGAGCAGGCGGAGAGAGACGGAGAGAAGGACGGAGAGAGAGGTCGTGAGAGAGACGGAGAAAGCTGACGTGAGCAGACGGGAGGAAGGCGAGGAGAGGAGTGACGTTCAGCAGACGGAGAAGGGCGGTGACGTAGACGACGGTAGCGCGGACGTAGCGGGAGACGAACAGATCCTGATAACCATTGTGGATGACATCACGGAGGAAATGGAGCAGGAGGGAGTAGTCGAGGAGCAGAGGGAGACGGAGGACGTTTGCGGAGTGGAGAAGGAAGGCGTGAAAGAGACGGAGGTGGTGGAGGAGAAACGGAGGGTGGCTCATACCAAGCGAGCTGGGAACGTTGCGGTTCGTGGAGCCAAGGAGCAACGCCCACCAAGCAGAGAGAGGTTGAAGGAGGAGGAGAGCGACGAAGCCTCGGACATGGACACAATCGCTCCCCGATGGCCACGAGGAAAGCGAAAGGCCATGAAAGGAAAGGACTATTCAGAAAAGATTAAAGGGTCGCGGTCTGGTATGTAATTTGATTTATAAATGTTTGTTTTTTCTTATTTTCTTTGGTTTTCTCTCATGACCACTGTAACTTCTGTTAATGTCAACGGGCTGAGGGACGGGAAGAAGCTAAAGGAGTTGTTGTTTGTGTATAGGAGTGACTTGCTGTGTATTCAGGAAACAAATTGGGATGAGGAAAAAGTGAAGGAGGTGAGAGAGGATTGGAAGGGAGACATATTTTATAACAATGGTGCTAGGAATGCTAGGGGAGTAGCAATCTTAATAAAGAAGGATAAAGTAGAAGATGTCAGGGAGGTATATAAGGATGGGACAGGGAGGATATTAGTCATAGAGTTTAGATATAGGAAGTTAGATTTTAGGTTGATTAATATATATGTACCGAATGTAGAAAAGGATAGGAGGAGCATATTAGAGGAACTGGCCGGGTTGGTAGTAGGGCGGTGTTTGATAGTAGGGGACTTTAACATTAGGTGTAGTAGATTAGATGTAGGGAAGGGGGTAGAGTTTAGATGGGAAAAGTCGAGGGGGATGTTGATGGAGATAATGAGGGATAAGGGGTTATTAGATGTATGGAGGTATGAGAATCCAGAGAAGAGAGAGTTCACGAGGAGACAGATGAAGGAGGGGGTGTTGAAACAGAGTAGGATAGATTTACTTTTAGTACAGGAGGAAATGATTAAATATATAGATAGTATGAGGCACCAGGGAAATAGTTTTAGTGATCATGATGGGGTTCGGTTTAGAATTAAGGTAGGGAAAGAGGAAGTAGGGGGCGGGATGTGGATTTTGAATTCTGGCTTTCTTGAGGAGGAAGAGTATGAACAACAGATTAGGGAGTTATTTGACAGAGAGAAAGAGAGGATCGAGGAGGAGACAGAGAATGATAGGGTTGTTTATAGTATCGGGGAGAGATGGGAGGTGATGAAGAATAGAATTAAATCAATTAGTATTAAGTATAGTAAGAAAAGGAAAGAAAGGATGTTAAAGGAAGAGAAGGACTTGAGGGAAAGATTGAGGGTTGAGTTAGGTAGGGCAGAGGATGAAGAGGGATACAGTATGGAGAATTACATAGAGGTAAAGATGGAGTTGGAGAGGTTCGAGAGGGAGAAATGTAGAGGGGCTATTCTGAGGAGCAAGTTCAAATATGCTTTAGAGGGGGAGAAATGCACAGGGTACTTCTTAGGGTTGGAGAAAAGGAAGCAGAGTAGAACATTTATACATGAAATAAATAACAGGGAGGGTGTGGTAACAGAGGACTACGTGGAGATATTGGAGAGGGTTCAGGAGTTTTATGAGGAGTTGTATAAGAGGGGGGGTGTGGATGAAGGTAGTATAGAGGAGGTGCTGGATAGTGTAGAGAGTGAGTTGAGTGAGGCTGATAGGAGTTGGTGTGATAGGGAAATTGATGAGATGGAGGTCATGGAAGCAATAGGGGGATTAAAGAGTGGAAGGAGTCCGGGGAGTGATGGGATAGGGATAGAATTTTATAAAATATTTAAACATGACGTATCACCCATGTTAGTGGAGGTATTTAGGGAGATGGAGAGAACAGGGATAGTGCAGGATAGAATGGTAGAAGGGGTGATAACCATATTATATAAGAAGGGAAGTAAGTTAGATTTAGCGAATTATAGGCCAATCAGTTTATTGAATGTAGATTATAAAATTCTAACCAAAGTGCTGGCCAATAGAATAAAGAGAGTGATAGGAGAGGTAGTGCAGCCAACGCAGTGTTATAGTATACCAGGTAGAGATATAGCAGACACGATAGGGACGGTCAGGGATGTGATAGAACATATGAAGAGGGATAAGGTAGGAGGAGTGGTAGTGGGGATAGATTGGAACAAAGCATTTGATAGAGTAGAGCATGAGTTTTTATTTAGTGTATTAGAGAAGTTTGGGTTTGGGGAGAAGATGGTAGGATGGGTGAGGAGGTTATATGGGAGTGCACGGAGTTGTGTAAAGGTGAATGGGGTTTTAACAGATAGTTTTGAGCTGGGGAGGTCGGTGAGACAGGGATGTCCTCTGTCTGCGTTATTATACGCTTTATCTGTAGAACCACTGGCTGCACTTATTAAGAGGGATAAAGGGGTAAAAGGGATAGAGTTACCATACGGGGGAAGGTGTGTTATAAATCACTATGCAGATGACACAACAATCACGGTGAGGGATGCCGGCAGTGTGAGAAGGGTTATTGAGTTGGTGGAAGACTACGGGAGAGCATCGGGGGCCAAGATCAACAAAGACAAGTCAGAAATAATGTATATAGGAAAGGTTGAGAGAGTAGAGGTAGGCTTGAGGGTGGAGGAAAAGTATATAAAGGTGCTGGGAATACACCTGGGGGTGGATAGTAAGGAGGCGAGGGATGCGACATGGAGCGGTGTGATTAATAAAATTAGAACGGTGTGCACAGCATGGAGGGGGAGGAAGTTAAGGTTGAAAGGGAAAGTAGTGGTAGTGAATAGTCTTTTGTTGTCGGTGTGTGTGTACGTGATGAGTGTACTTGAGATGCCACTCTGGGTGATGAATGATTTAAACAAAATTGTGTGTGATTTTATTTGGGAAGGAAAAGGGGTGAAAATTGCACAGAAAACATTGGTTGGAAAGAAGCAGAAGGGTGGTTTGAAATTGATGGATCTGGAAACAAAAAAGACTGCAATAAGAATAAAGACGGTGCAAAAGTACATGGTGGGAAGGTGGCACTATGGGTGGAAGGATCTGTTAAAGAAATACATTAATGAGGTGGGGGGAATAGGTGATTACGGCTGGTACATGGGTTTTAAGCAGACCATGACGGTTGGGATACCTGAGATTTATAGGGAGGTGCTAGAGGCGTGGAGGAGGTTTCTGCCAAAAGTACAGTATGAGTGTGATGGATTGAATATGTTTGTAAATTTACCCCTGTTTCTAAATGAAAAATTTAAACACAACGCAAAAACACTTTATGAACCCCAATTTATAGAAGGAGGCATTAGGCAAGTTAAAGACCTCATTTATGAGGTCATCCCAGGATTCCTCAGGGATAACTGTATTTTCGATGCAGTGTGTGAGTTTGATGGCATGGAGGAC
>JACYXH010000854.1:10000-12500 GCA_026745465.1 Lota lota
GGTTGGTTGTTGGATGTCGCTACATCGGGATCAACAAATATGAAATCACAATGAACCATCAAAATGGGAAAAGGAGACTGCTGGACGGCTTCAAAATCAAGAACACCAGGGTTATGGTAAAAGAACTAACTAATGATGAGATGGTGGTGTCGTTCATTGGTCTACCGGTATACATCACGGATGAGGAAATCCTACGCAAACTGCTGGACTGGGGAGTGAAAGCTGTTTCACCCATTAGGAGGAGGATGTGGCCAGGGACGAGGATCGTGGAGGGCACCCGCTTTGTTAAAGTGAAGTTTACGGACAATGTCAGATCTCTACCATATTCAACTCGTTTTGATACTGAGACGGGTGCGGAATATTTCCGAGTGATACATGATCGCCAGGTAAAGGTATGTAGACTGTGTTTACAACCAGGGCACATTGTCCGTGAGTGCCCAGATTTCCTGTGCAGGAAGTGTGGGGAGCAGGGACATTATGCAAGGGAGTGTGTATACACAGAGCCAAAGTGCATAGAATGTGGGATCAGGGCTTCAAACTGTGTGTGTAATGTCAATAAAGGGGATGAGGAAGAGGGAGGAAGCATATCGGATATAGAGGAGGGAAGGAGGACAGACAATGAGGAAGGAGAAGAAGAGGGGGAGGAAGAGAGAATGGGGGGAGAAGAGCTGATGGAGGAGATGAGGCCAGCAGGCCAAACAGTCGAACGGAGGGGAGAAAGTGTGGGGGAGGAAATGGAGTCTGTTCGGGATGTTGATTGGGCCACATTGAAGGGCCCTACACTTAGATATGTGAAGGCGGGCAGGAGCATTGAGGAGGGTGAAGAGGCCACCGGAGGGAGAAGAGTCCAAAAGGGGCTTTTGCTTACAGGGAAAGTGAGATCGGAAGTGAAGGGAAGGGTGGCAATTGGAGCTAGTGAGGGAACAGCTGGTATAGCAGTTAGTGAAGCTGGGTGTCAGGGAGAAATATCGGTAAGCTGCGAGACCTCAAAGACTGGAAAGGCTATGGGAGGGAAAGGTAAGGAGATAGATAGAAATGAGCCTGAGGAGGAACTTTTGTCAATGGTGGGAGGGAGGAAGAGGGCGCTCCTAGAAAAACCCAGCAGGTTAGCGGTGTCTGTAACACAAAATGAAAGGAAGAAAGGAAAACTAAAAGAATGATTGTAAAGATAGTATTCACTCTTTCTAGCATTCCTTTAATGATCACGCTTACCTCAATTAATATCAATGGTCTTAGGAGTAGTGAGAAACTTGAGGAAGTGTTGGTAAACTTTGCATCTGATATTTTAGTGATCCAGGAAACCAATTGGACACCAGATAAAATACCAGAAATCAAGAAAAGATGGAGTGGGATGCTATTTGCTAATTGTAGAACGGAAAGATCAGGTGGGGTAGCTATCCTAGTGAAAAAGAATGTGGTGGAAAATGTAAAAGAAATGTGTAATGATGGGGAAGGGAGGGTGATAGGGATAGAGTTTGATCTACAAGATGTCTCTTTTAGATTAATTAATGTATATGCTCCTAATAAGGAAGTAGAAAAGAGGGATTTTTTTGTTGCACTAGGGCGGCTCTGTACGGGGAATTGTATTTTGGTGGGTGATTTCAATGTGTTTTGCACTAAATTGGATGTGTATAGGGTGGATAAGTTCAGGCAAGACTCAGCACAGAGAGGTTTGTTGAAAATGATAGACAACCAAAATTTGATAGATGTATGGAGGATGGAGAATGCAAGTAAGAGGGAATTCTCAAGGAGACAGGTAGTGAGCGGCGTTTTGAAACAAAGTAGAATTGATTTATGTTTGGCACTGCAGAATATTGTAAAAACAATAAGCAATATACAATATAGATTTACTGGTTATAGTGATCATGCCGCAATTACATTTAAACTGGGGGACAGAAAAAATGGAAGGGGTGGGGGGGTATGGTGTCTAAATGCAAGTGTGTTAGCAGAGAAGGATTATAAAGAAATGATAGAGGAGTGTGTGAGGGAGCAAACTCAGTGTGAGATGTATGAGGAGGATGTGTGTGAATGGTGGGAAGGCGTGAAAACACGGGTGAGAAAGTTAAGTATAAGGTACTGTAAAAATAGGAATCAAGTGAGAAGGAGCAGAGAATATCTGCTAAGAGAGAGAATGGCGGAAGAATTAAAACAAATGGAGAAAAGCCCAAATAGAAGCATAGCGGAATTCATGGAAGTCAAAGGAGAATTAGAAGCGTATGAAAAAGAGAAATGTAAAGGGGCAATAATTAGGAGCCGGGCACAGTATGCGGTGGAAGGGGAAAAATGTACATCCTTCTTCCTGGGGCTGGAAAAGCAGAAACAGGGTAGAACATATCTGGATGCAGTGGAGAATGGGAAAGGGGAGGTAGTGAGGGATTTTGTCGGGGTCTTGGAAACAGTACAGGGGTTTTATAGTAATTTGTTTAAGAAAGATAGTGTAGATGAAGACAGTATAGAAGAGGTGTTAAGAACTGTAGAAGCCAGACTTTCAGACAGTGAG
>JACYXH010000854.1:17500-45000 GCA_026745465.1 Lota lota
TTTGTAGAGCGTTCACAATATGCAATTTGAATATGCTCGCATGGCAGCCACCGCACTTACTACTGTGACGCGCGGTTGTTGGTGCGCTCCTCGGGTGTTCGGTGGGTCATGTCATGTTGGTCTAGGACTTACCTTTGTGTTAATAAATAACAAACAATACTGCTGCAAAGTATTCCCTCCGTATCAGGTCATTCAACACCGTTCTCCGTGTGTTTGCCGGGAGGCTTCTCTTCATCGTTTGTGTGGAAAGCAACGAGCGAGCCACTCCACACGGTACGCCGCGATTTAATTGAAGTTCTTTGCTCACAACATGTGTCGGAAGAACTAGGAACCCCGCAATTTAGTCATGCTAACGTACCTTTACTGCATCTGAAGCGTATAAGGCTTTGGAAGAATTAATTCAAAAAATGCATCCAAAGTAAGCATATTTTCCCAGCAAAGTTCTGCAAGCTTTAACAGGTAATCAAGTGAAGAGAAATACATCTTCATTAAATGTCTTCAGGAATTATATATATATATATATCCTCTTCCAAGGTATTGCATTTCGAAAAGACATACAAGACATATCACAATTAAGTTGAATCTTCAACCTGTGCTGTCGTTATTATCCATTATGTACGCTTCTGCTGCAGAGCTGCGGTTCTCAATAATGTATATGTATATTTACATACATATTGAACCTAAGTGTACCTCCAGCAAAGTAAGCAGACAAGCTGGAATCGCAACCCTTATCTCGCAGGACAAGAAGAAGAAGAAGGAGGAAGGGGAAGAAAAATAACTCGCACGCGGCACGTTTTTTCAAGGTGCCATGGCAACAGAGCATTCAAAAGGATTTTGATGAGAACAGCATGCAGGGCTGATGGGGAGGAAGACAATTTGTAACTCCAATTGCGTGAGCAACAGAGCCTGATTGCACATAGCAGGCTTTGTGCCACATGTCTTATCTGGACCGCGGGGCCGAAACACAGCTCCTTTCAGGGTCCCTAGAACCGGTCCTCCGCCGGTCGATGAGGGAGACGCCGGATAGCATCTTGGTTCGCCCCCCTCCCCCCCCCCCCCCCCCCCCCCCCCCCCCCCCCCCCCCCAAACGCTGGGTGAGAGGCGGCCGGGACGCGGGCCGGTGAACGCAACACGTCTGATGAGCAGCGGCTGTTGCGCGAGTGTTTTTCCTTTTCCTTTCTTTCAAGTCCCATTTCCAATAATCACACGAGACAGAAGTGGCAATCAACATCGTGCCGCCGCTGCCGCCGCCGACACCACCGCCGTCTATCTCCGGCGGCCGTTCTCACTCCTCCATCTCACTCGCCCGTGCTCGACGAGAGGCGAGGCGCGGGCCGCTGTCCTGACGAACCTAATCACACGGAGCACCCAGAGACGGCAGGCGGGATCCCAACGCCGCATGCAAGGCCGCTGCTGCAGCGCCTTGCAGCAGCAAGCAGCCACAGGCCCGTGGGCAACACTCTGGTGGCTCGAATGCCGCTTCTCAGCTAAAGACACCGCAATTAAAAAGACTGCGATACGGCAGTGTTTGAACCTACGTCCCGTCTGTTGTGAAAATGCGGTTCACACAGCCGCAAACAAACGGATTTTTCAAATAGCATATGGATTGAAAATGTATGTTGACATAGCCATATGTACTGTACATACGTACGTGGGTTTTTCATACGATAACATATGGCGGACCAATGAAGACTGCATGACAAAGGCTTTGATAGGTTAGGAATCTGATCACAGAATTCACAGTTCACAGCAAACAAAAGTTTTGCTGCCATTAATTAATTTCCTGTTTATATAGGTCACCTTAATTTGGACAGATATTGGGATGTGATCCAACGAGGTAGGGCGCCCTGGATATGGTCATTTCACTAGTGTTATTAAGCAAGCAACGGTTTTGTTGTCCTGCCCTATCGCGTCATACATTATTGAATAAAAGTGTTGTAATATTAATATTGTCTGATTTGCTCACACAGAATCCATCCTCATTGTTTAGGGGAAGTCATCATCATCATCAATGTTCATAAAACATCCATCTGCTTGAACTAATGACTCACAGACGCGTCATTCAGCTAATGTACATTCCAACGTATTTATTCTCGTTAATAGCTAGCTATGTATTGAGTCAATGGCATAACGGGTGCACTATAAGATGAGATTCAACTTTATTGTCATTGCACACAAACAACGAAATCAACTCTACATGTAAGCCATCACTAGCAGCACTAGGAGCATTTAACCATCACTAGGAGCATTAACCATCACTAGCAGCACTAGGAGCATTAACCATCACTAGCAGCACTAGGAGCATTAACCATCACTAGCAGCACTAGGAGCATTAACCATCACTAGCAGCACTAGGAGCATTAACCATCACTAGCAGCACTAGGAGCATTAACCATCACTAGCAGCACTAGGAGCATTAACCATCACTAGCAGCACTAGGAGCATTAACCATCACTAGCAGCACTAGGAGCATTTAACCATCACTAGCAGCATTAACCATCACTAGCAGCACTAGGAGCATTTAACCATCACTAGCAGCACTAGGAGCATTAACCATCACTAGCAGCACTAGGAGCATTTAACCATCACTAGCAGCATTAACCATCACTAGCAGCACTAGGAGCATTAACCATCACTAACAGCACTAGGAGCATTAACCATCACTAGCAGCACTAGGAGCATTAACCATCACTAGCAGCACTAGGAGCATTAACCATCACTAGCAGCACTAGGAGCATTTAACCATCACTAGGAGCATTAACCATAACTAGCAGCACTGGGAGCATTTAACCATCACTAGCAGCACTAGGAGCATTTAACCATCACTAGCAGCACTAGGAGCATTAACCATCACTAGCAGCACTAGGAGCATTAAACCATCACTAGCAGCACTAGGAGTATTTAACCATCAATAGGAGCATTTAACCATCACTAGCAGCACTAGGAGTATTTAACCATCACTAGGAGCATTTAACCATCACTAGCAGCACTAGGTCAGCCATGGTGCATCGCCGAGGGACCATGTCCAGGTCTACTGCCAGTGCCAGAGTATTAACTCTGTAGTATTAACTTAGTCGTACGTAGGCCAGTTGGTTATTCGTCAACACATTAATGTATGCAGACTTTCCTGGAGTTTAGAAGGTTAACCAAGATATTGCACTTCTTACATTCATGTACGTGTGTAGCTCCCTTTGTTGTTCTCGCTTTGCATCTTCACAAAACACAATATATCAAAAGAGGGGGTGGTGGGGGGGGGGGGGGGGGAGTGTTTGAGAAACAACCACAGCAACAACTTAAAATGAATTCTCCGAACACAGCATCCCACGAAGAAGAAGAAGAAGAAGAAGATAAAGGTGAACTTCTCCATGTGAAGATGTTACCATGCCAACAGGACACAACAAAACAAAACAGCTCCCTTCCAGCCGAGAGAAAGTCCACTCAGCGCGAGCAAATGGAGCATGAGGCCGGGCCCCGGGGCCTCGGGGCGAAATCGATGTGGAGGCCTGCTTTGTATTGGATGATGTACTGCAGGTGATCTCCGAGGCCCGCCGCCCTGGTTTCGCCGCGTGGAATGGGGGGGGGGGGGGGGGGGGGGGGGGGGAGGGGGGGGCAAACAGGGTACGAAGATGACGATGAAGGGGAGGATGTGGGCTTACATAGACAATCTGAGGAGGTGAGGAAAACATGAAAGAATAATGGCTAATGGCACTACCCCCCCCCCCCCATTCATGGGATGGAATGTGTTATCGGCGCGGACAAGCGGGCCAACACGTGGGGTTAAAGCCGCTGGTCTGTTACTTTGGTGGTGGTGGTGGGGGGGGCAGTTAGGTGAGTGACATAACAGGCTGAATCACTCAAGGGGAGATGGGAGGGAGGTGGGAGGGAGGTGGGAGGGGGAGTAGGGACCATCAGGGCTTAGGGGGAGTGGAACTAGTGTGGCGCTTCTCTCTCCCCCCCCCCCCCCCCCTCCCCCAGGGCAAACGCTGTGATTTCTCATTACGATTACCGTGCTCACTGAGCAAACTCAACCAAATAGCAAGTCTGTGTGTGTGTGTGTGCGTGTGCGAACTCAAATGCGCGGTGTGCGTGTGTGTGTGTGTGTGTGTGTGCGCGCGCGCGTGCGTGCGTATGTGTGTGCAATCTGCAGACGTCACACTACGTGTACCCCAGCGATGTGTGCGCGGGGGTAAACAGTGCGAGCGAATGCCTAGACCGATCCCCTCCAGCCATGTGTTTTAAGCCTGGCGTCGGGCCTACTTAACCCTGCCGACCGCCGCCCGCACCATCCCTGGAGAGGGAGATACACGCACGAGCTCCCGTACGCACAACGCCGTAACATCCATACATTGTGGGATGTTTCAGTCCCAACGGCATGCTGGGTTTTCTATAATCTATTCACGCATGCAATAACTACTCACCTGTCAAACCTTTTCCCTGCCCGTATTCGCAATACGACAAAGGGGTGTGAAGTTGAAGTATTCTGGGCTGGGTCATGGCTGTGCTTATTTAGGATTCAAACAAAACCCTAATGCCAGCTGAAACCCGTGTTCTTTTCTGTATGAAGAATGGCTTCAACAAGGGACAAGGACACCAAGGTCCCGAACTTTCTCTCCGGCTCCGGTGTTAGCATGTTAGCGCTGGGCTTATGTTCACACGCTTGCCTAGATGTTCACAGGTATGCCAACAGGTAAATACAGAACACTTTCAGCACCACCTACACCTACACCACCCACCTTGACAGCCCGTTAGCCATCCCTGTAGGCTGGCATTGAAGCCCCAGGTCAAACAGCTGTTGTTGCTCTTTCCCCGCATCCGTCAAGTGTTCGCAGGGAGAGAGAGAGAGAGAGAGAGAGAGAGAGAGAGAGAGAGACAAGAGAGAGGCAGAGCTAACCCCAGGGCACCTGCTGCTAGGCAACTTCAACTGAAAACACCAGGTCCGCTTAGCATTCGGGGCCCACGGCCCCTGGTTTCCGTCCTGTCGTTTTAAGCAGAGTTGTGCTGGAGCACCTCTCCTGTGAAACCCTATTAATTTCCCCTGGCGAGCATCGTTACATATTCAATACCTGCTGTTCTTCAGCGCCAGCTGTGGATCAAGCTATTGAGGTGAACCAATATCATCAATGCTCTTAAGCCATATCCACGGTGGGGGGGTTCCTGATCTCATCAGGGTGAAAGTGAAGTAAAAGGAGGAAGATAAGGTTGTAGGAATAATCGTTGATTGCCTTGCCATGTCTTTAAGCCAGTTTGGCATGCTTTGATTATATAATTGAAAACTGTAGCGCAGAAGATGGGATTTTTTTGTTTGTTTTTACTACACAAGAGATGTGAAGTAGTTAAACCAAGGAGTGAAGCATTGATGGGAATGTGATGAATGTTGTTTGTATTTGTAGTTATTTTAATGATGCACAACAATGTTCTCTCAAACCTCACAATACCCGCAATGAACTTTTCACTTTTTAATGTCGTGCCAAACTTGCTCCAACTCAGTGATTTAGGCTTTAAATCCATTAGCACGCAAGGACCACATTTCCCTGACTTTATGGGCCGTTTCGGTGTCTCTTAGTTCAGTGGTTCGTGCCTTACGTCCACCACCGAACCGTACTTGGGTTAGACAGTGGCCTTGCAGTGCCCGCGTGGCGAAGTCGGACTAGCTTAATGCACGTAAATGATCATGGACATCGGCCGCCGGGTCGTGGAGAGAAAACGGACGGCGCCGGACGATGGGTCAGTTTGCGCCAGACTGACGTGGAGAATAACCCCATTGACTCTGGCTTAGCATTCATGCTAGCAACGGCCCATCACTGGCTGCAGCAGCAGCAGCCGAGGGTAATCCGGAACACCTTTCCTGCACTGCACTTTTCTCGGGCTAAGGAAAGACCATTCAGCAGCTGCTGGTGTGGAAGCAGAGACCGGCTGGAGAATGGATTCAGCCAGATGCTGCATTTGGCCGTCCATGCAGGGCGTTTCGAGGAGTCGGACCCGTGTCTGCTACAGACAGGAATAGGTAATAGTTGAATTAATGGTCCAATCGGAAAAGGAATAATGCTGTAAGAAGGAGTAATGCTGTTTAAGAGGCCAGAATGTCACAATAAGGGTTTTTTTCTATTTTGTTGCAGGCTTTGTGTTTTGAAGGTGACACTGTCTTCAAAGTGTGTTGATACCTCGGAAGTAATAAAAATATACAATTATCATGGAGATAGTGTTATATTTCACTCAGTGTTGCACACACTGTTGCGTTTTCGGAAATGGATTTGAATAATTTGTCGGCCACACATTCCCATGGTTTCCATTGATAACATTGCATTTCCATTGCAATAGATTTCAACATAACAAATAGAAAGGGGCCGAAGAGTCAAATTATTACATCATTAGATGAAAAAAAGTTATTTTTTCATTACATCTTTTTCTCCTGAATTATAATTTAGTTGTAACTAAATGAAACTGGATCCCTGAGGAATGTTTAGTACATCGAGTACAATACAAGATATCTCCAAAGCTCTTCGAACAGAATAGCAATACGTTTGTTCAACTGCTATACGCTTTTGGCTAGGACTTAAGTCCTCATATATTTATATTACATTGGATTTGCTCTGGCTCTCATTCCAAGGGGAATTTCTTTGTAATGCAATTTTAAATTGAGGGAGCCACATGCTACGGCGACCAACAATTGTCCATCTTAAACTTGAGGGACTAAAGTCTTAAATACATTATTCAATCCTGCAGAAAGACTGTGTTTACATCAAACAAGCAACAAATGACGACTCCTCTACACTTACATGGGAAGACTTTGGCAACTGGTGGAATACGCCCTGGAATATCTATTGAGTGTCTGGCTGATAGCAGAGGGGGAATGGAAAGCGGTAAGATTATACATTGACCTCTTTGTCTCTCCATATATAGCTCTAAAATAATGACACTTAACGCTGGCCGGTTTCAAATTTATTCCGTCGCACTCAAGCTGGCCTGGGTCAAATGATGGCTGATACCGTGGGTGATATTTATATACTGGATGCGTTTCTTATATAGTCTTAAATAATTGCTGCACTGATTCAATGACTGGCCTGGCAACGCGACATTAATCAAAGAGCGACGGGAGCGTTTTGAAGGGAAGGCCGTTGGACACGCCCACATCTCTCCCAGAGCTCTCCTTAACCCTTGGCTTGAGGTCAGGTCGAGTTGCAGAACGGTGACGTGGAGAAACACCGTAGGTACCGCCATACCGCCCGATCCGGACACGAGGCCACCAACATAAACACCCGGACATTAAGAAACATGCCCAACCGTAACCCTGGCGACGCTTACACCGCCCTGTACCGATTCAGCAGAGAAACAAGACGATTCAAAGATTGAGTTTGATCATTTATTTCACAACACTACCGGTATCTTTGTACTTTTTTCAAAATTTATTTTTTTGTGGTTCCGTCTGATTTGCTGACGAATGGCGTGGGAAGCCATTAGCTCGTACCGTCCCGTATACAATGTCACCTAGAGGGCGTTGGGAGTGCTTCGCCGATTGGCAAGCGAACAAGGGCGCGTGGTTTCAGAGCGCGTCCCGCAGGAAGCGCGCAGCGGCCCGCGATCCGCCGAGTCATTCCCGCAGCAGGCGGCGCTCCGATTGGCTGTCGTTATGTTGGACTTTTTCTTTCTTTCTTTCTTTCTTTCTTTCTTTCTTTCTTTCTTTCTTTCTTTCTTTCTTTCTTTCTTTCTTTCTTTCTTTCTTTCTTTCTTTCTTGTTGTTCTTTTCATTTTCCTTCGGTCGAGCCTGTTCAATATTCTCCCCAGGCCCGGATCAGTGATTGCTCAATCAATTAGTGGAAGTGATTTGAGTATGGGCGGGCGAGGAAGAGACAAAGTCAGGCACAATATGGAATCTGATTACTTAGGCTGTATAACGGCTGATTTGTATGCATAGGTGGATCTCCCTTAAGCCATTGAGAAGCAGCACTTGAGGGGGGGGGGGGGGGGGACCAGCACCTGTCTAACTCTGCTACCAGATTGGAGACTTGTTTCGCAGGCTGCTTGTAAATCTATTGCATTATTACATTTACCACTATTTAACCCATGGGGTTAAGTTGTATGCGATTATGTAATGTGATTATATTGACAGGTTCACTATCAACCTTTTAATATAATCACTTCATTTTTTTTCTTGTACAAAAAGGGAGCTTCTATGTAGCCTCGTGAAACATTTTCACGTATTCTCCCATAAATACACAACCTCTGTTTAACACTCGTTGTACTACATTTTCACACGTTTCAGTTTGGAGCAATAAGGATAAAACGTTATTTACTTTTTTTGTCAAGTCCCTTAAATAGGAGCTTTAACGTATTCAAAGTTAAATAATTTAAGAAATTCAATATGAAAATCTTAGTAGCGGAAAACCTCAGCAAGAAGCAGTGACCTCAAAGTAGGGTAAAACACTTTAAAATGAATCATGAGCAATTAAAATTCATACTCTTAGTTAAGGGGAATTACATTTTCATAATGTGCTAATGCCCACTTGTCTACGATGAAAACGAAGAGGAACTTCCTTTATACAGTCTTAAGGTTATCCGTAACCTTTTTCATATTTCAACCAAATATAACAAGGACAGTTAACGACAATAAAAACCAACACCCGAGATTAAACACTCATGAATCATGTAAACCGTTTTTTTTTTACATAGAGATAAGCACACACATGCTGAGCATTTCCTGACGAGATAATCACAGGTGAGGAATTTAAATGTAGCTCCTGTGCTTGTGCTAATGTTTTTCTTTGCCTCTGAGTGCACACAGAGAATGGGTTTGCTGGCAAGTAGACCATGATGACTTCTACTTTACAGTCCTCACTTCTATTAGCCCAACCGCCATTTTTCAAGATGAGAACACACTGAGCTCTCGCAGAGTGTGATTTATGTGTGTATGTGTGTGTGTATGTGTGTGTGAGTGTGTGTGTGTGCGCTTATCCCCCCCCCCCCCCCCCCCCCCATTCCTTAAAATATTTATAACAATAACAATACCTCTATTTTGTCTAGCGGTTTTCTAAATACTCAAAGACGCTTTACAGCAAGAATAAAATCCCACAGTGAAAACATTCTAAAATGGCAGCGTGGATGTCGTTTCGAACGAAAGAGTGTTTGAATTGGGGCAGAGCGATAAGGCAACAGGAAAACATGCAGAATAGTTTCAACATTAAAGGCAAGCTTATGGGTTTTGGATGGAGGACTTGAAGCAGGAGAGCGAGGCGGAGTC
Source organism: Lota lota (assembly GCA_026745465.1). Lineage (NCBI taxonomy): Eukaryota > Metazoa > Chordata > Actinopteri > Gadiformes > Lotidae > Lota > Lota lota. The sequence continues at coordinate 26,736 of JACYXH010000854.1, forward strand.
CCAGATGGGGGAGAGTTCTAGAGGGAGGGGGTGGAGACCGCCAAATAAAAGAACTGCTGAAAACATTTCCACACCCTCGTTTCCATTGGCGCAGTTCTACTAGTAAGTGAGGGAAATTGCTTTCTTTTTCTAACCTTGTATTTTTTTTTCTTTTTTCCAATTGGATATTTCTTTCCAGGCTGGATTTTGATTCAAAGACGTTTATTCATTACAATACTGAAAGACCATTTGATGCTGCTTCGTTTTTTTTTCAATCCAGTATTTTCGTCTTTGAACCGTTTGCCACAACCGTAGTATTCTCTGGAGTCGAGCGTCAAATACAGCTTTTTACCCAAATAACATTAGGGCTTTTCAAAGAGCAAACAACAGGCCAAAGCAGCCTCAACTTCCCAGAGAAAAAAGTTAGCATCGTTAGACTTGACTTAATTACAAAACACACACTTAGTTGAACATAGTTGGGGTCACAAACTCTGCAAGACATGAAACATATCAATGCCCTTTACAGAATGAATCGATAGCAGCCAGTGATAATGGCGTTGGGAGTGGGGTACGTGGTGGTTTAGAGCCTTCACTATGTGGACTACCACATACTACAACTAACTACTTCACCGTGTGGGACTGCAGTTGATTTGCCATGACCCCTTGTTAACCCCCCCCCCCCCCCCCCCCCCCCCCCGTGTGAGTGAATGGCCCCGGGGGTGATGTGGACAGCCTCGGTCATGTAAAGCCCTACATTTTATGTTCACCTCCCAAGACGCACTATTGATAATACATAAGTTACCTTTTATTGGATTTTATTAACGTTCCCCTCCCACACAAAGAAGCGTGTTGGATTTCATCCGCTTGATTCAATAGGCTTTTGAAGCGGCATTAATCTGTAGTGCGACAGGCGAGACCATTTCTGAAGCGACGCGTCTCTTTCTGTCCACCGCCACTGCTCACCACGCGACCTTCGCCTGTCCATGTCTGACGGGTAATGACAACGTCAACATTGTGATCATCACAGCAACACCTTTGCGCTGGGAAGAAATCCCCCTTTTCAATGCAGACCCGTACGTGCGTACAGACGCAGGGCAGGTCCTAATCTGACGGGCATTTCCCGGCCGTTTCGGAGAGATTGTCATGTTTCCAATCACCTTTCTGGCGGCATTGGCACCGGCCTATCAGAGGCAGGTTGCGCCTCCAGCAACCCCCCCCCCCCCCCCCCCTCCCCCCCTTGATTGCCTGACATGCTTTATCAACAGTCAAGTATTGCTGTTCCCTTGGCAACAGCTTCCTGCTGATACTAAGAATCAGGCATCACCTTGAAAGTTGCGTGCGCCAGTGTGGCTGCCAGCCCTCGCCGCTTTAATTTGCGAGCAAGTGCTTCTCTGCTGGCAGCGGGATAAGAAAGAGGAAGGGGGTTTAAACGTTTGGTAACGAGCTTATGTAATATGATGTCGTTAGCTTCCTACACATTCCGGGTCAGGATGGAATAACAACACACAAATCGAGATTAGAGTCACCGGGATTTAACTACGACGGTTTCATGAATTCACACCTTTTACGATAATTTGAAGAATGAACACTTGTCTCCTGATTATTTTTTTATCCACACTTTTTTCCAAAGGGACTGACAGCGAATGCCATTCCTGAGCAGGCAGGTGTGTGGCATCCTCAGACTGAGAGTCAAACACCCTAGTCCCTACAGTGTCCTTCCCCCGGGACAGAGAGCTGTAGCTCGAATTTAAATGACGCAGTTAGCTGACAGACTGTGACGGACGTGGTTCGGTCTTAATCAACCCCGTCCGTGGCGGTGGCGTCGTCGTACGCGCCGCACATCAGCACCGTTGCATAATCAAGTCTGTCAACATACATTTCATGACGTGGCATACATTGCACAACTCTATTTATTCGGAATTGTCAACACTTTCTCGGCAGGAGGCGCACACATGCACCTTTGTTGGTGCATAAATATTCAACAAGAACTAGATGACGCACATTCAGGGGACATTACTACACCAAACATGGTTTTTATTTATATTTATTTTTGTTTACCCTGTGTCTTAGTGACAAGACAATATTCGGTTGTTTTGAAAGGCTTTTGGTTATTGTTGTAGTTTCCTACAGATATTCAGCAAGGGTTATATGAGCATTAGAAAAATAACAAATGACTGCCCCCCCAAACAGAGACACCAAAGCCGCATCTGTGAGACAAAACACTACAGAATCTAAAAACCAAAACAAATCAAGAGGACATTACCCGCAGACGATAATGCGGTTCAAACTATTTGGCTTCCAAGGGATCCAAGATGTCTCGTTCATAAAATGTGTCCTGCTGGCAGCCGGGTTATTCAAATGTCAAAGGTCAGCCCGTGTCAACATTTACCCTGGGAGCCCAGCCTACTAAAGCCTCATGTTTCGACATCAGCTCCTCGCTGCATGCTAGTTGCTTGCTAACCACTATCATGAATCATAACAATATGTTTTTCATTTGATATCTTTTTTTTAAACTTTTTAAATATTTCCTATCTTTGATCGTCAAAACTCTTCTGGCTATTAGTGGAATAAATTGGCGGAAATGCATTTCCCAGATATTGTTTTGTTACATGGAAAACACAGGGCTCTTTTGAATTGAATTAAATGTTTTAAATAAATTAAGAGTGAAAAGTAATTAGCCAAGTCTATTGGTTTTGTACTTGCATTGTTGTTTTAATGCTGCCTATTTGAATTGGCCCATTACAATGCTTGTTTGAGATTCAAGAGTCATGCACAGAATTAATAGTTTTAACTGCATTCTGTCAAGATGTAATTGCTGAAAGCCATCGTGTAACTAATGAAACTAGAACAAAGCTTTGAGAAATCTCAAATAAACAATTCATCGTCGTAAATTCCCCTTTTATGCATTGGCAATTAGCAATTAGCAATTGCAATTAAACCCCAGAGGAAGTAGGCATATGGCGTCCTAGTTGACTAATTCTTAAATACAGTAGTACCTCATGCTCGTACATGGCGTGTCGTCGACAGACATATAAGCATCACTCAATGCTTTGCCACAGTTGGGTCATCCGGGGGTCCAGAATGAGCTATTGCTGTTGGACTTTAAATTCGGACTGGACCTCGAGGAGTGATTTGTTAAGACGACATTGATCGGGGCTGTGGTTGGAAGGTGACATGGAGAACATGCTGAAGCAAGCATCGCCGTGGTGCCCAGAGCAGCCAGGCCAATATTTCATCCTGATCTCTTTCCAATGGGAGCCGTAACCACAAACACAGACAGACCTGATGCACTGCGAGCTAAAAATGTAATTAGAAATATCGACTGTTGTTTTTTATTTCTGGGTTTGGGGCTCTGGTGTGTGCTCTGAGTGGTGATTATGTACCGGAGATGTTTCAGTGAGGGAAAGCAAGATCAGGTTTATTTTCGTTTTGTTTCTGTTAGTTGAATGAATGAATGAATGAGGAGAAAGAAATGTTTTTTCAGATGGTGGCGGGTGCTCCACCTTTTTTTCCTGCTGTGATGTGCAAGGTTTCACATAACATTGTCCCATGTTTACCGCTGTATAAAAAATACCAGTACTGTTTGTTTTTAATACGTTATCATTTTGCCATTATCACAATTTGTATCCCCTGTGAATGCTGAAAATGACTGGATGCTTTCTAGCAAATTGTTCCGAACCAAATACTGTGTTTGGCGCTAGAAATGCTGATATCATCTCCAAACAATATAACTTGGATTATTTGGTTTTGGTTTCTGTGTGCTCTCAAGCCAGCCTCTCCTCTGCTAAGTGTGATCTCCTTGACGATGGCGGATGGAGATACACAGCTCCCACAGGACCCCCCCCCCCCACGACTCATACCAAGAGGCCTTCAAAGAAGTGGGGACCATCCTGACATCGGCTGACCATGACCCATGACCAAGTGTTGCCAAGCATTCTTTTTGTTTACGCGTGCGTGCACTGTAGCGCTGTTCTTTAGACACTCGAGTGGAATTTTACACTGACGCACTGCATAAAATTGGGTTATGAGTGCTTCGGATGAAAAGAAACGAACGATTTCCACAGCTCCCCAACCACTTGACCACGTGAACCAGTGTAAGGGGCCCCAGAATGGTGGAACAATACCGTCAGCATTGTTGATCAATCCTCACAGCCAATAAGATAAGATAGCCAAGATTAACCTTACTGAATCCCAGGAGGGGAATGCAGGTGGGATAGCAGCAAAAGGGATGACACTTTAACAGAAACGACGGGCAAAGGGAATGTTTGGGCCCAGAGTAGATCGGGGGGGGGGTCTGACAATAGTGAACTGTGAAATGGTTACCTTTTTGGATTAGGTGAACAGGTGAAGGACTGGGAGCACATCGGCTAATCGAGGCGGTGCCCCGAGACGCTCCTCTTCACTGACTCCAGTGTGTGCGCGGTTGCGGAGAGGATCAGAATAGCATCCATGCTGTGTCTCACACCCCCCCCCCCCCCCCCCCCCCCCCACACACACACACACACACACACACACACACACTTCCTCCCCCCTCACATTACACCCCTGCGGTGAGACAAAGTCCAATCCAACTACGGAGCGCCCCTGGAAAGGCTGTAGTTCTGCACTCCGGTTCGCCTGCACCTGGTGGTTAGTCAATCCCTCGCCTCGTTTCTTCATCATCTATAGCGCGGCGTTTGGGCTCCTCTTTACTCTCGCACCGGTAAATAATAAATGAATAACTTTGCAGGCGGCGCTGCGCTTCGGTAATCCTGTGGATTTCAGCTTTAAGGCGAATGCCACAAGACGTCTGTTATCAGAACACACATTAATCCTCAGGCTCTCTGGGAAAGGCGGCGCTCACCCCGGACAATTGGAAAACGGATGATAAGAATGCTCTGGATGATTTCTGGCTTTCTCTTGAGTTTGGCTCCACTCAAGACTGTTTTAACTTGTATAAATGAAACGGGCTGGGATAAAACGGCATGTTATGTAACCTTACTGGTTTCTTTAGGCATCAGGTTGCCGTGTCTTCTTGTTTGGGAGTTTGATAGTACTGCAGTCAATTAATTATTCATTGATGACAGCTGTTTATCTTACTTCATTGTCTACTGTAAAATCCATTTATACTAGTCTTCATACTGAGGTGTGCTGCTGTTTCCCCTTACATTGCCCTTGGGTAGGCATCCATTCATCTAGTGTAAAATTGTGTATTACCACGTGTATTTGCTAGGCTGACTCCTAGCTTTAAGATTCTGGATTTAGATATTCAATTTCTGTAGTCTACCTGCAGGCATCCTAGAGCAATAAGTCTCACCCTTACATGCTCCTTGATCACAGCTATCTCTATTCACTGTAAGCTCAATACAGATACATTGTTCTCAAGGAATGTATTAAGTTCCTAAATTACTAAAGTGTCTGCTATAGTAATACAAATATTAATATTAATACAAATATTAATATTTATAGTAGTAGTCTCTTCATCCTGCTACTTTGACTGAGGTGGAAAACAAGAAATCCTTTTCCAGTGACAACTTTCGGTGTTGAAACCCTTTCGACTAGTCTTCCCTCCATTAGTGCACCACAGATCTGAACAGACAATGTTTTTCCTCGTTGTACACAAGTCAATACACTGACTAAAAACCGAAAACAGCCGATACTTGGCGGAGTTCATAATTACTCTGTAATATGAGGTGTATCGGCAAAGGATAATGGGCAGTGAAATAAATATAAGCTAGTTAATTGGTATTGGCATAACAAGACAGCCCAGATGGACTGGAAAGCACCGAATGTGGGAGGGCCTCCTCCCACTTCTGATAGGATGGACTCTGAGTTAAGGAAAACTGTTATAAAGAGGATTTGATTGATTGTTTCAGTGGCGTACCCATCGGGGTCATCGATACCGCTTGACACACGACACCAACTTATCATTATTCCTTTTTAAATATGCACGATGGAAGTGAAGAAAGGAATAGCTCAACTGCTTTATTTTTGTCTTGTCTGTGAGTAAATTAACAAGATTTGGTGGATCCGTCAACATTGTGTTTATTATTTTTGTGCCTTGTCCACTTAATAAATTGTATTCCTAACAATTGCATTTGGAAAGCTAAACAGCAGATACTTTACAATGGATTGAAGGAATTGTTCTACGTTCAACTGAATATTCACCGCGGTTTAGAAAGACCTTGACACAAGGGAGCGTTTTCAAACCACAATTTCTCAGTTTGACCAAATCTTTAATGAGGGTCAACATGTTTTCCCTTTAATACACCATGTTACCGTATTGATCCCAGATGCAATGGGTTTGCTTCTACCCAAGGTTAAAGGGGGGCATCACGCTTGCTATTGCTTTATATTTATCCTCGGCTTCATCCGCGAGTTGTGAGAAGATCAGTCTCCAAGATCAGTCTCCAAGATCAACATCAATCGAGAAAGTTGGACCACTGACGCCATTGGTCCAGGATTTGCGTTCTCCATTGGTCCAATTTGGAAAAATAAGGTCAATGGCACATTTTTAAGGGAAACAGAGCTGATGTTGCAGACAACCATTTTTTTCACAACACATGTATTAAGCAGTACTGTCTTATATTTGAAAGCAGGGAATGTGTGTGTGTTTGGGGGGTGGATCAGGTATTCTTTATCATTTTGTGACACATTTGTTATTTGACTGTGCAGAAGCATTAAACTAAGATAGATGATAGCGGTTTAACAGTGAAATTGTGCTCTCTCTACTCATTACGTCTCAATGACACATTTCCACCCATGGGCCGGATGTGTCAGAAAACATTGAGCTGTCGTTCTTCATTCACCAAAGTGTCAGAGAGCCGTTCTATGTTGGCCTTCCGGATCTCAAAGGCCCTTGCTGGGCTTCTGAAGTCAATTTGGTGTGGAGAAAAAAAAGGGGGAATAAAAATAAAAATAACCCATGGCTACTTTTTTAGAAGTGTTCCTTGACTAACAACAGTACTAATCCTGGGCCTGCAGAACAGATGAGCAGACATGAGAGAGAGAGAGAGAGAGAGAGAGAGAGAGAGAGAGAGAGAGAGAGAGAGAGAGAGAGAGAGAGAGAGAGAGAGAGAGAGAGAGAGAGAGAGAGACAGAGACAGACAGAGAGAGAGACAGACAGAGAGAGAGAGACAGACAGAGAGACAGAGACAGAGAGAGAGAGAGAGAGAGAGAGACAGAGAGAGAGAGACAGACAGAGACAGACAGACAGACAGAGAGAGACAGACAGAGAGAGAGAGACAGACAGAGAGACAGAGACAGAGAGAGAGAGAGAGAGAGACAGACAGACAGAGAGACAGACAGAGGGAGACAGACAGAGAGACAGAGACAGAGACAGAGACAGAGACAGAGACAGAGATCACTGCAAAGGCCTCTAAAGTGGAGGCTATTGGGTCGTACACTTGGGTTCAGTGCTGTGGCCCCTGTGGCCAGCACCAGTATTTTATATTTCCCACTGGTCTCAATTTGTCAGAAGAGCTTCTGTACGCGTGTCCGAGCGTAGGACAGTTTTGAGTTGCGGGACAGACGCCTGAATAAACAGATTGTGGCAGAAAGCCCACACTGCGTTACTTAGTGGAGAATAATCGCTGTCAAACTAACTGCGTTGTCTGCCTTTCTTCTTTGTGCTTTCAGGGTGGTGCGTGTTTATGTGTTCTACTCAGCATAAACATCAGAGCCTGCTACAATCTGTCTCTGACAAACACACCGGCTTGAGCTGTCGCCCGTGCTCGTCCCACATTGGCTTTGATCAGGATGTTCTGCGCTGCCGCCGCGGCACGTGGATTCGTCGCGTTGGCGTCGTGTCAGACACGCCCCACCCATAACGCGTCAGCTAACGCAAAAACGGTGTTGTTTCGCCTTTAAATGTCTTTGAAGGTCTTCTGGGATCCTCAACATCGTTATCAATACATTTTATACTTTACTAACATAAAAGATGAATTCAGAATAAAATTGGGGGACACAAACGTTGTTTTTTGGCCAGTCTCCGCCGATCAGTTTGTGAACGTTTTACTCTGCTCCGAATTCGGATTTCATCTTTTCGTGACGTCCAAGTGCGTTAATAGTGTAACTTTTTTTTAATTAATTATCAATAGTATACTAATGGCATTGCGTAGAATGTGTAACGCCATGGTGTGTGGTGCATTTCATACGACACATTATTGCACTCCTACTCAACGACGCGAAGGCCTACTAGCTTAGAAACGTATCAATACTACTAATAGTTTTTTACCAGCTTAAAAATAAGTATCACAAAGTTGCCTTTGGTCATAACCATGTAGACAACACCTCCCCCTCCTTCCGAGAACCCAAAAGTGCAAAAACTAATGTTTAGGTGGTAAATCCGTGCTGAAACAGGGGCTTCCACATACGCATACGTGTTTGAATATATTCCAACATCTCAAAAGTGTTGTCGATTTCCAGGAGGATTTTTTTTTACCAAGGCGAGTCTGTTAATTTTATCTTCAATTAAAATGGAAATCGTTCGTGTGCAGAGGGGGAAAAAAGCATTCGTCAATACTCAGTTACGTGCTGCTTGTTATTCGAAGGATCATGCCTCGACTCTTTCTGCCTTGCCCTACTTGTCAAAATAAAAAGGCCACCAAGAATCACAACATTCCGACAATAATAATTCTGATTGTTCTTAAATAACAAATATTAAAACAAATGTGTGGCTAAAAAAGTTTACTTTTTTTGTTTGACATATTACATCCATTGCATGCACTCAAGTGAAAATGAGTTCACGGACGTAGTTGTGATAGTGTGTGAGTTATATCCAGTGCATTAACGCCATCATTCAAATTCCATTTGGGTCTGACGAGCAATTAAAAGTTAACATTTTACCATAAAACAAAAGTACCCACCTAAAGCTTGTCACACACTCTCGCACACAGAGACAGACAGACAGACAGACAGACAGGCAGACAGACACAGACAGACAGACAGACAGACAGACAGACAGACAGACACACCGACAGACAGGCAGGCAGGCAGACAGACATACCCAGACAGACAGACAGACAGACACACCCAGACAGACAGACAGACAGACAGACAGACAGACAGACAGACAGACAGACAGTATTGGTAATGTAATATTCACCTAATAGGTCTTTAATAACCTTAACATCTATGTGACTCCCATTCTGTGGACCCCCTACAGACTGGCTGGAGACCGTGTGGTATATGAACCACTGACAACTAACAGGGACCGAATGCAGTCGCCAGCAGAGGACTCATGCAGTATTCAGTGCTTGCTACCAAAACTACCCATCCCCCCCACCACCACCCCATCCATAGACAGAAGCCTCTGTTCCCCCCCCCCCCCCCCCCCCCCCCCCCCACCCTGCCTCCCACCCCCAATCACCGCGTGGCTTCATAAACACGGGGTGAAACAAGCAGTGGAAATTGGCAACGAGAAGTAATGTAAAACAAGTGATGCTCTGCTGATGTGCCCATCAGAGGACACGGGGATAACCGTCTCCGTACCACATGTATTAGCTGAAGTAATTCCATTAGTGGCTTGCTGCAGGTAATGACGGCAGGCAGGAGCACCTGTTTTATTTGCTTTCCTTCGGTGGACACGGCTTGTGTTACAAATCGACCACCGCGTTTGACGTGTCACTATACAAACAAATGGAAACGCGATCAATAAAGAATACCAGCACCAAGACGGAGTAACCGAAGCAAATGTATGCAGGGCTTCCACGGGAAAAAATGGAATGTTAAGCAGGCGTTGGCTCACAAACGAACAGCCTTTTTGCCGTCTTTCCTTTCTTGGTGGATCAAATCAATTTCTAATTACTGAGCCGCTGCGTGGAAGGCATCATGTATATCCATGAGAAACTCTCCAGTGACTTGTTTTATGTCAAAGTTATTGGATAATGTCTGTTTGTTCCTGACTCCACCGCATGTTTTTGTATTAGTCGCACAAGAAGTATAGGCAGGATCAAAACTAATTTGTATATCGATGAATCAATATTGCACAGAAAAGCAATAACTCAACGGTATCGGATGAGACAAACTTCGGTTGCGAGTTTGGTTGTGGAGTTAAGTTGCTGTTGTTTTGTTTTGGAATTGAAAATATAAAGTGTGTCATAAAGTAAAATAAAAACAATTCACCATAAACCAAAGGTTTATATGTTCGAAATGGACTCGCGAGCACTATTATCTTTGTTATACTTTCATTCAACACCTGTTCCAATTATCTTGGCTTGTTTTGGCCAATGTGTGTTTAACTTAAGACACAATCAGGCTGAGCAATGAAATAATCACATTTCAAAATAAGCTCCCAAACGTAGCACACCAAGGAAAATAGGACACAGCAAGGTAATACAAAAATAAAATATATACTGTATTAAAAACAAATGTAAGGTTGAAGGTTATATATATATATATATATATACAGACAGACAGATATATATATATATAACCTTCAATATATATATATATATATAACCTTCAACATATATATTTATAATTCCCATAAATTAGCATATATATCCTTTGACCTTTCGCGGAGTAAAAAAGCTCATTTTATTGGTGGAGTAATAACAGTGTCTAGACAAATTAGCATTTTTCTCCCAAGATATCGTTTTTGGCCACTGAAGGGTTCTGCTCGGCCTCTTGATTGCTCGGTTTTGGTTAACCTCTTATCAGCACCGGGCTACACCCACGCGTTCTCCACTGAACAACACACGCGTGCACTGCCAATGAGAAACCAACCCAGACTCTTTGCTCTTTGATAACAAAACCGATAAACAGGGATATCAGTAAATGTTAAAATGAATAATTCCCAGGAAACTTGAACACAAATGACATGATAGAATAAAAGCCAATTCCAAACTATTTCAGTTAAGAAACATTGTATAGATTCTCTGCCTATGTATACCTATGCTAATTAATCCAATATAGTCTTCTCTTTTTTCCTGTCTCTCTCTATAAATGAAATAAAACAACCTTACAGAAACCTAAAGAAAAGGGCTAACCTTAACCCCTAGTTTACCAATCTGGATTAGTTATATTGTTTCACAGTAAACTACTGTGTAACCGTATGGTTTTCATTTCAATTTCTGTCTATGTTTTCACACGAAAAGTCAGTTATAAGTAGAGACGCCAGACTATGGGGGAGATATTAGCACTTCTTACCAATTCACCGCTCACCATACCTTGTCTGATGCATTACTGAGAACCGTGCGTGATCAATCATTAACAAGGATGGCTTAAGCATTTCCTATGGAATAGCGTATCTAATTACATGATGTGGATGCTGGCTCTTATAGTGGCCCATTACCAGCCATTAGAAGTTACAATCTGTAATTGTACACCATTAGAGAGAGCACTGTCCGTCTGCCCGATCACAATAAGAACAAGTCCAGATGGAGACATGAGTCATCTTGTATTCCTGGGAATAATTTAAGATAAAACCAGTCCCAACGTCCAATTAAGTTTAAACTCAAGACAACGTTCATTGAAAAGAAACTGCAAATTCACGAAACACAGAAAACAAAGTGACATGTAATACGCTTTTGGACAGTATCACTATGCCGACATGTCACCGTTGGGGCCAAAACAATTTAGGGGAAAGCAGTAAAAATACATGGCCACCATTTTAGATACACTTAACATCCAAGAGACACATATCTCTATGTGCCTTCTCACGGAATCAAAGTAATAAAAAATATATCTGGGGCCCTTTGTGATCCCAGTGGAACTAATTCAAATGTAAGGCCTTCATTTCAGTCCATGGTGTCTGCTGTACTGAACTGGAATGGTTCTGCAGCTCAGCATAGTCCAAGTCTTGCATGGTGAGCACTTCATTTCCTTTTCCTTTTTGCATTTGGCCTGATGGTTGACGGATTTAGAACTTCTCTGTCATTTCTCAAGAGAATCCGCAGGAGGTGACGAAAGCTGTTCCCAGGCTTCCAGTGCATCTGGAGATATCTGGGAAAGGCTTGTCGTCTGCCGATGGTCGACTCGTTTGTACCACTGACCATAAAGTAGATGTCTGCTGAATTGGCTTGTCCAACAACTCTCTAATCAATGAAGTACAGTGACTCTTTTCCTGACCACTTCCAACAATCTGTTGGAAGAAACGAAGATTTAGTCCTCTGAAAACGACCAATCCGTAAAGGTCAAGAAGACAAACAACTTCCATTATTTACATTTCCTCAGTTTCAATGGGGGACCTAACACCCCCTTGCCCTTGCAGTTTTACCCCACAGGAAATGAGCGCGAGGCGGTTTATGAAGCGTCTTGTTTGGAGAGCAGTGGTGTCTCATATGCTGCATGCTGACACAATGGCAGTGACAGCATGGAAGGAAGGACTTCCTCCCACAGTTATTTTTGTGCTGCAGAACTTTAAGGGAACGTTTTTGGGAGAACATCTGAGCACAGCCACATATAGGATTCAACGACAACTTTATTAGCAATTAAGCATATGCGAGTCAGATTTGCGAGTCGACTACTGCGTTCTTCGGGGGGGGGGGGGGGGGGGGGGGGGGGGCGGGGGGGCGGGGGGGCGGGGGGTGGGTTAGTGAAGTACACTGGAATAAACGGAGCACGTTTATAGGAACGGATCACAACGGTCAGAGGAAGAGGAAGGGTCAAGGGGGTCGGTTGGGGGGGGGGGGGGTACACTGTGTTCCAGGGTGACACCCCCCCCCCACCCCCACCCCCAGATGCAGGGGTGTACCCATCTTTCCCAAGTTGACAGTGATTTAGAGGCTCCTCCATTATGCTTCGATCTATTTATCTAATGACCTTGCTGTAGGTCAGGGAAAGCTGCTCAATGGAGACCAGGCACCGAATCCAAACTCAGCTGAACAACACTTGCATTCATCACAGCATCCATCATTTCTGTACCCCGGCATCACACAGAAATCCAACTAAGGTCCACAAATGAATAAATGCCCTTGGCTGATTGTCCCGCGGGCCGGAATTAACATCAGATTGATGACATTTGGCGATTGTTCGGCGTCGTTCTCCCGCAAATTCACGCAGCAAAATTATTATTTCCCCATTAGGGCAGCACTATAGCACTGCAGGTGACAGTGTTTTATGAACCCCTGCGTGGCTTTCATCTCCATGTGTTGTTTTCCATTTTTACAAGAGACCGAAACGCACCTGCCCCAAAAATAAAAACACATTTGGGGGAGATTAGGGAGGAGCCTTGTTATCTTTCCCTCCTCACGTTCACACCTCTTCACAGCCCTTGAATCTCAATGCCAGGGGTACCAGACTCAGTGAAAGAGTGCATTTAGCATTGCCGAGAAATTCCCAAACTATTATTATTGAATAATTCCCTCGCATATTAAATGCATGAATTGGTCATTTCCATTTCACATGAATCAATGTGAAACAAATTAACTAATGCTATTTTAATGCCGTAATCGATGGTATGGTATAGACGGTACTAATAGATTTAATTAGTGCCGGTATTCACAAGCTCTCGTGCACCCCGTGTGCATTACGGATGGCGAGGGAGCAGACCTGTTTTTTCATTCTACTTGTAGCTCTCATTTGGTCCACCGTTTACAATCCATTTGGAACTGGAAAAGGCACAACACACAGAGCTCCCCTCCTCCACCTTGCCAGAGACAACTCACCATACAGGGTTTACATTGGCTATGAAAGAGGCCCGACACAAACAATTAAGCCACCTCGCTCCCGCAGCCTATCTGCCAGTCCTATCTGCCGCTTCCTGCTACACTGATGGAAGTGATATCTCAGAGTCTTGTCCGCAGCGTAGGGTTACAAGGCATCGCGCCAACATCCCTCTCCCTGTTTTAGCGGGATCTCATTCCATGCCCACTGATGTTAGCGATGGGCGGTCGCTGGCAATTTATGCTAGTGGTCTCCCAACGACGTTGGGAGATCAAAGGGGTTCTTTCTGCACACCCCCTCTCGACCGCCCCCCTCACCGACCCCCCCCCCCCCCCCCCATCTCCCCGGGAACTCACCCACCATATCCCTGGATTCATCAGATCTGTGACAAGACTCTTTAAGGAGGCATTCTGTTCCCCCCAGCAGGAGGGGGGGCTGACAGAGGGGGAATGTAGGGGGAAGGGGGGAAATAACTTTTTCTGCAATGGATAGTAGGCACACACAGAAATACATTTCAACCAAACTCCTTGAATTAAGAAATAAGCATTTTTATAAATAAAAAAAGGAGGAAACGAATAACTTGGTCATTTTTTTGTCTCTGCATATAATTTGAATCCAAATGATTATTTATTTTTCATTGCACAGAAAAGGTCAGAGGAAGAATCCCCGAAACGTGAGCCGTGTTCAGTGAATAATTGCACTAGATAATCATTTATCAAGACATGAACCACGATCCGTGGTTTGATTTATATAGCCTGCTGACGAGAACGCTGTTTATAGTCATAGACTGCTAATAGCAGCTTCAATAACTCCTGAGCTCTAATTGCATCGGCCCGAAAAAAGAATCATTTGATTAATTCGATTTTGATTAAATGCAACCAGTAATGCATTTTGACTAATAGGTATAACTTCCAGTGAACACAAACAGATTTGTTTTTCCACTGTCCTCAACTGTCCTGTTATCGTGTCATTAATCTGGAGTCACGCTACACCACAGGACAAATGCCATATGCCACACAACTTTTATAGAAGTACTTCAAACAAAACACTGGTATGCATTCCACTTTCAAACTGAAATTCCCCCCAATCACGCAGCGGAGCGAGTCTGCTCCATCGTGTCAGTGGAAGTGAGACGAAAACGAACAGATGCCAAACACATGGCTCCTCGCTACTCACAAGTCAGGTTTATTTTCATACAAATCGCAACGCAAAGGCCCTGTATTCTCGGTCCAACGTTTATCTGTTCATTACTGTTTATTGCTAGTCATTACGCAGACGCTTATTTAATTTGGAGCGATTTTTTTGTTTTGTTTGTTTTATAGTCATGCAAGAGGTGTACGCAAACTGGATTCATACGACTTCTATAATGTTCATGCATTGGTATGCGGAGACTTTACAGATGACTCCACAATGGGCAGAGTTGAACCGAGCAGCGCGCAGAGGATGCCCCCAGGACACTGGTAGCAGAGGGCGGAGCAGACCCAGGATGCACTGGAGGGATTATATCGCTCTGGCTGGATCCCTGGAAGACTTACAGTCTCCTAGCGTCCGGAGGGACAGAGATGTCTGGGTGGGCTTCTCTGCTCACTGCAGAAGGCCTAATCATGGACACTGGAGAGATAATACTCGATCAAGTGTAAATGATATACGTTTCATGCATGTTATCTCAGGGACGAGCTACAGTGACATCTGAAAGTGCACGGACTCCTATCTTTGAAGGACTTAGAAAGCACTCAAATGCTGCTTGCTAAAAACGTTCTCAGTTTTTGTGAATGTTTCGGTTGATGTATCCGTGTCTCTAAAATTGGCTTGTTCGTGATGTTTTACGTACAAGTAACTTTTTCAGGGCTTTCGGACGAAAGACATTTCAATCTCAATGAGTCTTCCTGATCAAATAAAAGATTCGAGTTTTAGATGTCATGTTTATGTACATAAGCACATTTTTCTATATTGTTATTGCCTTAAAGAAATATTTGCTATATCTTGAGCAGACCTCAACATAAGTAGGATGTGCTATACATAAGTTTATGGTACATCCTGTGGTACAAACTGTATATCAGCTTATACCATGCACGTTATAAACTGCTATTGCAGTTGAGCATCCGATATCAGACTGAAATAACAAACAGACCTTGAGATATATATATATATATATACATATACACACAGGCACACACACACAGGCCTGTTTCTGCACAGTTCTTACACGCCACATCAGCCTGACACCATGGATTCCCAGTTGGGTATTGAATCCAGTTGTGCAAAGGAGATCCCCTGCAGAGTTGTATTTCCCTGGCACCTAATTGTTTGCACGTAACCTTTTTAGCACGGTGTTCTGGCACTGAACATGTGAACCTTTACATTGTTGTCTTAATTGCTTTGCAGCAGATAATCCTCAAGACAGAACCGCCACACTCTAGCACGCTTACTTCGACTGTCATTCAAATGGGAGTTAATCGCAATGCAACGCTGTGTTCAATGGTAGCTTTCACCAACATCCGCACGCAGCAATACGAGGACAGAGCCGCTGGAAACTGCTGCTGATAAACCATGTAAAACCTCCATCATCGCTCTGTATTGCAAAGGCCGTAGCGACAGAGGGCCAGGATAATGCTCCACCATAAAATGGTCCTTTTTGTTTTTTTTGGTAAACAAACGATTATAAAAGCAAGCCAACGAAGGGGTTCTGAGCATGGTTGGTTTATTTATATCTGCTCGTATGTTGTGAATATCAGGCAGTAATGAAGAGCAGTGACCCTGTGCAGGGCTGGTCTGTTGCAACCGCAGAACAAAACAAAACGCTAAACCTATAATCAAAACTACTCACGGAGGTGTCATTAATTCCAAGCCCCTATCGGTTACGCAAAGCAAAAGGGCAGAGAGATCATTGTTTAACATTATGGAGTTAACAGTTGAAAAAACAACCGGTAACAATAAGCACTGCGGTGTTGTAATTTATTAATAGCCACCAATTATGCAAATAGACAGCAAACAAAACACGAAACAACAAAGACGAAGACAATCAGACAGTGGGGTTGGCGGTGAAACAGATGCCTCTGTCGTTTTGTTGACAACGCTTTCGAGCAGCCTCAGAAGACACAATGTCCCCGAGGTCTTATCTGATAGCTAGCCGAACGCTTTGTAGCGCAAGGAGGGATCGGGCGGACACGCAACACTTTGAGTCAGACGACGTCTCAAACTACCCAGGTAGCACGCGCACGCGCCGCTTGTCCCAGGGCCGGAGTCAAGATGGGAGAGGGGCGGTTAGCAGGTGGTGTGAGATGTGTTCGTATTTGATGGCTCGGAGTGCGGTCGTCTCGGACGTGTGGTCACAACGCCAACCTTCACCATGATTAGGACATCAGATGAAGATTGATCTTGGTTTGTTTTTGCCGTGTCCTTTTTTTTTTTGGAAGATAGGATCCACTCCGCTGTGTCGCATTCGCTTCTATAACCTTAAGGAAAACAAGGCCAAATTGAGCTCTAAATTTAAGGCAACATAAAAAGAAAAACATCGTTTTGTTTGTTATGAGACAAGTCTCTGATTAATACAGAATGTTATTCGCCCCAACTTTCCCTTTAACTCCACTTGTAATAAGAGTATTTCATCAATTCTGATCTTGCTTTTTATTGGCCAGAGGCCTTTCTTCGTTTTTCATTAGATACTGAGAGTAGGATGTGCTAATTACTGCACACACATTGGCTAGCTCCATCCAGCTACAAAAGCTACTTTACCATTTACTTTTATTTTTTAAAAACATCGCAAACGATGCCGATAGTCATCGTGTAATGTCATTTTAGATAAGACGGACGAGTGTTTCAGCTCTTCAAAGAGAGAGTCGTTCACATGTTGAAGTCAAAGCGCCTTGCAATAATCACTTCTTCCCCCAAACTTTATCTATGTGGTCCACGGTGGCTTTCAGGGGGCCTCAGAGGATTTCGGTTGATTAGTCACAAACCGACGAAACGGATCTCCCCTTTGAACTCCGAGATACGGCCCTCGAAGCCCCACGGCAAGCAGACCACACTCCATCAGTCGGTGTTCAGCCTCAGTTCCCCGTGTCTCCGTGGCAATCACCACGGCGACCGTGTTCCGCTGCCGCGGGACACGGTCGCCGTGGCTCCTCAACGCTTGATTGCCCGTCGCGGTTTTTTTGTGATGCGGGGATACACGCCATATTGCAGCGTGTAATGACCCGTGAAAAAAATAATAATAAGAGAGGAATATCCAACTTCCTT
The DNA here is from genome assembly GCA_026745465.1 of Lota lota. Taxonomy (NCBI): domain Eukaryota; kingdom Metazoa; phylum Chordata; class Actinopteri; order Gadiformes; family Lotidae; genus Lota; species Lota lota. Next base: position 44,541 of record JACYXH010000854.1, read on the forward strand.
CCATCCCCCCCCCCCCCCCCCCACCACCCCCATCTATCCTCGTGCTCTTCCTTCGGCGAAGGGCGCTGATGAATTACAGGCCAGAGTTGATCCATCCGCACATCGTGGAACGGGTCACTTTAGGTAGCCCAGGTTCTATCCCCCCCCCCCACCCCCACCCCCCCTCACCGAAACCATTAACGTTCGGCCAGTTCTTGTAGCGCCACCATTTCGGGTACCGACAGCCGTCATTCTCCCACAAGTACTGGGAGTACACAAGGAAAATGGGAAAGCCAAGAAAGAATAAAAAAAGGGAAATACAATGAAAGGTTATTAGTCGAAAAGGCCACACCGTGTATTCCCTGCAAACTAAGATTACCAGATAAAGAATAATGAATCAAGAATGAGTGGTTTTGCGATTATGCTCGCTTATATGCCCATATTTAATAACTGACTTTAAGTTTGCTTACAAAAAAAGTCC
>JACYXH010000854.1:47500-90000 GCA_026745465.1 Lota lota
ATATAGAAGGAATCAGTACATCTATACCACCATTGTTTGAGGTGGGGATGCAACGGTTACAAACCATGGGGTAGAATTCACAGCTGTACCGCAGCCCCGGTTAGTGTTACCGTTTCGGATTGTAGGTTTCATTAAAACCATGTTTGATTACTGCGCTTTGGAAAGAATCATGGTAAATACTGTCTAGCGCCAACCAAAGTTAGCAACAGAAAGGGTCATGTGCCACGTGGGTTTGCTTTGTGTCAATGAAATCATAGCAGAAGGCAGTGACAGAGCTCCAGGGATTGTTCAGCCTTCTAAGAGGACTAAAAGGTACTTTTTAAATCAGAAATGTAATGGATAAACGTCACGACAAATCAAGAAAGACTCCGGCACTTTCCATTAAGAATTTCGCCGGTGGAAAAAGATAGAGGAGTTCAACCCTCAACCTTATGGCCCTAGGGAAGACATGCGCCCTTTCACCAAAACGTCCTATGTATTTAGGGGATGCAAATGTGATGGAGTTTCACACACTTTTAAATCCAAGTGTAAAATAGTGCAGCGAATGGCGGTTTGCGGGTGAATGGGATCACGAGAAGCGGGTGCGCGTTTGGAGCGTTCTTTAATACATCCATGTTTTCGAGACGTTCGTTTGTTGAAAGTTGTTTCCCTTTTAGGATAACTAGAAACAGGCTATTAGTCCTTTGGAGAAAGTCGGATTCCAAAGCAAAACTGTCTCGATACTACTTGTCTGAGTACCATCATGCTGTCAAAAGCAAGATATATTACCGCAGTGCAAGTAGACATTGGCTTGTAGAACCAAGTGTTAGCCCACTGATCAATAGGATCAATAGGATCAATAGTCTACATATAACAGACAGCGATAATTAGAGGTCTATGAATGTAGTTTAACAATGTGGATGCCATTAGAGGAAGTAAGTAGACCTATCTCCGCCATTTCCTACATGCAACATGTGCAGTGGCCATGGCGACTATGACGAAAACACCTGATTGGTTAAACTGATATAATCGCAGGCCAGAGATATAAAAAAATATGGAAAATTTTGTGTTTTGTTTTAACTTTGGAGAAAATGCAATGGACAATCGCGTTCAATGTAACGGGAAACTTGATCAAAGATGGCCACCTTGTCTGCAGAACATGCAGAAAGAAAATTGCTGCCAAATGGCTCGACCATCGTTGATTCACATTTAATATGGTTTCCATATTGGTATTGGCTATATTATGTTTACGCAAACAAAAAGTGCATAGTGCGGCGTATTGTATTTGTGAATTTCCACATAAAACATATTTCAGTGTGTGTATCAGTACTGTTTTGAAAATCGTCAGCACGTCTGAATGATACGGCGACAACACTGATAACTGTGCTCATGTTGGTCCCCATACCGGTGTTCACATTCACACCAACACATCTCGAGTTGGAGGCAAGCTCGCCGTATAAAAAGAGATGGCAGTGTATGCATGACAGCAACGTATCGGCTACCAAGGAAAGGTTGAGCACGGGTAAAAGCCCTTTGGTCTTTGCATTATCCGTCATGCGACTATGGCCGGCCTTCAGGTAACGTGAATCCTAGTGTGAATTGTCCACGGCCCGCGGTCCGCTGTGATACCACGGGGTCTTCTCCGCAGACCAGAGCTGGAGGTACTCAGACAAAGACGAATGACCTAATCATACTTTTATTTTAAACGGTTATCCCCGCTACGACCTCTTGAGGCCCCTGGCCAGCCCCGCACCTCCAGGGGCCTCGTCTTCCCTTTCAAAGACTGCCTGGGTTGCCCTACCGTTGCAAGACGTTTGGAAATGTCATTGTCATTAACGGTCGAAAACTCCCAGCTCTGCCGCAGCCCTGGTAAAAGGGGTTGTGTTAGAAAAAGGATGCACTTGTTGCGCTGCAGCTTTTACATTTCCTGACATCCTTTTTTTTTTATCCCATAGGATCTAGTTTATATAAAATGGACATCATGGGCCAGTTAATACCGGATACACGTCACATCAAATAGGCCGTCGCAATAATATGGCGCAGGCATGATTTGGCAGAGGACCAAACCTATTCACTCTGAACAATGTCATTTGGCATTTTGCCACTGCTATCCGCAGTCCCTGTTTCACGTCGCAAAATTGCATCCTCCTTTTCCTTGCCTAGAAATACTGTAGCCTGCTCGTACGCGTAGATGGGGCTGCTAAATGCGGCGCTATTGTCAGGCGAGATGATAACGATGGGCGCAATTCATTCTCTCCTGCTGATGCAATCAATTGTCAGTGGTGTTCCCTGCCGTCTGCTAATCCTCCCCCCCCCCCCCCCCCCCCCCCCCCCACCTTTCACAAGGCAAACGATCCTACTCATGGTGGAAGAGCTTCATGCCACGGCGTAGCGCGCGAGCCACCTTAGCTAACCCGAGTCGCGTGCTCCCTCGTGGGTACGGCGAGTACACGTGTCACGCGCGCCCTACAACGACCGGTACGCAAAGTGCCTGGCGCATTAGGTGACTGCGGCGCGCGCACACGTGTAGATCATCACCTCTGCGCTGTGTTGTCGTTCGTCTCATTGTGGGTTTGTGCGCGAATGATGACCAAGGGGGGACTTGAGACTCTTTCCCCCGGACGCATCCTGTGTGCAGGCGGCGCAGTTACCCCTCTGACCTCAGGATCCATGCCACTGCAGGCGCTGGATTCAACGGTTTTCATTTGGTGATGCCTGGAGGGAGCGGGCGTGAACTCACGACCTCCGGGGGACAGCTCTGGTTGAGTTGTGTTTTAATAAATGGGGGCACTTGTCTTGACGCTCCCAAGACTATAAGTTCTCGAGTGCTTTGTTCATATATGAGAGTATCTAGTGAACCCATACACCTCGGACGCCACACTGCCCTGCCAAACCAATTGCAATATATAGAGGGGTGTAAGAGACGAAGGAAAAAAAACATTGACGGGCAAACAAATGAGGTGATCCCACCCAGGTTTGACTGGTACCCCAAACCAGCATGTCTCATTAATGATATTGCTTTCGCTTGAAGAATGTGTTACTCTTGTGTGCCACGTGTGCTATGATGTGTGCTGTTTTTGCCAGTGGACCACGATGAGGTGGGCTCCTTCGAGGTTTCGAATAAAGAAAAGTCACCGAAAGAGAAACGCAATGTAACTCATCGGAAACAGTGGCCCTTTCTGCAGCACAGTTCGCTGATCAACACGCAACGGTTTTCAAAGCGCCACGTGACTCCGACGTTGATTTATGGACCTACGCGGTCCACAGGGACAAGATGTATGGCACACATTAAAAGAGAAAACACCAACAACCTCAAATCATGATAGATTTATTAACAGTTAACGCCAATGAGCAGAAGGAGAGACACTAGGCTACGAGTGTCTTTGTACTGCTTGACTGAAACAGCTTTAGCTTCCACTTCGTTTTTCTTCGTTTCTAGACATGAATAATTGAACTAGACACAGGGAATGCTAATGTTTATTGTGCCTATAGGACCGCTCCACTTGTTCAGTGGATGAAAGAGCATTATTAAATGCATTCTGTATACATCTGTCCTTTCCCTCAACCTGAGGAAAAGACACTCTTGTTTTGTGTGCATCCTATGTAGCCCAAATGGCTTTGTATCGCTATATGTCTGCAAACGTGGGCACCTTCTGCCTTCCAGGTTTATTTAACAAGTCTCTCGGTCGACAGCGATGGCACTAAAATAAGAAGAGGCCCTTCTGCTGAGGAGATGGAGATAACCGGGTGATTCATAGTCTGGTGAAAAGAGGTCAGTGCTTCCTGTGGCTTCACAGGGCTGCGTTTGGGATTCTCTCTGTGTGGCAGCGAGGGGGCAAAAAGCCAAGAGTCCCAGTTGGCATTCAGAATTAGCCTTGCAACCGAGAGCCAGTTGCACCCTCACCCAACATGTAAGCCTGAAGTCCAATTTAATTTCAGCATTTGGGTCATGTTTAGTACTTTATATTTTATAGGCTTAAAAAAGGAGCACATTTTTTTAAATCCTTACCTGTGAAAGGATTTCACGAGGTCTCCTGAAGCGAAGAATTTAACAGATTCAAATGGAAATGATTCAGTTTGATTCAGTTCATGTTTGTGCTTTAGCATGCTGCTATAGCAACAACAACAGGCCCAGTTACCATTGAAATGCCTCCACGCTCTGCGACAACGCGAGTGCAACGTGGTATTTTACCACCAACCAGAAAACCAAAAACATCCCCCATTATACTCACAATGTGTCCGATTATCCAAATTGGCGGTGGGAATTGAGCGGCGATAAAACAGGAGGACGCGACGAGGTTAAACATAACCTCTTCTTCTCATTCTGCCTGTGCTATGTAATCACTGATAGTGGCAGCCATCTCTTCCCTTTTGTCTCCTGGAATGAAAATGATCAGGCCCCCCTAGGCCGCTGTTTGCGGCACATTCTTAACCTAATTGAACCTTTAATTGTTCCTTGGTGGGACCCAACAGTCTACCTGTTGTGCAAATCCCATGTACATAGTGTTACCACGGGGGGCTGGGGATGCATGTCAATACAGCACAGGGTTGTGATGGGCACAGGGACCATGGGAATGGGCAGCATGATGGCTCAAAAGTGAAGCCCGGTGGGAATAATGGGTTGTCAATTCATTTCTATGGGAAATACGCAATTCAGTGCTGCGTTGCAGACTTAGAATATTGAGTGGTTTCCCATGTTCTGGTCTAGAAGGACAAAAGATAAGTTGGACTTCAGTCGAGGTGTGCATTTGAAAGAGATATGCGAAGAAAAAGGCCTGCGGGCGGAAACCAAGTTAAAGCTCTTCATTAAAATGTCATCTTATCCGTCAAATTGAGTCATGGAGATGTGTGACAAGGTTTTTGAGTTCATGCTATTAGTGAATTATCCAAATACGTAAGGTTGGATGTTTGCTGTATGGGACACTAAATAATAATAACCATCATTGTTGTCATCATCACCATCATGTTTACTCATTTTCATTGAATTATATTTAATCATGACAGGAGGGCTACTGATTGATTGACGTGTCTGTGTTGTTTTAGAGAAATAACACATTTTCACTACATAAGTTAAAACTTTCATGCTTGGGAAGTCATCTTGGGGAGCTGCCATCTCTGAATCTCATATATCCCTTTTCACTGTTTTTTTTAAGGCAACACGGTGTCAAAACGTGACACACGACTATCCAAGATGGTGCATCTCCCCGCTGTGATTCTCCCCGCCACTTTCTTTCTCTGTGGCGCTTCAACGGTTTTAAGTATTTATATCTTAAATACCAAACCCGTAACACTATCTAACCACTTTTGATCAGGCCTGGATCCTTAAAACGCTCCACTTTGCTTATGTAATCGTCATGGCGTTTAGTGATTTCTAGTTCAAGTTCAAGCAAACTTGACGGGCTCAGCTTCATTAACAGCCGTACCCCGCGAGCAGTAGAGTTACAAACCGGCTTGCTGGAGTTGTTCACTTAAGAATTAATAAGTGCCGTCTTTCTAGACACGGGTGGATTACAGACCAAACTAAACAGACCGGGACCCTGTCAAGTCCCACAACTTCTCGGTGCATGAAATGCGTGTATAATTTGCTTATTTGTTGACATTTGTTTAGGAGTCAGAATAAATTGAGTTACGTTTTTTTGAACGGTAAATGTAGTGTCCATACATTCAAGGGACATGACCTTTAGAGGCTTCGGACTTGTGTCATTGTTTGTTGTTACTTAGCCTTGTGTTCTCAGACTGTCTCTTAATATCTTTCTTGTTCTGTGTAACCAGGGGCGACATACACAGAGGCGTACACACACACACACACACACACACACACACACACACACACACACACACACACACACACACACACACACACACACACACACACACACACACACACACACACACACACACACACACACACACACACACACACACACCTTTGTTTGGTTGTTTTTCTGTCTGCTGTGTGCAGTCCTGTTTCCGTTTGACTTATTGCTCAGGTTGAGGGGTTCACAAAGATGACAGGTGTACACTAGCTGCCCGGGTAATGATTGTCATCCATTTTGATTAAAATAATTTGAATAATGACTTACTTAGCATACCGTTAAGATATTTAGCTGATATACTGCACTGATTAATCAGATGCAATGGCTGTCAATTACATACAAGCTTAAGAGTTATTATCTCTTCCCCAAACAAGCATGCAAACACATTCCTGATCAAATCTGCATACTCTAAAACACCACCTCAGTGTGTTGCTGTTTCTAGCAATGCAAAGCACACTTCGGTACAAAGCGATTATTCTGTGCCATGAACGCCCGTTGTGTCCGAAGGGTGCGGTATAAATAAATCCCTTGCGTTGTATTCCTCCTCCATACACTAACTTATACGTACACCTTTTCAATCTTCACCCACCTTGTATGGTGGCGCCCGGCCACGCTGCCAAGCCCTACAGGCAGTGCACTGCGATGCCATCGATCCACACGCCCGTTCCGATGGGGCCCCCGCTGTCTTGGCACTGCTGGGGCTCCTCGTCAACCACCTGTCGGGGGGGGGGGGGGGGGGATCCTGCCGCGGACACATGACGGGCGGCGGAACACGGGAAGGACAACAGAGGCAGCTGCGGGCTGCCCCCCCCCCCCCCCCCCCGAGGGCCGTGCGTCTGCGTCCGCACCGGGTCTGCCAGGATGGGAAGAAGTGCATTAGGAGTCAAACCAGAGAAAGCAGCGTAGGACACGATGTGTTGTCAGAGGGCGACGCTTCCAGGGGAAACAAACATCAAACATGACTGAGGTTCCCTGAGGGGGGGGGGGGGGGGGGGGGGGGGGGGGGGGGGGTTGGAAGACTCTGGATTTGCTACCTGGGTGATGGCTGTTGGAAGGAAGCATTTCCCGTGCAAATGGTAGATCTCCAAAGCGTACCGAAGTAGGAAAATAATGTTCCACTTTGTTTTGTTTTTTTACATGAATCATATATTGTCTGTGACTGTAACCCGTTTCATAAAGGATCCACTTACCGCTTTATTAAACACAAAGGGCTATGTAAAATATCAATCTTTCGAGAACTGAGAAATCGGTCCAATTCACCCCCTCCTCCACTTGAGTTAACGGCCTTATTACGGAGTTCGTCCCATGGCGCGCCGGAGCCAATAGCTGCCTCATACGCCCAAGCCGCAGTCGTCTTAATCACACTAGGAAGGAGGAGTAGGGATATTCACAGGGAACCCCATCTTCACTTGTTCGCTCTTTAATGAGCCCAGTGGGCGCCCACCAAAGGCCAACCCAATAACGGGGCCCCGATAAAAGGGGCGCCATCATGGGTGTCTGTGTCCCCCCCCCCCCCCCCCCCCCCCCCCCCCCCCCCCCCCCGCCCCACGTGATTCCCTTTCAGGGATCGGGGAGGACACACGGACACAAACCCTTTTACATGGAGCCAATCATCTTCTTTATGTCGTGTGCTGCTTGGAGCGCGTGCAGTCGTGGTATAGGGTCTGTGGATCCACAGAACCGCAGGAGAAAAGTCCTCCTTTGTCCCCCGGTGCCCGTAATACCTGCATGACCAGAGCCAGGCGCTGGCTGCTGCTGCAGAATCTTACACACACACACACACACACACACACACACACTTCGATACACATAGATACACGCATGCACACAAACACGCACGCAGGAATGCAAAAACACACACAAACACACACTTAGGTACACGCATCCACACAGGAATGCACAAACACACACACACACACATGCACACACACACACACACACACACACATGCACACACACAGGAATGCACAAACACACACACATGCACACACACAAACACATAGACGAATGCAAAAACACACACACTCACCTACACACACACACACACCTACACAAATACACACACAGACACACAAACATACACACAGTGGTCGTGCACAAACCTGCATCAGCAGACAGTGTGATAAAGACGGAAGCTCTTTACAGCCACCTGCTGTGCTGGCTGCAACACCACATTCTTTGTGCTGACGAGAGCATCACAAGAACGGGCGGAAGTCCCACTAATTCGGAGTAAATGACCTATGAACATTAATCATAGCAATGGACATCTTGTTTTCATATGAGACAAGGCCGTGATTAATACTGGGCCTTTATTTATTTTATTTTTTAGGGGGGGGGGGGGGGGGGGGGGGGGGGGGGAACGATCCTGCTCCAACTCATTACCCGTGTTCGCGTTGTGTCGTTCGTGTAATGTCAGTCACCTGTGTATATTAGTAATTCTGTTCACCTGGTTCCCATGTAGCCGAGCTCCGTAGTTCCTGCCCCAGTGGCTCGGTTCCTTGTTTGTTGTAGTTCTGTCTGCGAGTTTTCACCAAGCAAAACTTCTTTTCGCACCTTCCCGGAGTCTTATCTCGCCATTTGTGTACACCTCCCTGCACAAGCCGTGGCAGCTGTTCCAGTTTGTTATCCATGAGCTATAGTCAGCTTGATATAGTGTCAGAGCTCCGTGCACGGGAGGAGACGACACACTGAGTTGTCGTGAGTGTCAGAATCCAGTGTAATGCCACCTATGGACAGACAGCAGGCTGCTCACACAGGAGACGAGGCTTCCAATGGGAAACCCGAGCGAAGCCTTAAAACAAACAAGCTGATACCAGGAGCAAAAACAACATCATGCTGTTAAGGAATCAACTTTAAAAAAAAAAACTGTTTGCCCCATAGACTCATGTTAGTAGTCTTTGATTTTTTTTTTCTTTAAGAAGCAATGGATTGGATCGGTCTAGGCATGGACTACTGCCACTTAAAGGTTAGGGCTGAGGATGTGACTTGGGGAACGAGGAGTATGGATCAGTAGCCTACATATCAATGACCAAGCTGCCCTCTGGATGATATTGGTGATTGGTTGAGATGTTTTCCCAATCGTTGGAGATTGTCTCTTCCTAGATTGATTTAACGTGAAAGTCAGGCTCCAGTGTTAGGAACCGTTTGGACGTCGCCCATGGCGCAGACGAGAGTCTAGCATAGAGAATGCGGGTCCTATTAAACCACCCACCCCTGATTAAGTGTGGAACATCACGGCGATTCAAAACAAAAGGACGGCAGATCGATTCTCCACGCCTCTTCATTAGCATACTGGAAAGGGGTGTCATGTGTGGAGATTACTCACGCACGCACACACACACCAATTAATACAGGCATCCACACGTTCTGGTATATGTTAATGAAAAATGCTGTCTGTGCTCTCTCTCTCTCACACACACACACACACACACACACACACACACACACACACACACACACACACACACACACACACACACACACACACACACACACACACACACACACACACACACACACAGTCTGAAATTCAATGGTAAATTATGCAATTTGTCTCAGATACACAGTTAAATAAATGTCCTTCCAGCATGGCATTGAGTTAATTTGTTCATTTCACATATTGTTTTTAGTTGGGGATGTTTACTCAATTAAAAAGCGGAGGAAATGTTAGTTTTGCACGACTGGGTCACAGCAGCCGAAGGGTATTTAGTGAAAAGGACAACACTATGGACATACAACCCAAGATCTGGTGGCGTTTGTTCTCATTAGCCAAGATCGGCTTTCTGAATGACTTGATGTCAGAGCCCAGGAGAAATCCAGATTCCCACTGCTATCATCTTTCAGGTAATTATGAGTGATTCATCAGCGCTAATTTACCATGCTAATTATTCGGATTTAACTGAGGGCATTCACAGCAGGGTACACAGCCAAGTAGATAACTACTTTGAGTTCTGCATGGTCTAAGCATCAGAACTACTGCCCCTTCTCTAAAAACATCCAAACCCTTGTCAATTGCGTACATTACTGCAAAAACATTCAAACAACCACTTTCAGCAGACTACTTCTTTTGAAATGCCAGGAAATGTTTATATATATTTATATTATTGAAGCGTGTTGCTTTCAAGGAAAATTGCGGCGCATTTCGTACTGCCAATTCACCCTTTACATACATATGATTAGATTAAATCAGAGGATGCATAAGCAGCATCCATTTGTTTGCGTTTGCTTCCAGCTACACACTGAAATATGAGCTTCGCTGAAAAGCACGGTGACAACGCTGAGAGTATGAGAGACCGTTATGCTTTAGGGTCCAACCAGAGGAACAATGTGAAGTCAACATGACCAAAAGTTCCCCTGGAAAATATAACACTAACTGCATCTTCTTCTTTTTGTTGCAAAGAAATGCAGAAATGTATTCTTTCTTATGAATAGGGTACACACACACACACACACACACACACACACACACACACACACACACACACACACACACACACACACACACACACACACACACACACACACACACACACACACACACACACACACACCTCTTAAATCTGATGTCAATTCCCCCTAAAAAAGAAAAGGCCCCAGCCACATAATGTAAAGCTCAGCAGCAAGATGAAGCCAGCGTGTGTTCCCTCAGCACCTGACTGATAAACAACTCCATTATAATCAGCTCTGCTCCCGCTTGCCGTAGTTCCCTATTGGCAGGCTATTACACTGATTTCGTCACAGCCAGCCACCGACTGATATGCATTTAAGAAAAAGAAAAAAGCCTCTTCAAACGGGATGTTCGTTGGAAAGATCTTTGTTTAATGTGAGCGTCATAGTGTTAAATGCGCATGACAATCTTTGCTAAAATTCTGTATTATTCAGTGTAGTGTAATACAAGAAAAGGACACACCAGAGGAAATAAATAAGTATAATGTAGATGAATACAGCAACAAACAGAAAAAAGGACAGAACGAGAATTAAGTCACTACTTGGTTGGGCGAGAGGGACCCGCATCAGAGTTCAGTGCTGTACACTCTACGTTAAAACACGTCTTCATGGGACTCAAACAAGAGAGGCGATTGGTCGAGCGTGGGCCTACTCCCACCAGGTGTCCATCCGTCTCACGCGCACCCTCTGCTTGTAGTGGTACTCCTTCAGGTGCTTCTTGAGGGCGGTGGGGATGGGCAGCTGGTTGATGCCGTCGTAGGTGGTGCTGCTGCTCACCACCGCCCTGCAGAGGTGCTGCAGGCTGAAGGGCTGCGTGCGGTGGATGGGGTTGGACAGCAGCGGCTCGAAGAACATGCAGGAGTTGGGGTCCTTGTAGTGCTCCAGCAGGCCCGTGACGGTGGGCGCGTGGAACACGTTGGGGTCGTGCACGTCGAAGCTGAAGTTGTGGTTCCACTGTTCGATGCGCGCGTGCAGCGAGCGGCCGTACCGCCGGAAGCTCACCGAGAAGAGGTAGTCCTCCTGGGCCGAGTCGCGCAGGAGGAAGGTCCCCTCCGGCTTGCCCTCCAGCAGGGTCTCCGCCTCGTAGCGGTCCATCACGCCCCAGTAGCAGCCCAGGTTGGTGATCTGCAGGAGGTCCGGCACCAGACAGTGGATGTAGTCGATCTGGGTGTGAATGCGGTAGCCGTCCTGGGGTACGGGACGCTCCGCTTTGGGCTGCGAGGCCATGGACGGCGCTCCGCCGGACGACCCCTCCGGGTCTACCAGAGGCTCCAGGATAGGGTCGCGAGTGACGGTGGCGGAGGCGGAGGCCACCACCTCGTCCAGGGTGTCCAGGCAGCTCTGCAGCAGGAGCTGGTGCTGCTGCTGCCTCTGGATGAGCAGCTGCTGCTGCAGCTGAACGGTGGCCCTCTCAGCCCCCGCCAGCTCGTTCATGCCGTGGGCCAGTTTGGGCCCCAGCTTGTACAGGGGGTTGATTTGAGCGGTCACCTCGAACGTGTGGATCTCGGCGTTGGGCGGCGGCTCCACCCCTTGCTCGATGCTGATGCGCCGGCGCTCTCGCAGCCGGTCGTCCACATCCTCCACCGCCGTGGCGGCCGTCGGCGAGGGGGCGCGGCTGGCGGCGGCGGTGTCCGGCAGCGGGGGCTGTGTGATGGGCACGGTGTGCTGTTTGATGAGGTACCACTTCTGGGCCAACTCCGAGTCCACGGGGAAGGGGCAGTCGTCCAGCATCAGCTCACTCAGGTGGATCTTGCGCCTCGACGAGGCGGTGGCAGCCGCGGCGGGGCACGGCGCAGGGGCCGGCGCCGCCGCCGGCAGCAACGGCGCAGCCGATGACGCGGGCGCCGCCAGCGTCTTGATGGGGAAACACTGCCCCACCGCGTCTTGGATTTTTTGCCGCAAGGTGCGGCTGCCACTGGGCCCCCTGCCCTCGCCCTCGCCGGCCGCAGGCGATTCAGCGGCGGAGCCCGTGGTCCCCGGTGCCGGCTTGGCGGCGCCCCGGTCCTGTCCGAGCAGCGACGCCGCAGCGTCCACGCCCTGCCACCTCCTGCCTTCCTTCAGGGGGGACGAGGAGCGCCGGCCTTCGGTCTCCGCGGCGCACGCCAGCAGCTCCCCGTACTCAAACCCGTCGCTGACGGGCCGCTCGGCGGCCATCCCGTCGGAGAGACCCTTTTTCTTGAGCCTTCCTCCCTTGCGCCCCCTCCCCCCCCCGGAGTCCCGTCTCTCCTCCGACCGGCTCTGCCTCACCTTGGGACGGGCCCCCCGCTCCTTGTCCTTCCCCCTGTCCCCAGAGTCTTTGGGTAGTGACATGACGGTTTAATCACGCGGTGCAGTAGCAACGCTTGCACCAGATAGGTCCACCGCGGGGAGACGCCCGCCGATGACTTGTTATTCCCGCTAAGCCCGCGGTTGCGCGATTTAAAAGCAGTTCGGGGATGTGAGCCACCATCAACATGATGCGTGGGTCACTGTCATTATGACTTTAGGCCATCTGCAAAAGAAAGAGCACATAACCGGCACATAGATCATTTACACACGTTGAAAAGGGCGACGGTGGGCACGGCATTAGACCTAGGGTTTTAATACATTATTGTCTAATGGAGCATTTTAGTTGTGTGGCCTGTGGGTCATTTAAACATTGTGTGTGTGTTATAGCACACATCTGTCTTTTAAATAGATGGGTATAGGAGGAGGGAGGAGGGGAGGGGGGGTCCAGTCTATTTAACACAACGTGAACATTTGACTAATTAAGCATGTCGTTTGGACACAATTAACCAAGGCTATGGTTCCCATCGTTTAATCTCAGTCTACTTTAACTAAACGGTCAAGAGTCCGGCAGAGGCGACAGTTGCCTGGCGGATGTGGCGACAATCCAACTGAAATGATTTCCCATTTTAGTTCAAAAAAGTTCAACGTTTGATCTGAAGCTCAATTTGACCTCAGACGGCATGGAATGAACAATTGCGAGTGATGATCGTGGTCACTCTGGTAACTTACTGCTTCATTTTCATAAAAAATAATGAGTTGGAAAAAGTTGAGCCTATCCTATCACCAACACAGATTGCACCAACTTTGATAACCCAATAATAATAATTAAAAAATCCCATAAATAATGTATCGTGCGGGTGGGAGGCAAACGGTCTTTTAAAGTCGAACAACACAAACAAATGACCAACCATCACCAAGGTAGAAAACACAAGAACCATGCTAATGCTGAAGCTGTTCTTAGCCAACTTTAGCATCTAGCTCGCAAACCATCTTTTTCAGATTGGACACGTCAAAGCCACATCATTTTTTTCCCCGTTTGCAAATAACTCAAAGACAAACAGATATGTTACCTGTGAGTTGTTGGATGTATTGTATGTCACTCCATGACTATTTAAAACCGCGAAAGAGACGGCGAGGCTAACATTAGCTTGAGAAAATCCATTGTAACAAATAAAAAAAACGACATGCAGCAACCCGGAAGTGATAATGAAGCGTTTGCTTCAGTACGGTCAGGTAGCACAGAGCACAGCCCCAACGAGACTGATGCCCAGTAGGTCCTCCCAAACGGTGTGTTCATTTTTATGAATGACCACATGAATAAGACCCGAGTCTAAAGCCAGAAAGAATTCAACTCCTTTATTTGGACCGTCATTCTGATGAATGCTGCAATCCAGACCATCCAAAACATACAATGAGTGACAGTAAAAAAAATTAGAGTGTGTAAGCATGGGATGCAAAATGTTCATTCATAAAATATTAGAAAATGTCTCAGGAGTCATTAGAATTAAATAGAAATGGTACAAGACAACGTCGCAACATTGCCTCTAACGGACAGTTCTATTAATTAAGCCAGGCAGGGACAGACTGTATTTTACAGACAACTTGGAAAGAATTTTAATTTGACATATTAAGCTGTGTACCTTACAGTGGCGGTTGTCTGTGGGATATACCCTAACTTACAAAGAGCACATTCTAACCCATTCAACTTATTACTGGAATGTAAACATGGAGTAAACATATTCCTTGGCCTGTCATTAGTGTTCGCTTACACAAATAATCACATCAATTATGGCTCAGATAAGCATTTTCATCTCCTGCTTCATCTCAGAAATGGACAGGAACCTGTATGTATATATGTTGCCCCATCTGCAATACACACCATGAAAGTGGGGATCTGAGCCATAACACAAGAGCATCAACATACAGTAATAACTAATAGATTAAAATGTGTTAACTGAAATAAAAGTTGTGTATACCTTTACCATTGTACTCTTTGAGGGCACAACCTCGTGTGTATTCACTCTAAGTCAGATCTATCCGAGAGCCTGCTCTGAACAAAGCCATGACTAGAACACTATGTAGGATCACAAATCAACAGAAACAAGGAACATGGGGCAGGGGGTGGGTGGCTGTGCATCTCTTGCACAACACGAATAGTGTGTCAACACGCGGCGACTCAAACGTTTAAATCACAAGGCCAGGAAAAATGACTTTTCTTCTTCTTCTTCTCCTCCTCCTCCTCCTCCTCCTCGCCACTCCACAGCCACAAAAGGCAGGTGGTAGATGCCTCTTACATGTATCGCGTCAAATATTGAAACCCCATTTGTAATGACCCAGAATGGAGAAAGAGTGGGGTGTGGGTGTAGCTGGGGTCTGGGTGGGGTGTGAGAGTCTGGTGAGGCGTCGCGTCGTCAAGCTCTACCCAGGGCCAGGTCTCTTGCGAGAAGGCCTCTGTACTTTTAATTTGTTACACCGTGAGACAAATGGAATAATTCATGACTCCACACAAAGCTGGCATTAGTCCAGTGAGATGTAAACAGTGACATACAGGCGGCATTAACATCGAACATTAGTTGCAACATATATGCTCGTTTCTTTTTTTCTTCTTTTTTTTGCAGGCGACACTGATCACCCATGAACACCCGTGACAGTTGTGTGTCTCTCTACAACCTTGCTGTATCAGTGTGGCAAAACATGCAGTTATAGAAAAAAAAAGTATAGGGTATCAATACCGAGGAAGAGTAAAAAATCCAAGTGGAAAAAAAAGACGTGTGTAAATGACCATGTTCACTACACAGATCTCCCACGGCTCTGGAGACAAGAAACAATACGCAAACGCTAATCCCTGCCTTACGACGCGACTCACGGTGACCCAAAGCGTTAAGACCATTATTACACACATACATGCACCTGCAGCCCTGCCACATTCCAAGACAGAGGCTGTATTAAGACAAGTTGGGATTCAACACTGACACCACGTGATCTTAGTTCGGGGACCAGGGGGAGGCTGAAACCTCATGAACACCCAAACAGAACATTGGGAAATCTTCCGAGCACCACGGGCTTAAAAAGAAAAATGAGTCATCAAATCTTCAAAGTGGCCATTTTGAGGAGAAGGCCGAGCGAGGGTTGGGAGGTTAACCGTCGCCTTCATCACCAAAAGGCGGAGCTTCATTATCGTTTTCCAGCCGATCGCAAAAGGAGGCCGGAGGCTCGAGATGGCCATCATTAAGTTTCTTTACCAGGCATTACATTGCAAATTGAAAATCCCCCACCCCCTCCCCCCTTACACCCTGCCTAGTTCAATTGAAAATGCCATCCTTGCCTAGACGGTAGACCCCCCCCCCCCAGCCCTTGCTCTGCCCCGCAGGGAATCCTCGGCGCAAAATGAGATTCATCATCATTTGTTTACCAGGGAACAAAATATTCCAGATGAGTTGAAGCTGGCGTGTATTCCTCAAACTGCCACGTTTTCTTAATTTGGACCAGTTAACCCCTCTTATCTCACCGGTGATATCGTCCAGTTAAGAGTTGGAATCTCATACAGCCCGTATCTTTGGCTTTGTTGAGTCCGTGTTGTTTGCAGGGGTTTCGGGGGCGGGGGGGAGGGGGGACGGGACGAAGACGACATAGCTTACAAAAAGGGGACAACCTGTGGTTACGTTACAAGCATCAGCACCACTTCCTTCGGGCCCCTTTCCCCTGCTTCCGTCACACAACGTAGAGGCCGTCTAGAATTGCTTCTCAATCCTCATCCTCAGATTTATTTGGGGCAGTAGCAGAAATACAAGACAAGTAAAAAAAAAAAAATAACGGTTCAAGGTTTGATCGACACAACTCTGTTGGCTGGCGACAGAGCGAGAGGTGTGGCTAGCGAAGTGTATTTGTGAATCACGACCTGGTAGCAGGTTGACCCAGTGAGAACATTAAATCAATGTGTGTGTGTGTGTGTGTGTGTGTGTGTGTGTGTGTGTGTGTGTGTGTGTGTGTGTGTGTGTGTGTGTGTGTGTGTGTGTGTGTGTGTGTGTGTGTGTGTGTGTGTGTGTGTGTGTGTGTGTGTGAGATAAAAGTGCCTGACTCCTAGTTGGGGGGGGGGAGGGGGTGTTTCAACTCCACATTACGTGGTGGAGAGGCTGCGGCTATGTGTTATTTTCCTAGCTCCACCACAAGGCTGCGTCGGACACACACTATCTTTTGTTTTTGTTTTCCTGGGAGAAAAAGGAAGAGAGAACGAATCGGGGGCAAAAAAAACCTTTAAGACAGCACCAATACACCATTTCCTGTCAGAGCACAGCAAACTGAGCCTCTGCACATCATGTCCCAGTCCTGCAGACAACATGGGGCAGAGTTCCCACAGTTAACCCATCCTCGCTCTACTGCTCTCTTCCCACCCCCCCCTCCCTCTCTCTCTCCTGCAATATAATATTCATCTGTATTCCATTTATAATAAACTTAGTTGTATATAATAAAGTACAAAAATATCATAACATATACAGTTTTTTTGTCATTTTGTAGTGAGCGGGTTTGCCTTTTTGTTTTCTGAAGCGTACGTCATTGTGCTGGGTTAATGAGGATCTGCAGGCCTCAGTTGAAATTAAGTGTTTTTTCCTTCTTCGTTATGCTGTGTGTTTTTCATATTGTCGACGTTCGGTCTATTCCATCTGAAGGGGGGAGGTCGAAGAGAAAAAGAGTTCAACACATATACAACGTTTACAGGCCCCGTGGCAACCATAGTCCATTATATGAAGGCTTCATTCGTTACATGTAGGCCTAAATTGGATTTGGGTGTTGCCCTACGGAATAGTATCTCACACACACACACACACACACACACACACACACACACACACACACACACACACACACACACACACACACACACACACACACACACACACACACACACACACACACACACACACACACACACACACACACACACAGCATTGACAGATCTAGCTGCACCAACACATGCTTGAACTCCTGTTTAACTCTGCTTGTTCAATAATGCATACACATTGTGAATGCATCGGCTCTTAGGGATCACCGGTCATTTTGTGACACGTAGTTCAGACATAGGGTCTGTGTGTGTGTGTGTGTGTGTGTGTGCATTGTTACAAATGTTGTTTTCCTGCCCTGTGTTGAGCTGGCTGGGGCGTGCCGGGACAGTGAGAGAACTCACCCCCTAAGGCATGCTCCGTCATACTGAGGCACAGTGACTCCAGAGTGGGATTGATTTCCAGGTCTGCTCCTGGGACTTGGCATTCTGAGGAAGGAACAACAACAACAACAACAACAACAATTGGTTCAGCAAAAAGGCTGCAACTCTGGGCAGGGGTTTACCACTGCAGTGTCAAGTATGTAAACATATATTGACGTGTTTTTCTTATTAGTTTTT
The DNA here is from genome assembly GCA_026745465.1 of Lota lota. Taxonomy (NCBI): domain Eukaryota; kingdom Metazoa; phylum Chordata; class Actinopteri; order Gadiformes; family Lotidae; genus Lota; species Lota lota. The sequence goes on from JACYXH010000854.1 coordinate 65,408, forward strand.
TTGGTGCGTAATAAAGAAAGTGGAATGAAAATCCAAATTATCCACTTATGCCAAAATTAAGTTATTGGGTTAAAAATAGGCTTCATCCCGGTAAACTAATTATGAAACATGCAGCTCAGCACGCCTTCAGAACATGGAAGCCAAGCAGACAAACAAACGCCTGATTCCTCATTCACCACATTTCCATTTTGTAAGATACAAAGTAACTAAGCATTCTCCAAGCCTCGGCATGACGTGAGGGCCAATTCACATGGCATCAACAAAGCATTACTCCACTCAAATGAGTCAGCCTAAAAACACGGGATGAAGAATAACTCTTAAGGCTTAACTTTCTCTTTGATACTTCTGTTTACAGTTACACGCTTTGTACTTTGTCTAGTATGTTTGTAGTATTTATTAAAAAAGGTATTTAAACCTCTCCCCTTGCACGAAACAAATCGAGTCTTAATTTTTTTTGTGTTTATAAACAGTGCTTAGCTGATTTCCCAGCTAAAAAGTCTTTGAACGAAAACTTGAACCCTACTTGAACTGGGATATATTTGGCCATGCTATTTATATCGAGGGCACAATGTCTTACAACATGAATGCTCTATGAACAGAAGTGGTTTGGAGTTGATACCTTCTTTCATGGACTTTTCTACCTGCCACTGAACACATCAGAATAACACCAGATATTTGAAAAGTAGTTCAAACTTTTAATCAAACGGCATATTGATTCCCACACATAAATATATTAAGTAGAGAAATGTCACTGTTTTACTGGATGTGAAAAGGTTTGCCTAGCCTAATGAAGTCGATACTTAAGCCAAAAGGCCACAACTTTAAACTCAAATATTTGTCAATGTGTACATGTTTGTGTTCTTGAAGTTCAGAGAATAATCAGATACATTTTGTGGATAGTCATAACCAGGCCAATCTTAATTAACGCTCATAAGACTCTACATTACTACCCCAGTCCATCGTTTTCTGCGTGAGGTTCAATTGATGTAGTTATGGAAAATAGTTTGCCGAAAACTGAACAGCTAAAAAGAATTTAATCACACATCCAGTTTTAGAAGGCTAAACCCTTTAATGAAAAAGGTGCAATCTCATGCATATTTTGTCACTCACGTTCAAACACCTTATAGCACGCCAGCAGAGCGGTGGAGCCCAAAGTGAGTGTACTAATGGAGTCCGGGGCTGGCCTCAGACATTAGCACACATTATTCTAATAGTTCGGTACCACTTTCACACCTTCCATCCAGTGGGACAATCGGCAAGGCCAACTGAGTTGTTGTTAAGATGCCGAATAAATGGACATTGTGGGAGGCCTTTAAACGGTCATAATTATTTTGTAATAATAGTAATATTATTTATTCAACTGTTCTCTTCAGGAATCTTTTTATTTATTTTTTACATCGTGGCGCTCCCACTAGCCGGTTCCGGCCATAGAAACAAGAGCTTGTGGCGACCGGGAAGTTCATGGTTTTAATAACGGATAATCATTTAGGTATTTAGCAGCCATGTCAATGTTGGAACACGCGACAGAATATATCGAAAAGCTCTACAAACCAGTTATAATAACGAGTTGTTAATTGAACAAACATCGCGTGGTTTTCCCGTCGCCTGGGTGTTTTCTCTTCAGGTGCATAGTCCTTGTGCTGCTATGCAATCTAATCAAAACCGTGCACAATGTTCAAAGCGCCTTATTTGTTTTGTGATACTACGAAGCACTCTCATGCTTTGGAAGCCGTGTGCCTTTGCAAACTTTCCCCCCAGAAGCTGTGCCGTAACGGCGTCAGACTAGTATGAGTGAATTCGAAAGCCACCGACGCCATCCACACAACAATCCCGCATTATAGTTTGGCTTTTTGAAGCGTTGCACACATTTGAGGGACGGCGTCAAAAGTATAAATTTATAACGCTGTAATCTCTGAATGCAAAAACTAACAAGAGGACATTTGATGTTTAGATCATATTTGGGGCCAGCCCTAAAAATAACATCTGCTTTAAAGGATTGAAAGACTTTAGAAATGAAAAGGAAAAACAACCCGTAGTCGATCAAATCGGCAGCGATTCTACAGTGCCCCCCTGCTGGCTGAGTGTCATTCACGCAGGGAGAGACACGCACTGTGAATGCATTTCCTTGCTCTATGCAGATTTCTTTTCAAGGAACTATTTGAATATTCTTTTGGAAAACCCAACGATTACCCAAAGTTTGAAATGGTGTATACAGGCAAGCGCTATTGGAGCCAAGCTCATTTTTTAACTCTCATACACACATGCCGTAACACCGTGTAAGACATCAAAGAATGCTGCATGCTTCGGTGACTTCGCCCATTAAAAAAGGGTGTGTGTTGTAGGGAAGCGCAACCGCAAATGGAAGTAAAGAAATTCATTCATGTTGCTAGACCGCACACTGTCCATCAGTCTTTTAAGAAGCCAGGTCTTGCACTGCTCTATTTGGTGGCAACTCCCATTTTTGTGTTATATGCCTCCGATTGTTCTCAGCCTTAAGACGCTCAATGACTTAATGTAACATACACATAAATGCAATGCGTGGGAATAAAACGCATGGACGCGCAGGGAGCCCCGGTGGGGAGAAGGACTCATTGCAGAGCGTGTGTACCTTGCTGCTGGAACAGAAGCATGGTTTGTGGGGACGTGTGCACAGGCAGCGAATGGGTCCGCTGCACCGAGCTGCGACTCTGGCTGGGCATGCTGTTGCTTCCCCCGGGGTTGGCGAACCACAGGTTCTACGGTGGGAGAGAACAATAGGTTTCATCGCGACGGCGTTCGGTCACGAGGCCTTCGTGCGTCGGTTAGTGTGTTCTAAATCGAGTCATTTCACCGGGACTCGTCAAGCTTTAATAATTCAATCACTCGCTAACAATGTGCCTTGTGGGTTATTGATTACTCTGCTGAGAGGGCTCCATTTCATTCATACTAGTTTCCTATTCAGTGCAAATGCTTGCCCGGGGAGGATGACCGCTGGGCTGACAAAGCACCCTGCAGATCAGAAGAGAACCATTCAATACTCAATATAAAATAAATGAATGAAAGGAATAAGCTGTGTCGGCGTCCTAGTGACGTACACATTCACTTACTGATCCCAGGCCATTAGGGCTCAGAGCAGCAGAAACACGGCAGGAATGCCAATGCAGAATGTAAAAAAGGTCAACATTGGAAGAGCATGGGGTAAACACGATTACATGCTACGTCGTCGACGTTAAAGAGTGTCCATTCAGTGTGAACCACCATGGGTGCTGACCTGTCTCCCCTGGCTGGCCAGGGCGGGGTTGGTGAGGGCGTGGCGAGGGGACGCCCCCCCGATGCTACCGGGGCTCAGGAGGCCCATGCGGCTGGAGGGGAGACCGCGGGGGGCCATCTGGAACGGCCTCTGACCTCGCCGCGCCAGACCTCCGCTCACAGAGCCTGCTGTGGGGAGAGAGTTGGAGCCGTACGCCCAACTACAGCGGGGGAGGGGGGAGGGAGAGGGGTATTGTTTGAAAGAAAGGGAGAAAAGAGGCCGAGGAGCCCACGAACACACGGCTGCAGAGATAAAGGGAAGGTGTTCTCCACTCAGATGATTCCTCCCCCTCCCCACCTTCCCCGCTTGTCAGGGAGTTGCATCAAAGGCGGGCTCTCTCACCCTTTCTGTCGGTACACTGGCATGTCCACCATGGCCTTCCGAGGGACCAAGCGGAGCAGTTTGAGGACCTGCTGCTTCCAAGACACGAGCCTCTTCCTCTGGGTCTCGGTGAACGCCTGAGAGAGAGAGACACACGGTGTGGGTAAGCCTGCCAAAACCCATTTTGGAAAAGAAACAAAAAAGCGGTTCTGGAAAATACCTCGTTTTCACAAACAAATTCAAAACATTCACCCATAAATTCCCTGATTTCCATTTAGAATGACATTTTGCACTGCAACGGCCATAACAGGCAAACCCAAAGCCATGCTGAAACCAAGACACTGTACCATTGGAAGGTCTCACCTCATGTGTCAGACACTTCTCAATCAGCTGGAGGTAACAGCTGATGTTCTCCTCATCCGGCCTCGACACCAGCAGCTGGGTGCAAACTGCAGCACAAATAAATTACATTTCTCACAAGACATAAATGGCAAAAGACACACCCGGTAATTGCCTGCAATCTATATCAGTGTTCTCGCCCTCGTCTTGCATGATTAGTACCTAAAACAAGTTAAGAGCAAATAGTAAAAATACAAACAAACATTGGTGCCAAACAGGGCCATAATTAACACCTGCCACCAATGGATAGATTGAGCATTTGGCAGATTCAGGGTTATATATTCAAGCAACTGCTGGGCCGGTAGATTTTCCACTATGGCAGGTAAAAATTTAATATTCTAAGAGATACTTTTGGACCCTGGGTCCATATGTTAACTAGGCATTATGTGGGTTGAACAGTGTCTCCTTTAGACTGTTTCCAGCAGCAGTGCTGAGGTGTGTGTGTGTGTGTGTGTGTGTGTGTGTGTGTGTGTGTGTGTGTGTGTGTGTGTGTGTGTGTGTGTGTGTGTGTGTGTGTGTGTGTGTGTGTGTGTGTGTGTGTGTGTGTGTGTGTGTGTGTGTGTGTACTGCCAAAATGTTTTGGCAGTAATGTCAGCGCAAACACAATTTTCAGTGTGCATCTTGCAGCAATTTGTAGCCATCCCATCGTATGGGTTTCATGCTACTGTTGCTTCTGTAGGCTACCGTCGATTAAGTCACTTGTTTGGTTACTTTTTCCTCTTTATGCTTCCTACATTTAGTCTGAACGCATTCATGAGCCAATGCCACCTACAGATCATGATGCGTTTTTTTATACTTCTATAGTATAACTTTTTCGCGGTCAGCATTTTTCCACAATATTTCTCCAATGACAATGTAACCATCGAGGGGGGTTGCAGTAGGGGGCACCTATGATATATATGATACGAATGCTATAAAACATAGCATTTGGGGCAGACAACATAATTTCTCCTTCTAAAAAAAGCCCCCTGCTGGATGCATATAGGAGAAACACTGGGTTAAATGTAGAATCTTTGTCATCAACACACGCTAATGACTCCGTATCGGTAGAGCTTTCCCACGGCGGTCCATTCTCGGTCTTAGTAGACCGAAAGCAATTCATGCACGCACTGCCAATCCAGCCAAAAGAAAACGGACAAAGGACAGCGTCGCACCTTTCCCCATGACGCGCGTGAACTGTGCGGCGATGTCGCCCTCCGAGATGGGCGTGGCCGAGGGCTCGCCGTCGCAGGGCGGGGGGTTGTGGGACTGGAAGCCCTCCCCGGTCGAGTCTTTGTCCCCCGCCTTGGCGTCGGAGGACATCTGGGCGGCGCTGGACGCGCTGTAGAACTTGATGGGCGTGATGATGATCTGCTGCAGCTCCTGCAGGGCGTTGCGCAGGTTCCCTCCTTCCAGAATGTCCTGCCGAAAGGGATTCACCGTTCGGTTGTTAGGCTGCAGACGCTGGTTCCCAGGGCGACTCGAGGGGAATACAGATACACGCTCAGGTACTGGAGATGGGCCTCTTGTTCTGGGAGGCCTGGCAGGAGCCACACCTTAGCCATTACACCACTGTGTAATGGCGTGCTTTGAGGGTACGATTCTAAGACTTTTTTTTTCTTCGTATTTGCATTCTCATTGGACCAGTTTTGCTGTACAAAAAAAAAAAGAAAACAGTTTGCGTTACCTTCTCCAAAGACTTGAGCACACTTTGCCTCTCGCGTAGTTTCTGGATACTCAAAGCAATCTTGTGCCGTGCCCCTTTGGTCACATTCTAGGGGGAAAAAGAGAAATAGAAAGCACAGAGGGCAAGGAAAAAGCTGTTATTTCTCAGGGGAACACTGGGTCATTTGTAGTTACTAAATAACAAACCCAATCATCCTCGGTTTCATTAAACCTGAGGCGCAAAGGCAGAAATCGTACCATTTGGTCGTGCGAGCAACGCTATATTAACTGTGGGGCCCACTGGTTAATTTCATGCCTCATTGAGACTTGATGTATCATTACATCTGAGGACAGCGATGTTTGCAGTTGATGGTGGTGGGGGTGGTGGTGGTGGGGGTGGGGGGGGGGGGGGGGAATAATGAAAGCCAGGCCCTGGTTGAAACAAGGAGAGGAGATATAAACCTGGGACTCTAGGTGGTGTTCGGTGAGAATCATCATCTCTTCGTAGGTCATCTGGGAGAACAGCGATGCATATTTGTGAAGGCGGAGACTCTTCAGCCAGGCGGGGACATCTTCAGGCAGCACATACGACACAAAAACAAACGTGGATTTGATCATTTAGGTCACCACTGCAGGGCGAACACGTTACGCACAAAATAGTAGTATCGCTTGGGTGGCGGCGATGACCCCCGACCTTTCATGCCACTGCCATCCTCCTGGAAGGTGTTCCGCGCGGACCCCTGGTCCTCCGTCTGCTCGCTGCCGGACGACGCCACGCTGCTCTGGGGGGAGAGGGGGGCGTGGTCCGGGGGGCCAAAGGCCTGCCGGAGCCCCGTGTCGTCCTGGCTAGACCACTCGGAGCCACAAGCCTGGAGGCCGCAAGGGATCAGGGACATGGGCTTCTTCAGGGGGCTCGGCAGCATCTGGCCGCCCAGTCCTAGCAGGAGAAACACCCAGGTGAAGCGCTTGTGGTCAACACGTGCTACACGTGTGTATTCCTCAGATCGGAGGCCGATGACGGTAGATGGGTGACGGCAGACACTTACCGGTGTTATTGCTGTTCATGGGAGACACCATACAACCAGGGAAGGGCATATGTCCGTTCTGGCCAGCGGGGGAGGTGCTGGAGGAGGGCGACTGGTCGTGCCAGGCGTGGCCGGGGTCCATGGCGTCCGCAGAGCTGGGCCACTCGTCCGAGCCCTGCCGCGGGTGGTACGGGCTGGAAGGGGCCCGGGAGGAGGGTGCATAGCTGCTGGAGAGGTGCTCCTCCAGGTGGTTGAGCCACATGGCCAGGGAGGTGCGGTCGTCCAGGGTGGTGGCGGGGTGGATCAGGGCGTAGGAGAGCAGCTGCCTGCTCTCCTCCACGAAGAGGCTGCTCTCGATGGTGTGACTCAGCACCTTCTGCAGCAGATTCATGTACTCACATTTAGCCTCGCTGTTCCGCGGCTGCAGCAAGGGAAGGTGGGACAGCAGCAGGGACACCACCTTCTCCTTGGGCTCCTGGTGCCATTGGTTGACAATGGCTGAGCAGGGGAGATGGAAGAGACCACTTAATCATCCACATTTCACACTGGCTTAGAAAAAGGAAAAAATATATTTTTTCCCTCATACTGCCAGTATGACAAGTAGGCCCTAGACCAATATTTCCATCTTTCACTGAAAAGATTTAGCTGCCTTTGCTCTGAGCATCGGTTTAACCGACCCAGAAGAATTGATTATCAAAGAGACTCCCGTAGCACAATCATCACCAGCTTGGTCGATGGCATGGACTTATGTCACACATGAGACGGACACATATGTAACAGCCAATGACGTATCCACATTTGGTAGCGGCTCATGTCAGAGGCTGATGAAACCCTTACCTCACCCTTTTCCCCACATCTATCAATGTTACCAAACTTAGTTACTTAGTCATTATTTCAGCTTGATAAGAATTGCATTATTGCTCTACTCTCCTCCCTCCCAGAACACACATTCCAATCACCCATGCAAGGTTGTAGCTTTCAAATGTTCAAAAGCAATACATTTAAAACCATACTGAGACAATGATAGAAACACGCTTGCTATTTTACAATCTAAGGAAATACTGTGTCCTACGTGTGTTATGAATAACAAAAATCACGGTGTACAACATTTCCGTGAAAAATAAATCACAGATAAGTTGGACCATTGACACCATTGGTCCGGGAGATGCTTTCTCCATTGGTCAGATTTGGAAAAACAACGTCAACGGTACAACTTTTCAACAAATCATCGGAGTTGATGCGATTTGATGCCGTTATCCCCTTCTCACACTAGCAAATAGCAAAGCGTTGACAGGTCCCATTTAAACGAGTTAGTTACCTGCATTATTGGCCTCTGCCTCTAGTATGTGGATCTCTGTGCAGTCTGCAAGCCAGTGCTCCAGGCAGATGTGCAAGAAGCGAGCCTGGGTGCGCGATGCCCTCTTCAGGAGGGACAACAGTGCCACTGTCTGTTCACATTCATTCCAGCCCTTAAACCAGTCTGTCAGGATGCCCACCTGGTCACGGAACATCATTGCGTGTCTCCTCAGGAAGGAGATCAAGAATGTATAGGTGTGGAAAGAGGGGTGGGGTGGGGGTAGGGTGGGAGGGCGGTGGGCGACCACTTTCTGGTACTCCGGGTGTCTCTAGCCCCCGCACGGCGGGGGGGGCTTATGCAGGACAGTCCTGGGATCCCCTCAGAGTGGAGCGAGGGGCCCTCACATGGTTCAGGCGCGAGAGAGGCTGCAGATGGGCGTGGCAGGCCGTAGCGAGTGAGTGGAATCCAATGTAGTGATGGTGGAAGAATGTCCGCTCCAGTTGGATGTAACTCAAGACTGAAAGAGGAATTGGTGTCACACGGGTGTGTCCAGGATCACAGCATCAGTGTCCTGGTGAATAAATATAGGATGAGCAAAGCATTCCACCGTCATACACCTCAGTGCAAAACAATAAATAAGTACAAGTATGCTTCGCTAATAGTAATTACCTTACTACCATTATAAGAAAATATGATTTATTTATTTCAATTCCTGCGTTTGTTTTTAGCTGTGCACACTATGACGTTTGAAAAACCTTTCCCTCACAAAAATAAAATAAAAAAACTAAAGAGTATTCTATATATGTGGGGACCTACTTTACTAATATACTAGTAAAGTAGGTCCCCACAGGAGATTACAAAATCGGTTTAAAAAACAAATAGAACTTCCAAAACAGAAACACTGACGACTCTAAATGTGAGCTCCACCAAATAGCACACCCAACAGCAGAGTATGGATAGCTTTAAAGTTGTCTCAGCACCGTTTCAATTGGAAGCAAGCCCCACTGACACGGTATATGCAAACTAGTAATGATACCGCACATACGTATTACACAACAAGGGTCTAAACTAAGCTCTTGGTTGGTCAACAATGGCATTGGATCCATTTCCAAGTGCGCATTACCCTCCACAGTCACAAACAATCGTAATAAAATAGAATCGGTATTGGGGTTAGGAAGTGTCCTTTACATTGGGCTTGTCACACACGTTATGGCTGCTGGGAACCACTTCACCGTAAAGACGCAAGTCATCCAACGAAAAGGGACAGGTGCACCACACCATCTACGGTTAACCGTGGTCACCAAAAAGAAAAGTAGGAGGCACAAAAACCCGCTCATAATCAAAGTTGAACTGCATCTACCGCTTATCAAACACTACTACCGTATCATGGGTACAGAGCAGCTGATGATAACGGATAACCTGCCCACTGGATGGTGGCCGTGGCACGCTCACCGGGCAGCTTCATGGCGGAATAAGTTTGCCCACCACATGGAGCACAACGTATACGGACTCCAGGTGACTCGCTAACATACGAACCCGCGGCAAGGGTGAGCAGCGTGCGGTGGGCGATCAGATCACGTCCGAGGGGAGGTTTAAAGCACGCCAAACCAGCTTCCCATCGGTTCCTCGCAGCAGACCATCCGCTGGCGGAGAGCTAGGCTTTAGCGTTAGCAGGGTCGGCCTCGCTGAGGAGATTCGAGGTTTGTATTGTTTTTTTTTTTTCGCCGCCGACGGGGCTGTCGGTGGGAGCCCCCGTTTTGATCCTCGCACTTCAGTCTGCGCGGTCAAAGTATGGTCGCCACCGTCCGAATTTAGGAGCCGAAATCGTACGAGTATGACGCCACGGCCAGTGGGACGCAGTCGCCAATCCGTACTCTTGAAAAGCTTGGCTGTTTACCTTTGACAAATGTCACTTATTAGCGAGCTAGCTTGTGAGGCTACTACATAGCAATGTAGCTTCGTAGAAAAATGCTAGATGCTAACGCTACCTTCTAGGCTAGCGAGTTTGCTTATAGATGCAAGAACGTTAGCTTAGCTGAAAGAAGCGTCGATTTCGTCCCCATGCGTCACATTCGATGGCCATATTCCGTTACAGCAATGTGTGTGTTTGATTTATACGATACAGGCCAGCGGATAAATGTACAAAATTCGTATTACAATACATAAAACAGGGAGAGAGTACGCCTGGAGAAATCTACTTCGATTTTTAGTTGACGTAAGACGTGAGCACGTCACACGCTAGGGCGGCAGACAAAGCTTGGCTCCACCCAGTTATTTCAAGAGTGCACATACCGGTGTGTGCATGGATGCATATCGAACAGCATGTATGCACAACACATATCCAAACATATGAATAGCATCGATGTATATATTAACGCGGACTACGTTGCACGTTATAATTAGTTGCATTTATAGAGCGCTTTTAATAGAGTGTGAGTGTGTGCGGGGGATATAACACCTCATCCACCACTTGTGTCTAGCCCCCACCTGGGTGATGCACGGCAGCCAGAACGCTCACCACACACTGGCTACCTTAGTCGAGAGGTGATGAATTTTACAATCCAATTAGAGCCGGTGATGATTAGGCAGCCATGTTGGTACAAGAGCCAGGTTAGGAATTCGGCCAGGACACCGTGTTTCGCATCCCCGACTCTAGCGACACCTGCCATGGGATCTTTAGTGACCACATGTAGCCAGGACCTCGGGTTAGCGTCTCATCCGAAAGGCAGTGCTCGTTTCCATTCCTAGGCATTGGGGACATTACATTGCCAGTCGGATGAGCAACCCCTACTGGCTCTCCAGCACCTCTACCGGCTCCATCTGGTCTCCCATCCAAGGATGAACCAGGCCAGAGCCAGGACAAACCTGCATGCATGATTGCCCCCCCCCCCCCCCCCCCCCCCCCCCACTCTGATTAAGACACACAACCCATTGCAGTGATTAGACAATTGACTGGCTCATTGACCACTGCCACTGATACAGATGGATTGAATCTGGTTTCCTTGGTTCAGCAATTGAGGAACCGTGACATACAGCATACAATCCGCCATTATACACATTGAAGGTGTGCTGCCGGCAAAACACCTATTACACCGAATCTAAGCCTATGCTCCGATGTAGCAACATGGATGACTCATGACGGGTGTCATAATTGTTTTTATTTAAAAAAGAAAAAGGAAACAAAAACATAATACACTTTCACTCGTCTTAACCAGCTCCTTGGGACAAAAGCCCTTCATCACCAGGCAGGCGAGGCTCTTTAAAAGCCCGCAGACGGGCACTACGACCCGATACAAGCTAGACATCCCCAGCGTGTCCCACCGCGGGCCCTCATTCGCTGTCACTGCCGTCGCTGGAGTCGGAGCCCTGTTCGCTGCCGCTCCCGCTCTGAGCGCGGCCCCCCGAGTGCTCGCTGCTCCGGTCGCTGGGCGCCGGGGACGCGCTCGCTCGGCTCCTCCGGCCCCCCCGGTCCTCCTCCTCCTCCTCGCTGCCGCTGCCCTCCTCCTCTCCGCTGCTCCTGGCGCCGGAGTGCTTGGGCTCGGTGATGTCGGCGTCGCTGTCCTCGTCGTCGTCGCTGCCGAAGATCTCCTCCTCGTCCCGCATCTCCCGGGTCCTCTCCTCGCCGCTGTCGCTGCCGCTGCCGCTGGGCTTCCTGATCCGCCGCTTCGCCTTCTCGCGCTCCTCCTCTCCCACCACCTCCTCCTCCTCCACCACTTCCACTCTCGGCGGCCGTTCCGGCACCTCTTCCTCTTCTTCCTCCTCCACTTCCTCCTCCTCCTCCTCCTCCTCGTCCCTATCTGAGTCGCTGTCCGAGTTCTCTGCATCACTCCCACTGCCCTTCTCCTTCTCGTCACCTGGACAGACGCCACGCCCCAAACAGCGAGGGTTCACACGCAGATCAGACAGGGTCAACACAGCCAGGGTTCACACGCAGATCCGACAGGGTCAACACAGCCAGGGTTCACACGCAGATCAGACAGGGTCAACACAGCCAGGGTTCACACGCAGATCAGACAGGGTCAACACAGCCAGGGTTCACACGCAGATCAGACAGGGTCAACACAGCCAGGGTTCACACGCAGATCAGACAGGGTCAACACAGCCAGGGTTCCCTTCTGGTGGCCACTCCCAGAACCATTCATTCAAACGTAATGCAATGTGGTCCGTGGTTTTAAAACCTCATAACGGTACGATATTTTGTGTTCAATTACAATTACATTCTTTTTTTAATCAAGATAAATCACTACAAAGTAACCCTACATAAATCACTTTGACCAAAGACAATGACATTTTACTTTTTTTTTTTATAAACTCAAAACATATAATAAATAGAACCATCAATCATTTGAGTATATCCCAAGACATTTGCGGGACGGTATATTGACATTCCGGAAATTCACTGAGCCTTTACCAACTTTTCCAGGAGCATATTGAGCTCAAGAGAATAAATCCATTGCATCAAATCGATCCTGCCTTACCTCTAAATACAGGCCATAAACCAATAACAATACAAACGAGTAGAGAAAGAGCAAAAAAGAAAAACGACTGACCGGAGTCCTGCAGGTCCTTATCCAAGTCCTCCTCTTCGTCCTCTGGCTCGTGGTTCTCCAGCTGTGCTTTGCGAGCGTCCTGTGGTGTGACAGAGGTGAGTGCGTTATTACACTGGGACAGCTTCATCATAACTATCGTAACAAGCGCCATGGCCAAGCAACGCCTATCTACAAGTACGATTCAAAAAGGCATCGTCTCACAGGACGAAAGGAACGATATTATACATTAAAATCGGTGTTTTAATATGACCTGTCATTTAGGGCTGTTTATACGTCTAATAAGCATAAAAACAAGTCCTAGGAATTCATCTTATTCCAAATACAAACAGTTTTTTTTATGTGCCTTGATTAATAAAATGTTGGTATATGCTCAACAAGACGGTTAACTTTAGAGTGTACATGCGTTTATTTGTACTTTTTGGACAGGTCTTCAGAGGTGTTAAAAACAAAATCAAAGAGGGTTAGGACGGCTGTAGACTTTAAAACAGATTTACACGAAAAAGGTTTGGCCCGGTTTCATGGCCCAACCGAAGTCAAATATAACACCCCTAGCGTGAAGTATTATAAACGAATATAAAGCATTGCCTTTGGCCCCATAACGTAACTTACAGCTCTCTAAAAAGGTGGAACACTCACCTGGGCTTCCAGCTCCTTCTCGTTCATATCCCTGTGCTTGCACACAAGCACGGCATTCGTGGTGGACTGGGCCCCTGCCTTCGCTCTCCTCTTGCTCAGACGCACTCTGCGATGTACAACATCACACCACCGCAATTGCTTAGTTGCTTATCAAAGTTAGATACCGTTTAACGAGGCGGCCCCCTCCCATTCCTCTACTTGCTATGGTCTTGCTATAAAAAAAAGTAACCGTTGATTTTTCGTACGTTGCAATGTTTTTGAAGGAGTGCATTCTGAATTACCTTGTCTCAAGCTCATTGTAGTAAACACCGTCTCCGTCTCTGAAGATAAAGAAGTAGTTCTCTTCGTAGCCCTTGCTGGCTTTGTTCTTGACGTTCCAGTTGTACTCCCTGGCTATCTTGTAGTCGTACCTGAAACACAAGAGCGCGTAGGCATCAGCGGGGTCGAAAGCAAGTAATTGAAGGTAGCCGTCATGGAAGCGAATCCCCCGATTTCCACTCACAGCTCATCAGGCATGTAATCCAGCTCCTCGTCTGCGTCTCTCTTGCGCTTGCGGATGGTTTCCTCATTGGGTAGGAAGTAGGCCACAAATTGATTTCCTTCTTCATCCATCATACCTCTGTGGGGTGGGGGGAAAAAAACAATGCAATGGGTGACAATTCAATGGCAAGTCACTGTATAAGACGCATGTGTGCGCGCACACACACACACACACACACACACACACACACACACACACACACACACACACACACACACACACACACACACACACACACACACACACACACACACACACACACACACACACACACACACACACACACACACACACACACACACACCTGATCATGGCTTGAGACATCATCTCCACTCCGGCTGCAGCAGACATGTCTTTAGGTGCAGGGTCAGAGTCAAAGATGACCTGAGCACACGGGTTGATCCACATCTGGAAGGAGTAAAAACACCATACAGGGTCATTCGCTATAAAAAAAAAATAACATTGGTCCATGTGCATGCATTGCCAAGCAGTAACATTACTTTAAACCACTACTTTGTACCAATTTTATATTTCAACAGGATTGGTTCATTGGCAATCACTCCAAAAACAGTGTTTATAGAGGGAGCCAGGATAATAAGGTTCCTACAATTAAATCACAAATCATACAGACTAGATCAGGGGTCGGGAACATATGGCTCGCGAGCTCTTTCGATGACGGCAAATGGCTCGAAGACAATTTTGAGCGGAATTTCTTTTTTTACACGATAATTAACCAGTAATAAATAATTATACGGTGTCATTTTAAAGTAAACCTTATAACAGAAATCAGTTTTGAAAAGAAAATTCCAAATATAAAATATTGTGATCGATTTTAATCTGCCGACAACGAAAATCAATTTTGATTGGATAAGGCGGAGCGCCCCGGGTCGCTGTAAGGTCAACAAATAAACTCCTCTTCGTCAGGCAGCCATTAAGCCACCTAACTGATCTGCTTCGAACCCTCGAGACGGAAAAGACGGCAAAAAGAAAAAAAAGATGAGGATTATCGTGGGTTGCAGGCCGCGTGGACAGATGGATTTGCCTTCGTGGAAAGAGCAGGATCTGCGGTATGTTTAACATGCAATGATACAATTGAAAGTCGTGGAGCATCCTGAGCTAACGAACACCGGATGGCTCCTGCAGTTTCACTTTCTCGTGGACATAACTGGCCATCTGAACCAACTCAATATAAGAATGCAAGGTATTGGAAATACAGTCCTATCCATTCAACAAGCAGTGTTTGCATTTGAAAGCAAGCTGGAACTCACTATCGGGGACATTGAAACAGGTCGTCTTCTGCACTTTGAAACACTGAGACAATTTAGAGATGCGTGTGTAGCAAGTGACCCCACTCAACATTTTGATCTCCAGCAGATAGCTGGCTTTACATCCAATCTCCTGCAGTCATTCAAACGGCGTTTTGGAGGATTTCTTAAATGTATCACCCATCCGCACGAGTGTGCAGTGGACAAGGTCGACCTGATATGCATCCCCGGGGTCTCCATCAGAGACTTTGAGGTGAGCGAGTTCAAGTCACTTAATGGAGAGCTGGAAAGACTTGCGCGACAGCGTGCAGAGCTGGCTAGTGAACACAAGTGGACAGAAATAAAAAGACTCCAACCTGAAGATCAGCTGATGCAGAAAACGTGGAACGAGCCTCCAGTCACATACCACACAATGCAGCGTGTGACTATTGCCATATTGCCCATGTTTGGCTCTACATGTGCATGTGAGCGGTCTTTCTCGCATCTGAGAAACATTAAGACCAACCTACGCTCAGGTTGTACTGATGGAAACCTCAACGCCTGCATGAAGCTGAACCTCACCACTTACAAACCAGACTACAAGGCCGTCAGCAGAACCGTCTTACCACAAGTCGGCAAGACTAATTTAATTTATTATTGCTTAGCTACAGTATAACAAAATTATTATGAAGGATAAAGATATTTATTATATATAGTGCTTTTAGTGCTCAGACGTGTTATACTTTAAAAAGAAATGTGTCTTACTTACAAAATGCACGCATAAAGTTGCATTCAATTTAATTAATTATTATATGGCTCACAAGGAAATACATTTAGAAATATTTGGCTTTTATGGCTCTCCCAACCAAAAAGGTTCCCGACCCCTGGACTAGATCATATGCAGACCGGATATTTCTAAAGAGTTTAAAATATAGCTTACCTTGAAGTCAGGGAATGCGGGCATGACTTCCACCGGAGTAACTCTGGGTTTGCTGTAGTGCTGGACGATCTGAAGAGGAATCAGGCAAGTTTTTCAGTCCATTTTTGTTTTTTCAAAGTACAATACACACGCAGTTCAATATTTTCCTTTCATTGTGACAACTATTAGCATCCTTAAAAAGAAGTATTATTATGTCTTTAAATCTAAGGGACGATGATGGGAGCTACAGAGATGAGTTAACTCACCGGTTTCTGTGCATCTTCAAATGTCTTCTCAATAGCAGAGATCTGGCTGTCTCTGTCCTTGTAGATCTCCTCTTCTGTGAACTGTTGTTTGACCGACACACCAATTCTGAGGAGAAAGAAAGGCAGGGGAAAGTGAAGAATCAAAGCATAAAATGTAAAACAAAAACAAGAAAATGAATGTTGCAATATAGAATTCACAAACATTAAACTGATGTAACTTACTTGACTTCCACTTTCTCGTTGCAGACTCCGTATCGGTTGAACTCTGTAGAAATGTACTCCGTCTTTCTCATCCACGGCACCACCTTGGCATGCTGCTGCGACCTTTACAAAGAGATGGGGGAACATAGCAAACATTCAGCATGATTTCTAATAAAATGGTTCAACATTACATTTATCATTATACGTTTGAATTATTATACAAGAAAAACAAACACGTTTCAGAGTTAATACTGCACTGTGTGTGTGTGTGTGTGTGTGTGTGTGTGTGTGTGTGTGTGTGTGTGTGTGTGTGTGTGTGTGTGTGTGTGTGTGTGTGTGTGTGTGTGTGTGTGTGTGTGTGTGCTGCCGACACCTTTTAGAACTGGACGGAGCTTGCATGTCCTCTTCCAATAACTTTTCATCAGCTGGATCCAACAGAACTGTAACGATAAAATGCAAACGATCATGTGATGTACATGACGGTCTGTTGCCTCGCAACTAGATGAAAAACACTTTGATCGAGGACTTACTGCTGGGGTCAATGCGGTAGGTGTCTGGGTTGATGAGGTCGATGGTGACCCCTAGGTCTGGTTCTGTCAGCAGCTCATGTTTGTGCTGTTTCTCCAGAGAGGTGGCTTTATACTGCACAAATCTGTTCCAAGAGATTTTACAATATCCAGCCGTCAGAGTCTGTCCAAGGCTATTCCGGTGAGCATGAACTCAATGTCAGTGGGGGTGATGTTTACCTGTGCTGGTCGAATGGATATGTGATGAATTTTGGGTCAAAGGGGATGTCTGGAAGGCTGTTGCAATATTTTACCCGACAGACCACACCTGACCTGTTACCAGAACAAAATGAGAAAAGTCAGTCATCATAGCTTTCGTTTTATTTTATTTTACTTAGAAAGAAGGCAATTGGATAATAATGACCATGTTGCCATGTTTGACGCATTTACCTTTCTGGGACAGTTCTGTGAGAGGAGCTCCTACTGTAAAAAGAAAAAGCTCAATGTCACAATTTCATATCATATTTGACAATACACAGATCGTCTTGAGGCGGGACTGTCCAATTCTGTAAATACTTATGCTGTCCTGAACCACAATTTCACTCCAATTGCGTGATTTTATACAGGCACACCTCCATATGGTAAACAACACCTTATGTGTCAACATCTTCAGTCCATGGAGATGCATGAACATAAGAGTAATTAGCGTTGTAACGTAAAAATTATATATCATGTATGTAACACATAATTGGCAATAACCTACGTCTACAAGCAAACTGCAACAAACAAAAAACACGTTAATCCGTTGTATTAATTGCAATTTAGCTACCTATACAATATACATATATGTCTCCACCAGACGCAGTAAACGAAGTGCAAACTTAAGGGATGGATTTGACCTGTGTCCATCTTCGCGTTGCGCCTGAGTCTGAATAGTTGGAGCCATTGTCTATTCAAAGCCCGCCACAATTCGTGCCAGCACTGGTCCAACAAAACGCTTTCGATACAAAGAATTCAATTTAATAAAAAAAATAAGGGTCAACTTTCAACCCCGCGGCGGAGTTGTGTTCTTCCCTTTCCTCCGTCTCTGCCTTCGCGATGAACCCGGTTCTAAATCGACGGGTCAACGACGAATAACAATGTTGAGAATAACGGGCGCCCCTTGTGCTCTGGCATGTTATGGCATGTGAATTGCATGCAAGCCTCTTGCTTTGTAATCTTCTGTCCTGAAATAAATATAATATTTCACTTGTAACACAAATCAATAAGCTAACTTTAACACCTTCGATGACAGTCTCTCACCAAGTGGGGAGACCTGGTGAGACACAAGATCTGGGGAGGTAAAACAACACTTACTGGCTCCACCGAAAATATGAGGAAAACGGATCAAAAGTAGGACATTGCACAATAAGAAGTAATAAGAAAACCGTGATACTGATTTTACAGTCTAAGTTACGCAACCGCTTCAACCTGATTTCAACTAACACCATGTCCTCAAATGGCTACCGACTCAGTCATTAAATCTATGCAGATAATGTGTCATTATCCGAGTCTATTGAAATGTTTTGGAACAATGATATTGCAAAACAAAAGAAATTACAACACAGGTCAAGTTATACTAAAATTACTTTATTACAGCTGATTTCTGTTCAATATCCCTCTGCCAATACAACAGTAATTATAATACAAACAAAATAGTACATTTGATCCTAGGTAATTCGTTTTGTTTTACACAATTTTAAATCCACCGTTACTTTTTTTGTTGGTTTTTACTTTTACATGTATCATCTTATAGTCTTTCAGACATTCAATAACATCTATACATTTCAAGACAGATTACATTAAGGTGTAGTGGTAATGCTGTGGCGAAAATACTGACATCTTCAAAGAAATGCAATCTCTTTTCATATATTTGCCTGTCACCACATCATCGTTTCAAGCCACTGCTTTTAGAAATCCGCCACTTCACCAGAACCAACGGTTTGTCTATAAATATATGCATCGTGTATCTCATGCCATCAGCCCAGTAAAAAACTAACAGACCAAGGAAATAAGACAATTGTATGATGTGTGTGTGTTGTCCGGTTTTGGTATGGCACAGTGTTTGGAGCAGAGGGGGAGGATCTCAAACTGTTCCGCTGTGGTTGATGCGGTATTGAATGCATTTCAGTCAGTAGGACAGAAGTTGACATCAAGCGTTAGAATCGTGACACAAATAAAAGTCCAGGTGGGCGGAAGGAGGTCCTATGCACAACTATAAGACTCCCTCACACAGAAACACCAGTGATGGTTGGCGTTTTGACTGTGGTTTTGGCCTGACATTCATACCATTTGCCTTGGCTTTTGACCAAAAGGTCAAATCCCCATAATCTTAAATACACCACTCCCCCCACCCCACCCATCGCTTCTACTAACAACCAAAAGAAAACCTGAATTGAACCTATTTTATTACACAAATAGCTCAAGCTATTAACATTGGTGTTAATACAACAACAACAAAAAAGAGAAAAATAGATGTATATTTGTATTATGGGGAACCGAAACCTATCGAACAACGAATGTAATATGACAAACCCAATGCTCTCTGGTGACCGAGCGCAAAGCAAAAACAATCCACCCATTCAAATAAATACACTTGTCTCGTATTTCTGGGCGACCGCATAACAAGGGGTGTGAAGGGTTGTGGAATTCACGCACAGACAAAAAGTCAGGGATCGCGTGAATCTCAAAGAGGAGCAGGAGAAGGACCAACAAAACAAAAAAAAAATCAATAAAAGCAGAAAGGGAAATCGACTGCATTTCATTTTGATCTTAATGGTCCATTGGATAAGCAAATGGCATTTTAAAGTAAACAGCAAATACATGCAAATAAAGCATTTAGTGTAGTATCCATGTACACAAACCAATAATATCTTCCATAAACTACTTTTGGACAACTCAAAAGGATTTTTTATTTTGAGAGCCAGCATTTTCTTTTTTATATAATAGTGTATTCTGCAAGTTAAATAATGTTAGTTTTTTTTTTAAGTTATTTACTTTAATGCATGTTTAGTTTTAAAATGTTTAATCTGGAGAAGGACAACTAAAATCAATATGAACAAAACTCCATCTGTGATATATGGGAGGTACTTTCCATGTAATTCTGGATTATTAATGTTAAGGCCTATTCATTATTTAACCCCTGTATTAGTTAGCGAGTGACAGATGAGAGGGTGGGATATGATTAAATGGTGGGCAATCCAAACACGTTTTATTACTCACCAAACCTGCTAAGTGCATTCATTTTAAAATGCAGAGTGAGACAGAGGTTTAAAAAAGGTTTAATGCTATCTTGTTTGATTAACGTAATGCTTTCATCCTTAAAAAGCAACAATAAAAACCTGTGCTTGATTCATGCACCTTTGCTTAATGTAGGTAAGAAGATAGGTGTTTTTATTTGAGTCCTTAGTGTTAATTTCTTAGGTCCAAACTTTTTATCTTCATTAACAGTGTCTTAAGTTTTTTATTTTCTATTCAGATGCATTGCCGAGCCTGCTGTTATGGTCAAGGTTACTGGCTTTACACAATACAACTATTTGCATGTTCGGGTACTTCTTTCAGATACATCCTCGCTTTTGTTAGGACTTTCCACCAGGATCAATGAAAATATCCCCATGTAGCCTTCCATGACTTGGGCTATATTTAGGTAAAAACGAAATCCTGAAATGAAGACTCTCTGAACAGCTATGGCTAGTTTGCACCCCCACACCCGACTTGTGTTTAAAAAATAGTATTCTTAAGAAACATAATATAAACTTCCTTGGCCAATTCCTAATGGCATCTAAATAAACAGCCCTTTAGGGAAGTTGGTAATATGCAAGGCAAATTATTATAAGTAATTATATATATCTATAGATATAGGTATATCTATATCTATATAGGTATAGATATATCTGTATCTATAGATATAGGTTTAAAGTGCTTTAAATAGGCAGCAGTTTAACAAGGCACGCATAAAATAAACATATTCAAGGGTCCTTTTTTAAAAAGGCAACTAAGTCAGTTTCCTCCATCCACCATATAGAATGCCACATGAACATTCTCATCAAAGCAGTCTGAACAATCTTAAAACATCACCCTTGAAAAGATATTATCGCTAATTTGAGATATATTCCTCATATTTTATAAAACTTTATATAACACCCACATTACTGCATATGTACAATGAGCATAAGAAAACTACAATTTAGACTTTGGGATCTTGCAAACTTAAGATTTGAGTGGATATGAAGCAATTTGAACATTCAAAATAAATTGGCATCCATTTAAACTAGGTTAAGTTGTATCACTTAAATATGTAACAATGTTTAATAATCACAGGTAAAAAAAAAAAAAAAAAGAAAGGAAAAGGCACTTTTGTTTTTTTTGGAGCCGCAACAGCTGCAACAAACCGACTTAACCGGACATAGTGAGGAGTGGATTCGATTGGCTTCGGACAAGTACATGTCTTAATTTTGGCGAATGACTGAGGAGCTATAATTATTAGCTTTTGATACCAGGAAGACAACTTAGCGTCAGCGCATTGACCAATACAGCAGGCTGGCGGCCAAGACGGCGGAGCGCCTGGCGTGTGAACCGCGGTGTGTCGGTGGAACAGGACTAGGGTCAGGAACAATATTAACTCACTGTGATTGCGTCACACAACATTTGTAAGGACATAGTTAATACAAGTCAACGGCTTTCTTTTTTTTTCTTCTTTTTTTTCAAACAGTGTTTCATGTGCAAAATGAGAGCAATGGCTGAGATAAAGCACAACATATAGATTCTAAATAAAAATGGAATTTGACTGAAAAGATCTCCAAATTAAAAAACTCAAATGTTTTAGTTAAGTGTCGACACTGCAACGGCTGGTGTTAAAACTAATTCTGAATCTACACGTGCGCTGAAAAACCGCTTTGAGGAAGGGCGGAGTCCTCCCAGCCCTTTTGACCTGAGCAACATCGATTTCACCACACATCCCTATCTGTACACAGGGGGGAGGGGGGGGGGGAAGTCAAGGTGAGAGAAAGCGAGAGAGATTGATAGAGAAAGCAATGTGTTGTCGAGCAGAGCCTATACATCGCTGCCTGACTCTCCTCAGTTCGATGGACTTTGACCCCAAGGTTGGACTTGGGGGAGGGGGGGGAGGGGTGGGGGGTGTATGTGTGTGTGTCTATGTGTAAGACAGATGCGACCCGTTAGATATCTGAGAGGTGACACTGGTGCTCCTGCTCATGGCCTGCTCACCACGGCCCCCCGACACAGTCCTCAGCAGGGCTTGGGGGCTGTTGTGCCCGCCCGTGCTGTTCCGGGAGAGCAGGTGGCCCCCCGCCGGGTGTCCCCACGGCTGGGGGGTCCCGCTCGCCTGCATGCCCGGGCCCCAGCTGGGCCCCAGCGACCCCCCGCCGGGACTAGAGTGGTAGTGGTGGTGGTTGCCCTGGGGGCCCCTCCCCGAGCCCAGCCTGCCGTCCCCCCAGGGCGACCCCCGGGCGCTGCCGCCGGACTGGCGCGGGGGCGTTTGCTGGTTCCAGCTGCCCGAGGCCCCCGGGAAGCTGTTGCTGAGGGCCTCCGGGGAGAGGTTGGACAGGGCCATGTTGCTGAAGCCCAGCCGCATGCTCTCCGAGTCGAAGGCCTCGATCTCGCGGGCCTGGCGCTCCAGCAGGCTGGGGATGCGCTCCATGCGCTCGTTCTGCAGCGACAGCATCTCCTCCTCGATCTGGGGACAGCACACGGCCCTTAGTACCCGCGCTCTGCTGCGTGGGTCACCACACATGGCGCTACGCTCCTTCAAAGCGGCAGGTCAATTAGCCCCGGTGGATAGCGGCCCACAATAAGAGACTACATCGCGTGATCAATTGTACTCAATTATATTATAAAGTAAATTATAGTAAGCGGTAAGTTGCAACTCTTGTAAAAAATAAAATTAAAAAATAAACCTTGTATACGGGGATTTTGTTTATCGAGATTTTACTTAGTATGTCGAACAAGCTATAGAATAAGCGCGTAGTTGGGAGTGGGACATTTCCCCCAGGCAAGACCAAAGCCAGTGTGTGCGCATGCCAAAAGGGGCTTTAAAAGATAGGTCAGTGGCAGAGGCCACCTAGAATGAGTCAACTTGGTACACATCGACACCTCGGCCAATCAACACATCAACCCGAACCTCGACACCGTCCTGAATGTGGATCCCTTAGCAGCCAAGAAAGTGTACATGCGTATGCCTTTTCCACCGGAAAAGGAATACGCATGTCACCGATCTGGACAGGAACCAGGAATGGTTTTGTAGTTCATTTCAGTCCCTGTCATCTGGGTTCACCATAAATGTAAAATCATGTTTCTCCCCACAGCGAGTTATTAAAACCTGGGCTATTTAATATTTCAGCCCGGCGCTAACCTTCTGCTCCAGCAGGGCGCGCCGCAGGGACACCCTCTGCTCCAGGTGCTTGCGCTCCCGCTCGTGCTGCGCGTCCGTCTGCATCTTGATCTTGCTCTGGTAGGCGTTGAGCAGCTCCAGCTCCTGCTGCAGCTGCATGCGCACCACCTGACACTGGGACTCCTGCGCCTCGTCCAGACGCAGCTGCAAGGGGGAGGGAGGGGGAGAAAGAGAGAGAGAGGGAGGGAGGGGAGAGAATATTTATATATACACATCGGAAATAACAGAGATAGATAGAGAGATATGTGTAGAAAGGGAACACAGAGGTGGGAAAGAAAGAAGGAAAGAAAGAAAGAGAGAAATTCAAAGTGTGAATAGAATACAAACAAAGAGATATAGAGATGTATAGATAGAGAGGGTATAAGATAAATCCATATAGAGAGACAGGTGGAGAATGAAAGAGAGAATAAGACAAAAAGAGGTGCTGTCAGTTGGACAGACAAAAGGCTCGAGGGTTAAGCCACCACGAGTTGTCAGGGCGACCCGGGACACCGTTCCCAAAGAGGCCCGCTGGTTTTGAACCAAGGGCGTCCCGCAGGCCGCTGTGGGACAGCGTATCGCCTTACTGCCTGGGTGGAGAGCATCTCGTTGATGGAGTGGTCGTACTGCTCGGCCAGGATGGCCAGCTTGCGGTGCTGCTCCTGCTTCAGCCTCTTCAGCACCGCCTTGTGCTCCGCCTTGGGCGTGGTCTCCAGCAGGTGGTTCCTCAGGGCCTTGTACTGCCGGGTCTGGATCTTACACGTGTCCTGGAACTGCTTCTTGATCTGCAGCTCCTTGGACTGAAACACAAAAGGTTTGCATAGAAGCGTGGAAGTGTATACATATTTAGGGAAGGGACGGTATCCCGCTATCCCCATGGTCCGGTGTGGACCGGGGTACGGGGCCCATGGTAGGGGTCAGCGATGGTACGGGGCCATGGTAGGGGTCAGCGATGGTACGGGGCCATGAAACAAGTGTTACAGCACATATCTTTGGGCGTTGCCTGAGGCAGTGAACTGAACTCAAAGTGCACGATTAAAATGTATTTTAAAAAGTTCCACCCAATAACAAAACAGACTACTGTTTAAAAATAAAAAGTAAAAGCCATCTATCTCAAATCTAAGTATAACATCAAGTCTAGTTGTCTTGTAGTACAATGAACAAAGTAAAATAAAAAAATCTTCAGTTCACAAACAGAATACAGCACTACTGTGTTGTGAACTACAGGACATGTAAACTAGACACTTGGGTTGGAGCTTAGACGCTGGCTTTAGTGGATTAAGCAGACACTACTAGTTAAAAAACAAAGCAATGGTTGCGCCATCTGC
>JACYXH010000854.1:95000-115000 GCA_026745465.1 Lota lota
GATGTTCAATATGGAACTATGAATGGTATTACTAGGATATAAATATAAGGATATACAAAGATGACACCATACCCTCCAAAAGGTCTGAAGCGGAACCTAGGCAATACTCCATCACCAACTGAAAACAAAAGAACTCTTAAGGTAATTGGCTGTATTTCCCCAGAAATATCACCTACATGCACTCACATAGTCATCAGCAGCACAGACACAATGTTGTTAAGTCTTACCCAGGCCGTGTGCTCTCGTAGAAAACATCCTTTGTACTCAATGCTGTTTGGATGTTGTATTCTCTGGAGGAATTTGACCTCCTTGATTATGTCTTGCCATTTCTGGGAAATTATATTAAAAAAAGAAATATTAAAATGTATCGTCAATGAATAATAGTAATTTCACAGAACTGGCACAATGGTGTGGAAGAACAATAGCACTCATTATGTATTCCAGAATGACCAATACAACTGGGAAAAACCCTTTTTATGTGCATTCTCCTAAAAGCAAGGAGTTAGACAAATAGTAATTATTCTGTCCATTTGCTTTTTTTGAGGGACAGCAATATTGACTTTTGTGCAATGACACAGAAAAAAGGGTCACAGAAAATAGCTAGCATTGTACCTCGATGGATTGCTTTCCACTATAGGACATCTTTTTGATGGCCACCACCTCATTTGTCCGTATGTCCCGTGCCTAAAATTGACAAATTATAAATAATAAAAATAAGACATTAGTATCTATATATGGGGTCTCGCACCAGGAACTGAAAGTGCTTTTATGTGCGTGTCAGAATTCTGTTAGATCCCAATGATCCTTCACAAAATCCATACGCCTGAAAATCCAGGAAACCTTGCCCTGTCCAGGGACAATTAGTTAACTCTAAAGCGTCTAAAGGATGTCAAAGAATTTGTCAATGTTTGCATTGATACTTGTGCACCCCTTTGAAACCGAGGCTTCAGGGTAATGTTTACAATTGCCACTCGGCAACGCTTAAGCTAAACGGCGTCAACATTACTATTGAGTTATAATCAATAGTATCAATCGTTGTATGCTTGAACGTTAAAAACAGTTGATCATTGCTGACCTCTTCTAGCTTAACTCTTTAGCATAACCCCATGTCCTAAACTGTACCAACATAACTGTATTTATAACTTCCAGTCCCGGTCGCCAATACTTACAAAATAAACGGCACCGAAGCTGCCATGTCCGATCTCTCGCAGGTCCGAGAACAGCTTCTCGGGGTCCTCTTTGAAGAAAAGCTCTGCGACCTCGGGGTCCTTCAGGTTCCCTGCGCGGCTGGCGTTGGGCATAATGGGGGGCGGGGGGGGGCGGTTGTTTGGGGGTAGGGGGGGCTCAATGCCACTGCCGCCAGGAACTATCTGGATCTGCGACAGTGACGCAACAGCCCCCACCAATGGCTCATCTGCAAGTCAGTAGCCTCATGCGTGTCCAGACCTGGGGACAGAAAGTGGAGCAGATTGAAGTACAATGAGCAGATCCCTTTTCTTTTACACAGCAAGAATGCATTACGGACGTGGGTGATCGGTTGTCGCAGTGGACAAAATCTGTGAGCCTTCACACTATTTTCAATGCACCCACATGTGAAAATGGAACCGTTTTGTTTTTACCATTTTTTTTTTTTTGTGACTACTGGAAGGAAAAGCGAACTAGCTTTAGATTGAGAGGGCCGCGATGAGACAGTGGAGTCCATTATGAAGACATGTAGACGAATATCTTCATGAAGACCTAGAACGGGCTGGATTGAGACGCAAAGTGGACTCGGGTGAAGTCAGGGAGCTTGGACAGTAGCCGATCCTGCTCCAATCTGATGAGGAGGGCTACACGGGATCAGTCTCCGGTTACCACGGTAACCCACCGCACTACAATAAGCAAAGAAAGTGGCGTTGCCCCTGAAAAGTCTACCTCCGCTCACGGCTTTAGTCCCTAGCTATGTGTTGTGTTTTGGGATGTTCAAGATTAGTAGACTAGATTGCTCTCTCTCTCTCTCTCTCTCTCTCTCTCTCTCTCTCTCTCTCTCTCTCTCTCTCTCTCTCTCTCTCTCTCTCTCTCTCTCTCTCTCTCTCTCTCTCTCTCTCTCTCTCTCTCTCTCTCTCTCTCTCTCTCTCTCTCTCTCTCTCTCTCTCTCTCTCTCTCTCTCTCTCTCTCTCTCTCTCTCTCTCTCTCTCTCTCTCTCTCTCTCTCTCTCTCTCTCTCTCTCTCAAGTATTCCTGCCAAGATGTGATCACAGAATCACACGCCATGTGCTTGTTAGAAATACGCCTTTAGGCCTAATACACCATTTCAGAGTCGTCGGAAGATCCCTAGTTGTGTTGTGCAGAGGTTAAAGAACACATTTTTGTGTGCCACCCGACAAGTTCCTGCTCAAACAAAGGGAGCAACTGAACAAGCCACTGACTGGTGACAGACGTGGCGCTGTTAAAAAACAAAGCATTCCACTGACAGCACTACTTGTTTGACCTGTAAGGAGTTTGTACAGACAGGCAGCGAAAACCTCCCCTATTGGAGGAGCGAAAAAAATCAGGAAAATCAAACCACTGGCAAGATCAAACATCATGTGGAATTGACCAATGGTTCAGTTGAAGTGGTAGGGATGCACTGACGCCCCCGTGGTCATAAACTTGAGGTATCGGACAATCCCTGATGAGATCACTTTTATTGGACATTGGAAACATCTTAATTAGGGTTGCACCGATCTCGTTTTTTAGGCCAATATTGATCCGATTTTTTCATGTGTGATCAGCTGGATTAGCCTATTATAATTATTTAGCCTAGGTTTGTAGCCATTAATTAGTTTGTAGAGATGAATTAACCAACTTCATATGGCAATGGACATGGGTGATGCCAAATATTTTAACTTTTTGCATCCTGTGATGTGGCGTTGGCCCATTACTCAAGTATACAACAGCGTTGCAAATAGGCTATCTTAAAGGCTGCAGGTCTTGTGGTTATAATTTTACATAGTAAATCAAGTCTGCGATAGCCTATGGTGCCATTTCCAACCTCAGTCGATGCAACTGCTCATCTATGGTAGCATATACTTTTCATTCATTATTGATTGGTATTTATCTAAGGAGTTTTACACACACGGAAACAAGTTGATGAATGTGTCATTGGGACGAATACATTGAGCCAAAATGACAATAACCATTATGCAAAGGAAGCATATCGTTTCACATAGATTGATTATAGCCAACTCTTTGTGAAATCCGTGCCCCTGAAAGGAGCGCCGTCAACGGCTTTACTAACAAGCTCAGACCGGGGTCAAGATACTGCAAAGTTACAAAGGCTACGTTTCAAGAGAACATGGTTTTGCTTCACATTGTAGAAACAATGTTGACATGCAAGTACTGTGGCCGCAATCGTTTGGGGGCGCGTCTTGTGCACAATAGTCTTTGGTTCACGTGAATGGCTCCTGCAATCCGCAAATTTCAAGTTGATCGGCCGATCACGTGTCTAGGGTGCCTATCGGCCGATAATGATTGCTGATCAAACGGTGCATCACTAATCTTTAGTGCAAGTATGCGGCCTGGTCTCAGAAACATTCGATTTCTGCATATGCATTGGTAAATATCCATTATGTGGGAACAGGGCGTATAATTAGCCATTGTAAAAACGACCGAAGAGAGTTTCCTAAGCAGCTCAGATGATCTGCTGCAAACAGATACAGAGCTGACACCAGAGTCACAAGACCTCTCTCCCAGCCGGGAAGGAACACCACATCCACCCACCCCCACCCCTCATCCAAGTAGACCTCTTTTCTCCCACAAAACACTGGACAGCTCGCTCGGATGCAGCGCAGCGTTCTGAACCAAAGCCTTGCGGTGACTGTATGCGTCATTGTTCCTCACTACATTGTTGCTCATGAACGTGTCCCAGTGTCAACGTTTAATGATGGGCTTTTCAAACACACAAGCACGTGAGTGATGATAACTGATACCTTCGTGAAGTCCTATGGAGTGCCAGCCACTACACACGCAGACAAGAATGCAGTCAGACAGGGCAAAGCTGGAGGGCTGCAATTCCCTATGTGCTTCTCTGTGTGCTCTGCATTTTTCAGCATTTCCTGTTCATGGGCTGAGGGGAAGGTACAAGCGCAATTAGGCAACTGAGTAATTGCCCCTCTTCACTAAGTAACAATCACACATTTGGTTATGCTAATCCAATTGTACCCAATATGAAAGAAAGCACAGATTTGTTGTGCTTTTTTTTTTTCAGTACAAAAGTCATTGTGTAGAAATAGGCTACAGCCATTTATTCTAAATATACACATTACAGTCATCACTGCTCATGTGATTTAGTTATCAGGATTATCGACTACAAGCACACAATTATATCGACATTTGTTTCCTTGTGCCAACCTTATCAGCAAATACCATGACCGTCGATCGATGACACTGCATTTTATTGCTTCAGCAAGGGGAATTAATACGGTCTAGTGTCATTAATGCTCCAGACATCCACTTATAGCACAGTTATTTCATGATCAAATATGAAAGTCGACCAAACAGAGATACAAGCATAATCGAAGAAACGCCCCCATGTCTGTACAAAATTGATTCCACTTTCTTGTCTTTTTTTTTTATCTTCTAGCTAGCACATGTAGCTGGCCAACACCTTACTGGACTCACTGCTCCATCATAACAGCTCTGGGGAAATAGACACCGCTCCGTGCTACAGTGACACGGATCACAATCCCTGTGTAATCACGTACACCGTGAATGTATTAACGCCATAAACACACAAACCAATGCGTGATAATTAAAAAAACAAAACAAAAAAAAAAAACACAAAACACACTAGCCAATCTTGCCAGAGGCGATTGACAAACTACTTTCCCAGGGCAGGCTAAGTCATAGCTACCAACTTGAAAACTTCCTAGCAGCAAAGTGTTCAACAGTAACGACACGGGGCGGGCTCGTTGGCTTAAACCTAGCCATTCCTATACATTATCTCTACAAGTGTGGGCGAAAACCACTGGGCAATGTACGTAGCGATGCAAATTGGGGTCTGTGGTAAACTAACGACGGATTGCCTGGTAGCTCCCTGGTGCTAGCCAGATTAGCTCTAACTTACCCTTCTTTGACAGGCCAGGTTTCAGCGGAAAACGTCGTGGATCCGGACTGGTTTCAGACGGGGAAATATAACGTCCAAATTGATGACCGACGCGGCACTTTTCTTGCGTTATATTGGCATGGTTGTGGACGCTGTCAATCGATAATGGGATATGGATGTCCCAGTGAATATAGGTTCAAATCCCCACCCTTGGACGAGTTGGGGTGCCAGGACTCTCGACTCCCACTCCCAGTTTACAAAGATGGCTGCCGATCGCTCCGACGCCTCCTTTCGTAAAAACACGCTTGGGAGACAGTGAGGGAAGTTCAACACCACCCCCCAAACACCTGTCAAATAACGACGACAGTGTGGCAAATGTTTCGTAAATGAAGGAAAAGTGTCTCTTGCTGAGACGAGACTACTGACGTGGTTAATATTTCATATGTTTATGTTGTAGCTCTGATTTGATATCCGTCTTCCCTTGCGAGACACCGAACTACATTTCCGCTTCAGCCTGTCGCAGTAAACGTCCTCCCAGATACGGTCATGTGTAGGCTATAATTAATTGCACCGTTTACAACCGCCACTATCTTAGACACATTTTGCCACGTTTCTAAATGCGTTGTTATTTAAATGGAGTAGAGAAATAGTAATCGTGGTGTAGGCAGTCTGGATTTACATGTGTTTAGGTGCGACCACTGCGAGCTCGAGATTCCTACAAATGACTTGTCTTTTTACTCTAACCGTTTCTTTTTACTCCATTTCCATTTTTTTCGTATTGTAATGTGTATATCCTTGAATAGACGTTCTATGTTGTTGTTTTTTCCCCCCAATAAAACACATACAACTTTTTCTTTCGTCATCAAGGCTTTTACTTTGAAAGATCCTGTCGGAAGATCTAAGGATGCTGCGGTCCAACGCGGAAGTAGGTCTGGAGAAAATAGATTTCTCCTCACATGGTGAAAATGGCTGCGGGTGAGGAAAATCAGCAAGGCCACAGAGCTGGTGTTTACAAACAGAAAAACAAAGGGCACAAACATGGCAAGCATCGGACGAAAGGCGAGATTGAAAAAGATAATAAAGGTGAGCCATGTTGACGTACATCGGGGGTCTCTTGCTCCATTGTGATAGATGGCGTAGCAGTGGAAGGGCTTTAACATCACACGTGTTCACACTGCCAGTCCTCTTGCTAAAAGCAAGCAGTAGCTGCTTAACGATGGGAAGTTGTACAAGCATTCACAGCGAAAATCTGCATGTCTGACCAGGCATGAAAACACTCCTTTACAACCCATTACAAATGCATGGATATGAAATAACAAAACTGATAGTAAATGTGGGAGTGACAGCCATTTATAATATTGTTATGTCTTGGTAAAAAAATGTCCTGGCAACATTTGGTTTTAAATTGCATTCGTTACTGTTTTACTGGTAAAATTTAAAGTGCTGCACAATACTTTTAAGTCAAAGTTTTGAAACAAAAACAACTTACTGCTTTATCCAGTAGATGCTGCTATTGCACATCGTTTTATAGCCATACCAAGTGTAGTTTCCAGGCTGTTGTGCAGACTGTGTCTTATGAAAGTCTCACAATTTCCTTTTCTAAACGAGACCCACAAACTAGATAGTATTTTCTGAAGTGCAAGCTCGGGCAGCAGCAGTGGCGACAGGTAAATCAAATTTGATTTGAAAAACCTTTCCCCTCTACTATATAACGGGTTGAGGATCCATCCTATTTACTCTAATTGAATCACAATCACTAAGGCAGGGAATCGCTAGCACAGCGCTGCCCAATATACTATAAATACAACATATTTGAACCCTGACTGACATCAGAGTTAGAGGTTAATCTCCTGGGCACAGATTTACCCGTCTGCTCCGGTTGTTTACCTCACAGGCAGAGTATCAGTGACGGCGCTCACCAAAAAGCAGCGGAGAGAGCAAAAGAGGATGGACAGGCGACACAAAGCCAACCAGCGTCGCAAGAATAAGAAAGACATGGTAAGAACAACATGGTAGAGTCCCTCCAGAGAAGAACAGTCCGAACAGCGTGCGCCGACGACGGACTGACCGCCTGTCTCCCCGTTAGGTCCTCACCGAGAAGCGTCGTTTAGGCAGCAAGGACGGCCCACCGCACCTGGTCGTCGTGGTGGCCCTCCACGCCGGGGTCAACGCCGCGGCCGTCGCCAAGCTGCTCTGTAGCGAGGGGGCGGGCGGGCTCGTGAGGCAGGAGCAGTGCGTCAGCGGCATCGCAGAAAGCTTCGGTCTGATCCTACCACGGTTCAAGCAGAGGTTCACCCTGGTGCGCCCGGACACAGGTGGGTTCACATCTGCAACGGTTACCCGCGGGGGTTCCGAATGTGTGCCACCGTGCGTGCCTCGTCCTGTCGGCGGTCGAGGAAGAGAGGGTCATGTAGTCAAGGCAACAGTCACACCAAGACGGGTGATTGCTCAGTGAAATGAATCTGATTTAGCCTACACAGCATTATTCCCATGAGATGGGTTGGTATTTATGGTTAGTTTTTATAAAATTTATAAAAACAAACATTTGGTTGATAAAGTATTACAGTTGTAGGCTGAATTATGTATGAATGATTAATTGTAATGAATTATTAACATTACTACTCAACCCGCTTATGCTTTTTGTTAAAGCACTTTAGTTTGTGTGATCAGCTATATTAATACCCTATAATATACTGAATGTTTTCCAGTATATTTATCTTGTATATTTGTATCTTTTTTTAAATCGTTCTAGTACACTGTGCCCTAAATAGCTTGTTGCCGGTGACTTGTCATAAGAATTTCAGTGCCCAGTCGGACTCTAATCTGTGCATCTGACTTGAACTTGGTGTATGTTACTTGTATATGACTGTGGCGATGGCCTAACTCTAAATGTAATGTTCCAGCTGACCTGTACTCGCTCCTGGACATGGCAAAGATGGCAGACAGCCTGGTGTTTGTGTTGGATCCTACTGAGGGATGGGACAGCTATGGAGATTACTGCCTGTCCTGTCTCTTTGCTCAGGGTCTGCCCAGCCACGGTAAGAACCAACCCTAACCCCATCCCCTCACTTCCAACACAAAGTACTTTTATACTGTAGACATCCTTGCATGTGTGGTTAGTCATCTATATACCTCTCCCTGCCCCTGTAGTTCTGGTGGGTCAAGGTGCGCCCGACCTTGTCGGGAAGAAGCGGGTGGAGTCCAAACGAGCCCTGTCAAAGATCCTGGAGTTCCGCTTCCCCGACTCCCGCCTCTTCCCCCTGGACTCGGAGCAGGACGCTCTGCTGATCCTCAGACACCTGAGCGCCCAGAGACAGAGGAAGCTGGGCTTCCGCTCTCGACGGCCCCACCTGGTGGCCCAAAGCGTCTCCTTCACCCCCAACAGCTCTGTCCAGGGAGACGCCCCCGCCACCGGCCTGGGGACCCTGAGCGTGTCGGGGTACGTGCGCGGCTGCCCGCTGCGGGTAGACCGACTGGTGCACCTCAGCGGCTACGGAGACTTTCAGCTCAGTCAGGTCGACGCACCGGCGGACCCCCTGCCTCTCATCATCCCCCCGTCCAGACCGGCCAAACCCGGGAAGGGAGGCGACGTAGACATGCAGGTGGGTGGACTTGGACTCGGCGATGTCGTACCCATCCGTCATTTTAAAGAATCAGAGACAACATATCACGTGTTACGAGAGATCATCTGCTAATGGATTTGTTCGCAGTTGGGGTCAAGCCAGTTGCCAGTTTCTCTGAAGTAGTCCGAGCAAGAGCACAAGCTCTGTGTCCACTGGCCGAACGTAACTGATGAAGACGCATTTTAGAATTAAATTAAGGAAATTTAGGATCACTTCGTCATGAGATCGTAGCCCGATAGAAGCTAAATTAAGTTGCACGTCATCCTTCATGACCAATGCTCGCGGTCCTTCTGTGTGCTGCAGGACACGCCGGTGGACCAGGGCCCGGCCCGGGTTCTTATGAAGGCTGACCCGGCCCGCAGGGAGAGCCTGCAGGCCGAGGCCGAGGTGGACCCCATGGACGGGGAGCAGACCTGGCCCACTGACATGGAGCTGCTCGAGGCCGAAGGTAGACGGGAGAATAATGATAAAGATAATGCGTGATTCTCCATCATTCATGAACACATGGTACCGGTTTCATTTGGGATTCGTACGCACCTTCGCAGAATGGTAGTCTCAATGGTAGGCCCTCAGTCCCTGTAGGCATGTTAAATGTATATTCTCTGTTCTTCAGAGGCCAGGAAGACCAAGCGACTGATGAAAGTTCCCAAGGGAACATCAGACTACCAGGCCACCTGGATCGCAGAGGATGCTGATGAGGACGTAGAGAGCTGTGACGACGACGATGATGAAGATGACGACGACAACGGACTGATGGATGAAGACATGGAAGGAGAAGATGAGGACGTTGCCTCCCAGGTTGGACGCTAATAAAAGCATTTTTTTCTTCTGAAACATCTTGTCCTAATAAGGTCCCTCCAGCCGCCGACGTTGGGGTGCGTTTGCCTCATCGTGTACACGCCACCATGGCAACGGTGTGACACCAGACCAGTGTGATCCGTAATGTTCTTGGCCAGCGCCGGAAGGCGGGTCCTGGTCGGTGGTGAAGGGAACAGTGCATACGTGACCGTCGCCCGGTGCACCGGTTCATCTGAGAGGCGCTGTTTGTTTTCCCGGTGGCCGTCTTTGGCGCGCAGTGCCAGGCTCGCCAGCAGCAACAATAGTGTTTGGAGCCGGGGTCCCCAGAGAAGCCTCCCGTCTTCCTCTCTCTGTGAACACTACTTCCTGTCTGGACATTTGGGGAGGAGGCGGACATTTATTTATTTCCACCTCTGCTCAGAGGAAAGAGTGGGTGGAGGGGGTGGATGGGGGAGAGAATTCCTCATTCATGTTAGGGGGCTTCATTACATTTTGGGATTATTATGGGCAACGTGTTTGATGTTGCAAGGGCCACAGCTGGTTGGGAACAATAGGAGAAAGGGTACTTCAAAAGCTGTCTGTTATTGCATCCTTGTTCCTAAGGTTGTAATTAGACCTCACGCTGAGGAGAAGCTCGATCACACCACTTTTACTGTAGGAAGTTCAGGCTCCATGTGCTATTCCAGTACATCGAACGGACATTAGGTTAACACATTGTACATGGTGTTCGACTTCCGGGTTCAATCCCCGCCATCCCCAGTCTACTACAGCCTAATTATCTAACCCAGACAACTCACCATTCATCCCACAACAGACAAGTTTACCGGTTCTCTATTAATAGTATAATGTATTTTCTTTCTAGCCAAACATTTCAGAATTTAACAAACCATTGCGGCCATCAGAAGTTCAAAACCCCCTTAATCACAGACCTTTATAACCATCACGCCCAGTGGATGTCCAGCGCTGAAGCTAGCTGTTGTCTACTCACAGGACGCCGGCTCGCAGTGTGCCTCCGAGGATGAAGAACAGGAGGAGCTGAGCCCGACAGAACCCTCCGGAGCCGACCAGCGCTACGACGACCACATAGACGAGGAGGAGGAGGGGGAGGGGCTGAAGCGGTACCGGGAGGCCCGGGCCCACGAGCTGTTCCCCGACGAGGTGGACACGCCTCTCCACATGCCGGCTAAAAACAGGTATTGTGTGATCGGTGACG
Source organism: Lota lota (assembly GCA_026745465.1). Taxonomy (NCBI): domain Eukaryota; kingdom Metazoa; phylum Chordata; class Actinopteri; order Gadiformes; family Lotidae; genus Lota; species Lota lota. Next base: position 105,699 of record JACYXH010000854.1, read on the forward strand.
TGGCGCGGCGCCGCTACTGCCGGCATGGCACAGGGTAGCCCAGTAGCGCTTTAGGGTGTTCGCCTCGGAAAAGGTTCTGGGCTCAAATCCCAGTGTCAAAAGCGTTTCAGAATTCATCATGTCCCTGCAGCAGAGAAAGCATTTTCTGCGGCGTCCATAAAATGCAGCAGTTAACAGTTTTGGCCCGATGCGGCGAACCTTTCTGAAGGTTCCAGCGCTACAGGGGTCTAAAGAGTTTCCGGTCCTCGCCGTGGGACCCCATGGAGAACCTGCCGCCGGACTACTCGCGGATCTTCCAGTTCCAGAGCTTCGACCGCACCCGCCGTCGCATTCTGGCCGAGGCCGCGCGGGACGAAGAGGGAGCCATGGTAACCACCACAGCTGGCCTAGTCACGTCCACATTGGTAACATTATGCCTCTTATTGACCCCAGTCTCTTGGTGTCCTGTAGGTGGGTTGGTACGTGACCCTCCACGTCATCGATGTTCCCGCCTCAGTCCTGGAGGGTGTCCAGGCAGGACGGCCTCTCTTGGTGGTGTCCCTCCTGCCCCATGAGCAGAAGGTGGGCGTTTTTGCTTTAAAGCCGGGTCATTACAGTCCTACGCTGTCGTCTTAATGCTATCGATCCCGTTATTTCAACGTCAGCCCTCTGCCCGCTCGACTCACTTAACCTTATCAGCGATGTCCTCTCTCCTTCTTGGGTCCCAACAGATGTCGGTGATGCACCTGCTGGTGAGGCGACAGCCCAACAACAAGGAGCCCATCAAGTCCAAGGAGGAGCTGGTGTTCCAGTGTGGCTTCAGAAGGTTCCGGGCCTCGCCAATCTTCTCACAGCACACCACGGGTAACAGCCTAGAGAGCGAGAGAGAGAGACAGACAGACACACTGGATTTGAAATGGATTTCAAAAAGATAAATTATTTTAACACGCCAGAAGATGTTCGCCACCTGATATTGTAGCGTGGATCTTCTGATGCAAGTCGTTTTTGACGTCATGTGCTTTCCTTTCAGCGGACAAGCATAAGATGGAGCGTTTTCTCCGCCCTGACGCTCCCACCGTGGTCACCGTATACGCCCCCATCACCTTCCCCCCCGCAGGGACGCTGATCTTCAAACAGAGAGAGGACGGTAAGATGCATGATGACATACAGCTATACATCTTATTGACATGGTCATTTTTGGATTGGTTGGTTGTAAACACTGAAGTAATCAAGGCAGAAGGATGGATCGACTGCAGAAACCCATTATTGGTCAGGCTCCAACATTGGATCAACCATCCCTAATTGATTTTGACTGAACCTGTTTTTATTGATCAGCATGTGGAGACTGAGCTTGTGTGCGTGTCTCCTCCACCCATGCAGGCATGCAGGACCTGGTGGCTACAGGCAGCCTGCTTAGCTGTGACCCCCAGCGGGTGGTGCTCAAGAGGCTTGTGCTGAGCGGACACCCCTTCAAGATCAACCGGCACTCAGCCGTGGTCCGGTACATGTTCTTCAACAGAGGTGAGCGCGCTCAGGCCATCTGGAACGGCGCTGTTTGTTTTTGGAAAGAAAAAGCCCTTTGTGCTGTAGAGAAGAGCCCCTTTGTTAGGTATAGAGGAGCTCAATTGATTTGGTTAGTTAATAGTTTCACACGATTTACAACCTGCGCTGTTTAACTGCAGCAAAGCATGTTTCATCCCCAGGTGTCCTTTTTTTATATTTGTTTGAGCAATTCTTCAATAAAACAATATAGAAACCCATAGAGGAAATTAGGTCTGCTGTGTTGATACCAGATTGGAAGTTTCAACATGACGTACAGGTTTCATAAAAGGAGTAAATCTTATCTCGTCTGCTCTCACACACACACAGATGACATCATGTGGTTCAAGCCGGTGGAGCTGAGAACCAAATGGGGCCGGCGTGGCCACATCAAGGAGGCCCTAGGTGAGCGGGATCAACCAAACCCTTTTGTAATGTCCCTCGATGCCATCCTTTTTCTTGAGCTAGCCTTCGCTAACCTCTTGTCTCCCCTCCCCGAAGGAACCCATGGCCACATGAAGTGTGTGTTTGACAACCAGCTGCGCTCCCAAGACACTGTGCTGATGAACCTGTTCAAGAGGGCGTACCCACGCTGGACCTACGACCCCTACGTGCCACCACCCTTACCCTGGGTGAAGAGGGAGGTCCCAGAGGAGATGGAGGACTCTGACGTGGACTAGCACCTGTTGTTCTTGTTGTTATAATTACTGTGTGTATGTAGCGACTTTCAATGAACTAATCGCGCACGGGTTTCTAAGAAACGCTGGCACAAATTAAATAAAACATTTCTCACTATGCTACACCCATCTTTTTTCATTACTAAACGGTATAGTAAACGGATAACGATGCATCTGTAATCTTTTTATGCCTACTCTTGATATAATGACACTTTCTATTCTGGCCACATGGTGGCAGTCATAAATCATGGTAGGACTAAATCTGTTGAATATAAGAATATATGTCAAACGTAAGAGGAAGGAAATTAAAACAGGCTCAGGTAGAACAGTCAAACAATGACCTCCTAGGTCTTTTATCAACCACCTTAACTTGACCCCCTCTCCAGGAGTCTGCAACCTTCACTATCAAAAGAGCAATTTTTTGGTCCCTCCCACCAAATAAAATTAATCTGGAGCCTCAAAACCTAGTTGACCCCTAAAATGAAGATAACTGCATATAAAGCTGTATATTTGGTTAGATCATAGATAACAAACTAATAGCCTATAATTTGTTGCATTTATGACATTTGTAGTTGAAGGATGTGACGTTTATTTTGGTTGCGAAAACATTAAAACACTGTCACAGTATCACCTTGATCTCCAAAATAGGAGTTGTTCCCTTTGAAATAAAAATAGCCATTATTTATATTTTTTTCAAAAGCTACAGGGAGGCAGTGCAGAGGGGTGAAAGAGCCGCGGGTTGCTGACCCCTGTCCCAGGTCTTTCATCAACCACTTTTTCTTGGTCTCCATTGAAAACGTCATGAGGTCTAGGAAACATGTGAGGGCTAATTCACATGGACTGCCAAGAGAACCGCGGTGCTAAGCGAATCCAAGTGGACGTTCACTAGGCCATAGACAAATATACATAGACGCCGCATTGGCCTTTGGATCGTACGTTAATGTCCCCGCCGTATTTGAGAGACCAAGACTTGCCTGTATACTACAAGTAATGGGGGAGCTGCGGTTTTTTCTGGATAAAAAGCACTACAGCTTTTACAGTTCTCAACCGATTTCAACAAGTCGTTTTAATTTAAGGGGTTTCAATTAAGACGATGTTTAGGGAGCTACGTGGAGTTAAAAAAATAATATTTTATCTAAAATATATAATATTTCATTAAATATGGATATATAGATAAACGACTCATTGAAATCCGTTGAGAAATATAGACGTTATGATGCGTTTTATCCAGAAAACCGCCGTTTACTTTACAGCTCGCAGCAACGGGTCGAAGCAGTCGGTGCGGATGTGTGTTGAGTCTATGCACTAGCCTACGTAATTATGCGACGGCGGACGTCAACGTGTTGATTGTGTTCGTTAGCGGACGAATGGTGCGACGCATTAAAATGGTGCGACGCTTTAAAATGGTGGAAGGAATTATGGGACGGCATTAGCTCAGTTCCGTTCGTAAAGGACGGTCCATTGGAGCACCTTTCCTAAGCATTTAGAGATTTCCAACAGGTTTTATCATGGCTGCCACTCAAAATACTACCGGGTCATTACACTCATTACACTCAGTTAGGAACTTTTCTAAGCAAAAAAATACTATTTGACAGAAGTCTGAGTGTTTCGAGTAGTTTAAAACGCAGTCATACAAGCACAGTTAATAGCGTTTAATTTGCCAATTACCTTATTCGACGCTAGTTCTTGCTTTTGTTCTGGTTCTTGCAAGGTTCGATTGGGATGCACAACAAGCTGCACGTAGGATTGTTGTTTCAGTTGCATTTGTTGGTTACGTTCAAAACCCAATTCCCCAAAAACTGAAACTAAACACGACTTTTAAATAAAATAATAAATAAAAACGCCAAATGACTCAATGTTTCGATTTAAAAGGGGAATTGTACGAAACGAAACCCCTATAACCCCGCTCCATGTTCATGCAAACCTTTGCGTTAATTGCTGGCACGTGTTCATGTCTCGATTGGTCCCTTTAAACCTGTTGCTTGTTCAGGTAACCACCAGGGTGCAGTGTTTCAACTATTAACAAGTATTTATATATATATATAAATGGCTCTTGCTGAGATTTGTGTTACGTTCTGAGTGCAGAACATAAAAATGACAACACTTAACCAAATTATTCAGTTTACATATCAAGTGTTAAGTCAGTTGAATGGAGGAACGGTGCAAATAGATATTAACAATGTAAGATGGTAGAAAGAGAAATAGTAAAATCCAGATTTTTCTCTTTAGACATCAGACGGAAAATGTTTGTACATTCGTCCAATAATCCCCACATAGCTACAGTGTAGGCTAAGCAATCTGTTATCTTAAAAAAAAACAGAATGAGATATATGTGGGTGTAATTGGTATCCAAAAAATGAAGTCCTGTGTGGCCCAACGCGGAGTCCATATTTCACTGAGTGACTCCCTCTATCTCTCCCTGGTGGTCGGACCCCAGCTATGACCTCGTGTCTCCCGCCAGTCAAACACAGACACCAAGCTCCTGACCCCCTCCTTGTTTTCTCTCTGGATCTCAACAGTTTTACGTCCATTTCCCATCCAGTCCCATGCGTTTTTTTCTTTCTTTCTTAAGGAAAACAATGATTTATGAATTGTACTATTTATCATACAACAGCGTTCTTGCCTGCTCTCAGCAACATGTTTTTATTCCAGCAGCGTCGTGGCATGCCAATATGTCTGGGAGAGCAGAAGGTGAAGGTCTGGCGAAGGAGAGAGAGAGAAATATACGGGATTCAGGAAACAAATGGGGAGCAAAAGTTCACTTTGTGCAATTTTTTTTGAGGGGTGAATTTGATTACGGTAGAGAACCCTGAAAAATAAAGATTATACAATCTAGAAAAGCTGTGTTTCTATTAACCTTGGCATGTGTGTGTGTGTGTGTGTGTGTGTGTGTGTGTGGGTGTGTGTGTGGGTGTGTGTGTGTGTGTGTGGGTGTGTGTGTGTGTGTACGTGCACGCATGCATATATAAGAGTGTGCGGTGTTTGTGTTTCAACTCTGAACCCTGGATAGTTTCGCTGTAACACTCCATTTATTTCCTCACTTCCTTCTTTTTGGGGTTGTACATGTAGGCTATTACGGCGAGGACACTGGAGTATGATGTGCCGAACACATCTTGTTCAAGCCAAGGAGAGAGAAAAAAACAAACACCAGCCAACTTCTCATGACGAGGGAGAGGTTTGGAAATCCATACGGCCACCGCGGGGAATCGCTCCTAAAGAAAGGGGGGAAGGAATCCACCTAAAACAAAGACGACTGAAAGGATGCGCAGTCGTTAGCATATTTTTTTTTCTCTCTCCCTCTTGACACTATCAATTTGAACCAGATAAACTTTTGGCTGTTTGGGGGACGCGCGGCAACGCGGTGAGGCGGATTCCAGCCTATAAGTGAAGTGTGTGTTTGGCACAGAAGGGGAGCGAGCGCTGGTGGCTTAGCGCGGTTGGGTTCAGGAATGTCTTGTGGTTCCCAGTTCACTGCCACCACACTTAGCTGGCGCCCTCTGAAGACAGGGAGAGGGTGAGGGATTGTTTTCCGTTGGATGGGGATAAAGGAAGGTAAAGCAACAAAAGGGGAAAAGTGACAGAGAGAGACAGACACAGAGAGAGAGAGAGAGAGAGAGAGAGAGCGAGAGCGAGAGCGAAAGACAGAGAGACAGCTTTAAAAGAAGTGCCAGTTCACGCTCAGAACAAACAAAACCATATTAAATGGAAGATGTTGGATTCCGTAAAAAAAAAAGAAGAAGAAGAATGCAGAAAAGGGTGCACAGGGTTTCAGAGAGGAAGAGAGGGAGGGGGAGAGAGAGAGAGAGAGGGGGGGTGAAATGGAGGAGTGTGAGAGTCTGATGCAGTGTGGGCGAGGGAGAAGGAGAGCTAGAGTGCGCTGGTGTTTATGGATTGCAGATGTGGCGCGGTGGGGTTTTGGCAGGGGCCGTGCGCGCCTGAATCTTGCACCGGCTGGGTGGCACCGGGTGAAGGGGAGGTCACGGCACCGCACCGCACACAGCCCATAAAACACAGAAAGGGGGCGAGTAGCGGGCGAACGGGGGCCCCGAACACACACTCGCATGGGGACTAGAGGGCACGGAGGTTGACCGAATGACAGCCTTTGGGTTCCCTGCACATGTGTGCGAACACGCGCGCACTCTTAGGAACATGCACGGAAACACGGCACTTTAAGTACATAAGAGAATCCTCTCATACATATGCACACACACACACACACACACACACACACACACTTTCCCGCTCCCATAGACAAGCTGAAAAACATATAAATATATGCTTGGCCAGGGTGAGGTAAAAGCCACCCATAAAAGTTGGCCTATTAGAGTGATGGCTGATAAGCTTATCTTATATTTAATGAGAACACTCTCTCCAAATGCATCCATACAAAGATCAAATGCTTTGATCTCGCTTGGATAATGGAAAGCCCACACCATACTTTTTTGTACATTCATGCTGAATTGATCAAAACAAAGACATAGAGATTAAAAAGAGCTAAAGGAAACCAGCCATGTGGTAACTTAAAAGATATGCAGCCACTGTCTTTCTTATCTTCAGGCCAAGGAGACTAACCACTACACCTATACATCTACCCCATACTCCCATCTCCCCTTCCAACCTTACATTAGCGTTCAACTGTTTCACATTTGCATTATTACGTTTAATATACGTACATTCTTCATTTTCTATTTGGCAGACGCCTTCACCCAAAGCAACATTCACGTGAGGCTGTGTACAATAAAAACAATCAATATTGGAGCAAATACTGAAGTTGCACAACCACATTTCTATAACGACTACTAGAATGTTCTGAAAAGACGAGTACAGATGCAGAGTGCAGAGGGAATCAAAAACCAGGTTAGTATAATTCTTTTAAGTGGTATTTTTTTTAACGAATTGTAGTCAAGTGTAGTTGTAAACAATCAGGCATTAACAAGGTGATTTGAATCATTGTTATCGCGCTGTATTGCTGCCTCTCAATCCATGTTGTCTCGAGACTCAGAATTAAACACATTCTGATGACTAAAGTAATTCTGATGAATTCTGATGAATTGTTCTTCAATTCTGATGAATTGTTCTGAACATTCTGATGAATTGTTCTTCAATTCTGATGAATTGTTCTGAACATTCTGATGAATTGTTCTACACATTCTTCAAATGTTATTGAAGACTGAGCACATCGCTGCTGCAATAACCATGTCTGATTTGTTTGCTGATTTAGTTTTTTGCTCAAAGACCTGAGCTAGGTTTTCATTGGATGGGGTAACAGACCGCGCTGGGACTATTCCCTTAACCAATCAGTGAATATGGAATCATCCTACAATGTTTTTATTCTTGTTGTTTTTGTTCTTGTACTATGCTGAGAGAAACCAAGCTAGGGTGCCTTACTTAATCAATGTCAGAGCACATTTCTTTGTTGTACTGTCTACTGTCTGGACGAGGAAATGTCAGCAGAATACGCTGTTTTATATTTATTTCTACATTCAACTCAAAACAATACAGTCCGTTTCAGCCGAAAGGATGCTGTGTTGCCTGGATGGTTTTTAAATAATGAACAGTGTCCGTTACAGTTGATCTAATCGAATCTAATCTTATGTATTCTGTTGTATTCTACAACAATCACGGCGCTAATAAGTAACATCAACAAAAGGGGCAAAAGCTTTCACCTACTTCTGTTTTTGATCTGTATTACAACATGGCTACTTGTATTCACAGTGAATGGTGAACCTGAAGCCACATTGAAAAGGAGGCTTGGTGCTACCTCTGCACATAATATTGGGCACACATCGGGTCGTTGAGAGTTGACACTATGAGAAGGTAGCGTTCTTTCATATGTTCATGCTTTCAACCCACGTTTGAACCCACGGGAAGACAAATTGACGGCACTACAGAGAATCACTGACACATTTTCCAAAAAGCAGTAAACCATTTACAGGTTCTTGTAGTTTTTAACACGATTTGTTTCGAAGTCTTAAGTACCATTTTGCCCATGAAAACATTCAGGGTCATGTGTAAACGTGGTTTTATCTTGCACCCGCCTCTTTTGTAAAGGGGATTCTTGACATCAGTTACCTTGACATTAGTTCAGCTTCACTTTCCCCTCTTTCTTTTGTTTTATCTTTTCTTCTGGGTCTCCTTTTTCTCCTTCTCCCCCTCAGCCTGGTTCTGACTCCCTGGTTCTTGGGGCCTGGCCAGGGCATGTGTCCCTATAGGAGCCCAAGACGAGATGGAGAGAAGGGGCAGTGAGGGGGGTGAGGAGACCAGCTCCAAAGTACAGCTGCTGCAGCGATTGCCTCCTCTCCTCTATTCTCCCCTCCTATCCTCTATTCAACTCTCCTCTCCTCTCCTCTCCTCTCCTCTCCTCTCCTCTCCTCTCCTCTCCTCTCCTCTCCTCTCCTCTCCTCTCCTCTCCTCTCCTCTCCCTCTCCTCATCTGCCCTAGCTTCTCCCATTTCCTCTCTTCCTTTGCCTTCCGCTGAAAGAACTTGCCTGGCACCCTCCCCAGCTCTGCCATTAATCAGAGAGAGAGAGAGAGTGAAGGGTATGCGTGTGTGTGTGTGTGTGTGTGTGTGTGTGTGTGTGTGTGTGCCTGATGTTTGTTGTGTTGATGTGGCAATGAGAGAGAGCGAGGGAAACGAGAGAGAACAAAAACGAGCAGTGCTGTGCGAGTGTGTGTGTGTGTGTGTGTGTGTGTGTGTGTGTGTGTGTGTGAGTGCGTGTGCGTGTGTGAGTGTTTACGTGTGTGTTTCTGTGTGTTCAGATACTGCTCTGCTGGAAGGGATGGGGCTGATGGTATGGAGAGCAGGACCTCACAGCAGAGCTGAGGGTTCACCCAGCGGGCGCAGAGAGGAGGGAGAACGTCTCACACACACACACACACACACACACACACACACACATACTCACACGCGCACACACACATATACACAAACACACAGACACACACACACACACACACACCTACACACACACATGCACGCACTTACGTATGTTTGCGCACACACACACATACACATTCAGACACACACACACACACACACACAGACACACAGATGCACACACACACACAGCGCCTGGCGTGCACATTGTGACTGCCAGTGACAAAAAA